>CM034157.1:320633014-321233014 GCA_019776745.2 Taxus chinensis | reverse complement strand
TTACATTGTTGTAATTAACTTGGATTTACATATTTTCTGGAACTTGGAAGGAATATTAAGGAAGTCTTTGATTTCGAAGGGAACTCTTGACGATAGAAAGATCAATTCTGTATTTCAAATTCTATAAGAATTATGGGGTAGTTAAATGCCAAGGTTGTTAATTAATGTAAATAAGTATCGGTTGGGACAATACTTATAGAATATATTGCAGTAGTTGTTGATTATATAATGGACTCTCATAAAGTGATTGCAGATTTATATTTGTGCTTCTTTTTGGATGTTATTACTTAGGATTATTTTGTATGATTGCATTAATTGCTTCATTAAAGCAGAGTTGTTTTAATGAAACAATTAGTGGAATGCACTTTGTTTTAATGCTTAGTGCTTATCATGCTCAGTTCATTGAACTGACCCATGCTAGAAATTTTTGCAGATGGACATCGTAAGTGATAAAAGAAGGCAAAAACTTATATGATGCATTGGTTGATATAAGTCTGATTCTTTGTAAAGAATTCTGATTCATTCTTGAGTTCTATTAAAAAAGAAAAGTTGTATTATTTTTGGAATGAAGGTTGTTTGTTAAAAAGTATGCTTGAAATGTATAGTTTTGTAATTGAATAAGTATTTAATGATGAATCAAAAGTTGGAGATTCACTTGCATTGGTTGTGTAATCTACCTTGTACTTTTATGAGAAAGATAGAAGTTCTATCTTGTTGATATTCTTCATATTATTCTATGCTTATCTGAATTTCCTTTGATAAGATTGATAAAGGGAATTAATTATTTCTCCCTTATAATGATGCAGTTTGTTAAGTTGTAATAAGATGATGTTTATATCTAAACAATTTAATATAGTAATGAAATGTGTAATGAATATGCAATAAACTATATGTTGTGAAGGATAAGAAGGGTATGACAACCCTAACACTTAATCATGAAGAGGAAGACTCTTCCTCACTCAAAGGAATGTAATGTAAAGAATGGTGATATGATCGTTAATCATTAGATTTCATTTCCTATGAAGTCTACTATAGTTGAACCTATTTGGTTGCTACACCTTCTTAAATGGTTAAGTTACATTATAATGGAACTTATGATATTGTTGTCATGTTTATGGTTAACTACTTGTTATACTAGTAAACAAACATTAAAAGCAATAATAAGATAAGAAAGTTCTTTGATGATTAATTGAATCAAATATAGAAAAGAACTTATGGAGTGTTGGATTAGGGTCAAGCAAGGTTATTGTAATCTGTTAAATAATCCAAATTAATAATGTATTAATAACCTCCTTGGGGTATGTACATCTTGATGAGGCATTTTCTCTAGGATGCTGGCACACGCCAACTGTAGGACTGTACCTTCAAGAAGACTTGGGTCTTCTCGAGGGTACAATGTTTAGTTGACATGTGGCAACACCCTTCTGCATTGATCATCTAGATCTACACACAATAAGGACTTGAACCTAGTTTCTCTCTAGGTCAAGTTAGTGGCATGTTTAGGATAGGTAGTAGCTTTCAAAGGCTCAGGGTACCTTGGCACATCCGGTTGACTTAGGTCAACTGAGTATGCCAATATACCCTAATTCATTGTGAACGTCTTACTATAATAAAATATGTTTCTAACCTGGGCTAGGGTTAAACCTTGGGACAAGTGAACTGATGGTAGTCAGTAAAGACCATTCTAGATAACAGATGAGTGAGGTGAAGGACATATTCCAGAATGACGAGTATGCCATCTAGGAATAGTGACATGAACAGTATGTTGAAAATATTTGGCCAAAGTATCACAAGCTACTGGTTGTGTTGTCCTATGTCACCTAGTTTAAAGCAACATGATATCAGATGAATATTGGTAACAAATATTCATATAGGTTCTTTAAATAGATCACTCAGTACCCGATTTAGGGTAAGAGAACCAAGTATACATAGAATATGATAAGTATTCAGTAATTAAAGTTAAACATGAATTGATCGGTAGGTAACCGAGTCATGGAATGAATAGATCGGTGTATTACTGAGTCATTTACAACTGCATATGGTTATCTGTTATGAGATTGATTGGCATAGAATGTATGTTCTTAATAATATTTTATTTAGATCAGAGAACATTAAGTTTATTTTTTTCCCTTGTTTATAAAGTCTTAAAATGGGAATGTTACAGTGCGAGATGGCTCTAAGAGCTAGCAATGAGAGCTCTCTCAACGAGATGCCAGGTGAGTTGTTGGATAAGTTACTCGGTGAACTGCTAGGCAAGTTGTAAGACAAGATGAAATGAGAGTTTATTAGTGAGCTAGCTTGATGAGCTATCAAGAGAAATGGCTTGGTAATATGTCAGGTGAGATGGCTCGGTGAGCTACTCGATAAGCTGTCAAAAAAGTTTCTCAGTGAGATTCTCAGCGAACACCCAGGTGAGTTTTGTGGTGAGCTGAAAGGAGAGTTACACAGAAAGGTGTTCAATGAGATTTTAGGTGAGCTAGTCGGTGACCTGTTAGGAAAGATGTCTTGGTGAGCTATCAAGTGTGGTGCTTGACGAGCTACTAGGTGAGCTTCCTTATGAGTTGGTAGGGAAAGCTTCTAGGAAAGTTCCTAGGTGAACTGGCTTGACGAGATGACAGTGTGATTTAGCTCAGTAAGATGTTAAATGAGCTATTCAATGAGCTCCTCGGTGAGCTGCAATGTGAGCTACATGGTGATTTGGATAGGCAAGATGCATGACAAGCTACTCAGCAAGATGTAAGGTGAGCTACTTGGTGATGAATTAGGCAAGCTAGCTCAGTGATCTACTAGGTGAGCTACTAGTTGAGATACCTGGTGAGATGGCAGGGCAAGCTACTCAGTGAGATGTCAAGAAAGCTACAAGGTGATCTACAATGAAAGCTAGCTTGATGAGCTGTTAGGAAAGCTATAGGGTGAGTTGTTAGGAGAGCTTCTCGGCAAGCTGTCAGGTGAGCTGCCTAGTGAGCTGCGTGACGAGCTCTCAGGTGAGTAGCTTAGCAAGCTAGCTTGGTGAGTTGTCAAATGAGCTTCTCAACAAGCTACCAAGAGAGTTGTCAGCTGAGCTACTTGGTAAGATGTCAGGGAAGCTTCCAACTAAGTTATCAAGGGACATGCAAAGCAAGGTGGTAAGGAAAAATATTTGATGATTTTATCGATGAGGTGTGAGGCAAGCTGTTAGATCACCCATCAGCTCTCCTACCAGCTTTCCTAGAAACTCAGCTATAAGTTCACCCAACTTATCTATCAACTTTCCTAACTCACCATCCATCTCGACATCCAACTCACCCTGTAGCTTGCCAACTATCTCAGAAAACATGGCTCATCATGCATCATAGTTTGTTCACCAAGCTAGGTCACCCGATACACCTGCATAGCTCACCATCCAAACCCAACACCTAGGTCATTAGCTGAGCTCGCCCTCAAAGTTCACCCACTAAGATCACCCTGTACAAGTCTCGACTTCCTTTTCACTCAAATTGTCATCTAGGTGGAAACCCCACTCCATTACTATGATAATAAAAACATCATAATGGTTCAGCATACACCCCACTCGATACTTGGAAAAAGACAACATCTTCATGGAAACCCCACCCAATATTGGGCATTAACAACCCAGCTCCACGTCTATTACAAGGCACAACTCCTAGCTCACCTCCACATCTTACCTGTCCCAAGATATATCAAAAAAAGTTCCTATACATCTCTTCTACCCAGCTTGCATGGTAATGCACTTGTCATCTCACCTGGTAACTCATCTGGTAACTCACCTACCAACTTTCCCAGTAGCTCACCCAACTCGCTTGACAACTCACTAACAAACTTGACATCCAACTCACCATCTAGCTCACAAATTAACTTGTAAAACTTGGCTCATCAAGTCTATCATATCTTGTGTACCCAACTCGGCTGCACATCTTGCCAACCCAACTCATTTATTAGCTCATCAACCTAATTCATCCCTGCACTTCACCAACCCAACTCACTCCCATAGCTTGGCAACCCAACTTGGTCACATAGGTTAAAAACCAACTCCATACTAAGATAACAAAAACATATTATTTTCACTTGAAACCCCACTCTATACTTGGAGAAATACATAATGTCTTCGTGGAAACCCCACCCGATATTGGGTGAAAATATCCCAGCTCACCCCCATAGCTCGGTTACCACCAGCCCTCCCAAATAGTTTTCCATTGCAGCTTAAAGACCATGTGGAAACCCCGCTCTACACTGGGTAAAAAAAACCCACACTCATCCATCTTGGGACGCAATTCCCAATTTCCCCCTGTAACTCAGTTGCCCCTTAGTTCGCCCAAATAATTCACCACTGTATGCTCGTCGTCCAGGTCAAAACCCAACTCTATAATTTGAAAAAAAAAGCACTCGTCGTCCAAATTTTTTTCCGTGGAAACCCCACTTTATACTTGGAAATAAAACACATCTCCGCTATGGAAACCCCACTTTATACTTTGAAAAAGAAACACATCTCCTCTGTGGAAACCTCACTTTATACATGGAAAAAAAAAACGCCTCTCCTCTGTTGAAAACCCACTTTATACTTAGGAATAAAAACACCTCTCCTCTATGGAAACCCCACTTTATACTTTGAAAAAAAAACACATCTCCTCTATAGAAACTTGGCTTTATACTTAGAAAAAAAAACATCTCCTCTGTGGAAACCACACCTAATAATGTGTAAAAAAACAAGCTCCTTGGAAACCCCACCCTATACTCTGGTAAAAACATCAAATTTTATGTATTGTTCTAGAAACATGATGCAAGCCATGCCATTCTGCTTAGAAACCCCACTCAATACTTTGATAAACACATCAACAATGTCTAAACTTGATGTTTTGATACAAAACACACAAAATATCCAGATCGGCTCGGAGCTCCCGGTTGTAAACCCGACGCGATACTTGGAAACTTGAAGACACTAATGTGTTTCAAAGAAACCACAAGATCTTAACCTAATTATGGGTTATACAAATCAGAGTGAAAATGGTCTGAATCTTGGTGGATCATTACAGTAAGGCCACTCTACCACTTAGAATGCTCTGTCTCTTATTTAAGTCATTTGTAAAGGATTCTTCTCGCAGACCACTTGAAATTATTATACAAGAATTCCCAAGACAGGTTGTTGCACCAACCAGAGGTTACTTATGACATGGGACCCTAGGGATATAAGAGCACCCCTAATGCTACTCATGATGTAATCAAAGAGAGATATTAACCACATCTAGTGTGGATTCTGACTTAGAGGCATTCTGTCATAATCCAACACACGGTATCTTTGCATGATTGGATTTTCAACCAAACACGATGACTAAATGTGTGAATAATTAGTTCCTCTTGTACTAAGTTAAATCACTATCGTAATATAGATCATTAGTAGGGTAAAACTAACTTGTCTCATGATGGTATAAACTTAGCTCATGTTAACCCTATTAATGGGCTATAAACTTAGAACAATCCAATGCTTGGTGAATTATTATTCACAATGATAGGAAGAGCTGACATCAAAGGATCAAAAAACAACATTTCTATGAACACTTAACTGCCATAAGCTAATTATTGATGAGCTATCAGATCACCCATTAGCTCTCCTGTCATCTCAATCTATAAGTTTTCCCAACTCGTCTATTAAATTTCCTAACTTTCCATCCATCTCAGCATCCAAATCAACATATAGCTTTCCAAACATGGCTCAGTCGAATGCATCATAGATTGTTCAACAAGCTAGGTCTACCTGGCTCACCAGGAAATCTCATCATCCCAACCTAGCACCTAGCTCATTAGCCAAGCTCACCCTAAAAGTTCACCCACCCAGCTTGCCCCTAATGCTCGACCACCTAACTCCATCACTCAGGTGGAAATCACACTCCATACAATGATAATAAAAAAACATAATTTTCAGCGTACACCCCACTCTATACTTGTAAAAAGACATAACATATTCATGGAAACCCCACCCAATATTGGGCATTAACAACCCATCTCCCATTCCATATCAGGGCACAACTCTAAGCTCACCCCCACATCTCACCCATCCTAAGCTATCTCAAATAGGTCACCTATACGGCTTTTATGCCCAACTGACGTGGTAACATGCCTATCAGCTTGCCTAACAACTCATGTGCCAGCTCGTCTGGTAACTCACCTGCTAACTCGCTCGGTAGCTCACCTAGATTTCCTGAAAACTCACGAACAAATCGACATCCAAATCACCATCTAGCTCAACAAATAACTTGCCAATTAACTCACAAAATTTGGCTCATTGAGTGCATCATAGCTCATGCACCCAACTCGGCAGCATAGCTTACCAACCCAACTTAGTGC
This sequence comes from Taxus chinensis, assembly GCA_019776745.2. Classification (NCBI taxonomy): domain Eukaryota; kingdom Viridiplantae; phylum Streptophyta; class Pinopsida; order Cupressales; family Taxaceae; genus Taxus; species Taxus chinensis. The sequence continues at coordinate 321,226,675 of CM034157.1, read as the reverse complement.
CTAGATCATCAATGTAGCTCACCCCCATAGTTCACCAACCCAGCTCGCCCTTGTAGCTTGGCCATCCAACTTGGTCACATAGGTCAAAAACCCATTCCATACTAAGATAACAAAAACACAATATTTTCACTTGAAAGGACCCACTCTATACTTGGAAAAATACATAATGTCTTCATGGAAACCCCACCTCATATTAGGTGAAAATATCCCAACTCACCCCCGCAGCTCGGTTACTGCCAACCCTCGTGAAAATTTTTCCATTGCAACTTAATGCTCGTGTGGAAACCCTTATCTACACTGAGTAAACAATAACCCACACTCATCCATTTTGGGGTGTAATTCCCAGTTCACCCCTGTAACTTGTCTGCCCTTTAGCTTGGCCAAACAGTTTGCTATTGTAGCTCAGTGTCTAGGTCGAAAAGTAAACTCTATAATTTGAAAAAAAATCACACAAAATTTTCTGTGTGTAGTCATTTTTACTCCCATCACAAAAGAAAGGAACCCCATGCACATGCCTATCACCCAGCGAAAGTTGAGCACTCACCCAAGGCACACGAATCTGGGTACTGAGTCTCTCTTTTATGTGAGTTTAGTGGGAAACATCATCTATGATTATGTTTAAGAGATTTCCAAAAGGGATTTAAGACATACAAGAACCATAGGGCTCAAAATGACCTCTAGATCCTTGCAGTCATTCAGATAGAGTACTTTTAACAGAATCTATAACATGTATTATGGCAGAAAGAAATATACAAGCATCCATATTTAGCATGAAAGGAAATAGAACTCATGAGAGAGAAATACAAATTAGAACTATTGATATGCATGTATATATTATATCAGGTAACCTCATTACATTCATTGAACCATTATAGAGTGTCATAGAGAAGCAAACCGCACTCATGCATTTCACTAGACTTATGTAACTAAGCTACTAAAAGAAAATTTACAACTTCATTACTAGTACATTCTCTCCTAGACACAACTATCCACTAACAGATTCCTTGCAGTAATTATGCATAGCTCCCCATGTTGTCTCTCAAACTGCACTCTCTCTAACCCGCTATATCTCAAACTCTTTTACTCTGTAGGCACTTGTATTTATCACTTTCCTACACTTCACCCTCCAACACCCTAATATCTGGGTGCCAAGTGCCAAATGTGGTCCTTCATGTGAGCATGCTTCTCCAGGCCTGAGCTTTCTTTATCTCATGATGTTCTTCTAGAAGATTCCATCCAAGGCATGCCCCTATCTGTGTCGCCAGGCTGGCACCTTATCCATGCACAACTAGTCATGATTTTCATGTGTTCTACCCTGGGTGCTCAAATTAACTAAGTCCCAAACCTCCTTTCACACATCACGCATGCTTTGTGCTTCCTTAAACCTAACCAGTCCCAAACCTGGGCACTCAAATTGACCTTTCAAACCTCCTTTCACATGTCACTGTGGTGCTTCCTTAAACCTTTCTCTTACACTTTTTCCTTGGTCCATACATCACCCCATGCACCTTCATACTTGGCCAACTATTCTCCATATGCCTTTCTCCATCCTCAGAAACACTTTACTCAACCAAGATGCATGTTGCCTTAGGGAACCAATGTATAATCTTACACTTTATAAAAGAATAAGGGAATGAAAGAATTGGGGAAAGAATGAAGAATGGGGGAGCATTAATTCAAAAAGCTAGGAAAATCCTTCCATAAGTCTACCTCTAGCTTATTCCACACTTCGACCTCGCCCTGTGCCTTCTGACAGAGGTCACCCACTAGGGTGCTCACTTTGTCAAAACTTAGGCCAATTCCCTGGGTGCCCAAAGTGTCCACGATCTGCTCCATCTCTTTACCCAGGTCTTTGAGCTTGTCCATCCTCCTGGTAATTTGAGGGTATAGTTCCTTTAGTCGGGCCTTGATCAAACTCCTTAAGGCTTTAATTGTCTTTGATTTTCTCTCTACTTTGGCCATAAATTTTTCCCTTTCGGCCCTGTTCCCCTTGTTCTTTTCTTGGAACTCTTTTAGCTCCACTTCAAGTGTGGTGACCAGGGAGCTTGCCACCTTATCTCTATCTACGCATGTATCATATGTGGCCTCCATAGATTGGGTAGTGACCTTAACCTCTATGAGCACTTAGCTATACTTGGCAATGAGCACTACCATATTTAATTTTTCCTCCTCCTTCAAGCACGTGGTCACTTCTTCTATAGAATCTAGGGCCAAAGGTTATCTCTCCATAGTGAGGATGTGCATTAGATCTTCTATACATTCCATAAGGAACGAGCACTTTTATGCGGTTGGTGCTAAGTCTAGGTGCTTTAAAAAGATGGAACCCTTTATAGACTCCATTTTCTTGTATACTTCCAGCACCTTTATCTTCTCTTCCTTTAATTCGTGCCTTAGCTATGTGCTGGTCATCTCTTCCTGCTTTAAGCTTTGGGTCTTCTCTGCCAACTCCTCTTCCTTCTTCCCTAGTTTTTCCTCCAGTACTCTTATCCTATCATTGCACACAAAGAGTCTAGCCTCAGTCTAAACTATGACCTTGTTGAGTATGTTACAAACTTGCTCATCTGAGAGATCTTGAGCATTCACTAAGGGATAGGCCCCCTTAGATTCTACCAATGTTATTAGCGCTCCCTGAAAAAATTCAAAGTCTGGCTCATCAATGTGGGACTCAGACACCCAAGAGAACATCTTCTTTGTTCTAGGGTACGCACCCTCCTTTTCAAAAGACCCCATGGCTAAAATCCTTTCTGTGGGTACAGTGCTTTGGAATCATGTGCATAGCACCTTCTTCATGTCATCAATGTAGCCCATTACTTTCCTCTGCTCCATATCAAGAGTCCTCCTGCCCGAGTGCACACCTTTGGGGAAACTTACTGTTAGAGTAGGACCTCCTCCAAGGATGTCATGCTCTTTTTCAATATTCTCCTCCTTCCCTTCCTTCAACACTATGTCCGTGCTGCACTCCAACTCTTGGTCTACCAGGGCTTCGAGCATTTTCTTTGCTTCTCTTTCCACCACCTCAGTGATCTTCTCCTTTGTAAAACTTATTACTCCCTACTTTTCCCCGCCAACCTCTTCATTCCTTTTCATGTCTCTGGTGTCTTCCTCATCCTATGCACCATTATGCCAAGTGAATAAGAACTACTTCTCATCTCCACTCTCCTCTTCCAATTCATAGACACTGAAGACCTATGGCTCCTTGTCTTTTTCAGGCTCATCTTCCTCACCGTCATCTTCTTCACTCTCATCCCCTCTTCCACCCATGTACTTCTCCATGCTATCAGTTGCTTTTGAGTCAGATTCCTCATCTACCCTCTACTTTTTTCTGAGAGGTGGCTCCTGAATAGGGGATTTGGCCTTATCTTCTCCCTCAGGAAACTCTTCCTAGGTTAAGGGTTGCCTAGGTGCCTCTACTTTTGGTGTCTTTTCCTTTAGTGGGGACTTCTTTCTAAGTATGTAAGTGTTTGGCTTGGCACTTGTTGTTGGCATGCTCACTGTCTGAGTAGTCTGCACACTTGGTGCTTCTTCTTCTCCTCTCCCTCTCTTCTTTGGCGTAGGCTTCTTCCTACCCATGGGATCCTCAGGTATGGAGACATCATTCTCCAGATATGCACCCTTCTCAAACTTCAGCCTTATACGGAGGTACATGCACACAACGGATCCTCCAACGATGGGTAGTGTCATCGGCCTTGTCATCTAGATCTCGTGTGACACGTACCTCTCCACGTATGCACACTTTCTGCCAGGTAATTAAACTTCTTTCTCATCTCCCTATGTTCTCAGTCCAGAATACCTAGTTCCATCCTGAGATTCTTTAATTCCTTAAATCTGTTCACTCCCACTTGGAAGTATTGAGCAGTGAACGTGAAGGGAAGCTTGCACTGAGGGTTCCATGATTCATCTATTATCTTGAATCTACCCAGGTAGAAATGTTGATAAAAAATGAATTTGGCTTCCCCCTCAGTGGCTACTAGGAGTTGTTTAGGGATTCTCCACTCTAACCCAAACGCGTTCCTTAGGCGCATATACCATTTCTCTAGTTGCACCTTGTGGGGTGTTGTCATTTTATCAAAGGCATACTTCTCGAAATTCTTCACGGGAGAAGGATCCTTGGTGGGGTAATCACATACAAACTTGTCCGGTGCATCAAGCACTCTAATCTCTAAAAATACAATGGTGAGCAAGATGTTGCCAAAGAGGATTCTGTCACCTTCCTTCGTGCACTTAACAATTTCTTCTGCGATGTATGTGGATAAGTTGTATATGGTGCCTTCTACAATTTTCCTGCAGACATGTAACCAGGGTTTGTTGACCTGGGTCCACCTCTCCTTACCATTCAGCTTAGTCACCAGATGTGTAACCATTTTCATCATGGGGTCCTTGATGTCTGAAATGTCATAATACCTCAACCTCTTCTTGCAGGCATATTCGGTGATGGTCTCCTGAATAGCCTCCTTGTTGCCTAGGTCATCTTCCAAGCTATCTCCCTCACATATGAGGCCTATAAATTATGAGATAAGCTGGGGAGTAATGCGCATCTTGTGCCCTGTAAAGTGGAAGTAATCTTCGTGTACCCACAACATTAACCATTGGTACAGGCACTCTGGTTTTCCAAAATAGGGCAACTCATAGAGTTGAAACAGCCCTGCCTTCTCTATTTTGACCTTAACGTCATCATTATATATCAAAAAGCCCTCTGGTGTTCATTTACTAGTGGGGCACACTAATTCCAGTGCCATTTCCTTCTCTATCATGTTTGTTCAGTGATTATAATCACTTACAGGTACATTTCTCAGGTGGGATTCCCACTCCTTCCCCATCATCACCCCATCTGGGTATTGCATCTCTACATACCATTCTTCATTTGTGTTTACATCGGGTTCTTGTTGTTTCACCTTGCCCTTGCCCTTTCCTTTCTTGGGTGCCATTATCGAGGTCTTTTTATTACTCTGTTCTTCCAATTCTTCTAGCCTTTGATCTCACATCTGTGATATAACTCTCTTGAACCTGTGCCCTAGTTTGCTGAACCATAACAGGGATCAAGTTAACTCCACAAGATGATGCCTCCTTACAACCCTTTTCATGCCCATGTAACCCCTTCCTTTTGGTTTGCAAACTCAAACTGACTGCTCATGCTTCGATCTCATAGGTCTTTCTTTGCACGATCAAATATGGAAACCCTAGTTTATAAAACTCGCTCCTTTCTCTATTTCACAAAGTGAAAATGAAAGAGCCTCGACCCTTTACTTATAGTTTTTCTCTTTTTGAACATTAAATGTTACTTCACCTACCACCATACTTTGTTCATTTAATGTGGATTTTTCAAACAAATCCCATCTTCAGCACTTTCACTCATGCACCCAACCTTGCACAAAAACTCCTCCAACCTTCTGGTGCGCAACCAATCTAACATGACAGGAGACTCTTATGCACGCGTAACCCACGCTGAAGGTAATTCTTCTATCCTAATTCTTTCTTTGGCCTACCTCATGTTTCTTAAACGCACTTTCTCCTTCTTAGTATGTGGGATCTCTAAGTATCTTTACCCTGGCACCAACCATTCGTCTTCCATATTTCTTCGTATACCTCTTTCAACTGGGCCATTCAACAAGGATTTTCAACACAACTTCCTTGGTACCTTAATCATGTTCTCCTTCACATTTCTCCACCCCACACTTAAAATGATGCATGCGTTCCTCTATGCACTCACAAATTCTCAAAAATAGCAATAAGGTTACTAGCGCCCAAGGTGCAAAATAAAACAACAACGCGAAAGGGAAACACAAGAAATGGAAATCATAAAGGAAACTTCTAAACTAACTGGAAAAACTACCTTATTTACAAACACCAAGAAGACTTATTTATAGTAGGGCTTCAGCCTACTCCCATTGAAGTGTCCAGGAAACTTTGTCCCATCCAGTGCTTATAACTGGCATGCGCCCGAATCAAGGATGTACGAGATTGTGTAAGGACCCAACCAATGGACTTTCAACTTCCCAGGATGGCACAGAAACTTAGAATCATATAGTAACACCATCTACCCAACCTCAAACTTCTTATTCCTGATGTGGAAATCATGCCAAGCCTTTTGCTTTGCTTTTTTTGTTGTTTAGATCCACCTAGCGAGTGACCGTTTCTCATCCAGCTTCATTAACTCATCAATCCTTTCTTCGAGCGCTTGTTCATTGTCTAATCCTCCTATGCGTGCTATTGGTAGAGAAGGTAACATAAATTCAACTGGAAAAATAGCTTCCGCACCAAATACCAATTGAAATGGTGTGGCTTTGTTTATCCTTTTATATGTTTTCATGTAAGCCCATAATACTGCCAATACTTTGTCATCCCAATCTTGTCTTCTGACATCACAAATTTTGGTCAAGGTTTGACTCAGTATCTTGTTGAATGCTTCTATGGTACCATTTTCTTGTGGGTGATAGGGTGTAGTCTTGTGATGAGCCATCATGAACTTTGCTAACAAGATCCTCATAGTCTCATTCAAGAAATGTGTACCCCTATCACTGGTCAAACTCAATGGGTATCCATATCTTGTGACAATGTTCACCCATAAGAACCTTTCCGATGTTGCTGCTGTGAAGTATTTAGTTAGGGATTCCTCTACCCACCTTGTGAGATAATCCATGCAAGTGATGACATAACGTGACCCATTCCTATGTGTTGCTGGTGCAATAGGTCCCACAAAGTCTATCACCCACTTTTTAAAAGGCTCTGCGCTAGGAATAGGGCACAAAGGCATTTCGTCTCTCCTTCCTGGTTTGCTAATGCACTGACAATGGTCACACACTTTACAATAATCTCTACAATATTTGTACAAGGTTTCTATATGATGGAAAAGTGACAAGTGAGCATGGGAATCTACAAGTAATTCTTCCTCGCACCCGACCTCCTGAGGTCGTGATGAGACAACCGGTGGGGATGGAATATACATGGGGTATAGGCTAATTAGTTAGGTAATCTTATATCTTCGACATTGTAACATCCTCATTTTATAACTTAGAACAAGTGGAATTTTTTTTTTTTTTTGCATCCTGGTTCTAAATACATAATTTAGAACTCACAAATCAAATAACCATTCTTATAACAGACAACCATATGCAGCTGTAATGACTCAGAGTACCTCCGATCTATTCATTCCATGACTCGGTAACCTACCGATCTATTCATGAGTAATAAGAGTTGGCGTTTTATTTAACGCTTCACTCTCGTGGTTCTCTTCCCTATTCTGGGAATTCAGAATGCTCTGTCCAAGGAACCTAACTGAATAATTGTTACCATTATTCATCGGCATCTCATCCCTTAGACTAGGTGAATTAGGACAACGCAATCAGCAGCTTGCGATACTTTGGCCAAAGATTTGAAACATACTGTTTATGTCTCGTATTCCTTAACGGCATACTCGTCAATCTGGAATACGTCCTTCACCCCATTCTTATGTTATATAGAATGTCTTACACTGACTACTGTCAGTCCTTCCTTTCACAACTTAATCACTCGAAGACAGATTAACAAGGTGATAATGTTATATGGATGCCCACGAGTATTAGGGATACGATGACATACTGGTATAACCCTGCAGTTAGACCAGTGTGTCAAGATACCCCGAACCTCCTAGGCAGCCTTATAACCTGACCACATTCCTAATCGGTCCCTGAGTAACTAATCCGAACACAAGTGTAAATCTTAGCGATCAATGCAAAGGGTGTCGCCATAAGTCACCTGCATTGTTGTAACTTCGAGAAGATCCTAATCTTCTCGGAGGTACAACCCTGCAGTTGTCTTGTGCCGTCAACCTTTAAATCCACCTCGAAAAGATCTACTTATTAATATGTGTACGCACGTTGAGTTTTAAATTACTTTAAAGACTTTCCCCTAAGGTTAGCCTTTCCCGATCCCTGGATTCTTCGTCATAAGACGACCTTCCTCATTAAAACCCATTACATGGTAGAGGTATTAAGGTCATGATCTCTTCAAGGAGTCATTAGAATACACATGATTCTAAAACAACAGAATTGGACAATATCTCATAGCCTTTACTTGAGATTGCCATCTGAACCCCATTAGATTTACATCAGTTCTCCTAACTGAATTTATATCATACTTATTAGTATAAAGATATAAATGATTAAGAATCCAATTTAATATTGTCCTGTCATACTCAGGACTAGGGATTAGTAATTTAATTCTGCTTGATTGGCGTTCTGCTTAGGTTCATTTCAGCCCTATCCTTATAGAAAGTCAATGATTTAAATTTCAATTTAGCTTTCGATAGAACAAATCAGAACTACTAAACACTCATAAGAATTTCAATTATATTTCCTTTAAGCTTTCATTGTCAATCACAAAAGCATCCAGTTACACAAAGATAACATTGCCACTCTGGTATATAAACCGAAGAGGGTCAACTATCAGAATTTAGAATATAACACATAAGTAACAAATACTTATTTCCATTCCTTTCAGAACTATACAATTACATTTTATGCAAACAGCATACTTGATACAATGCTTAACGGAAAAGTACATCTTTCCACATATAGTACATTTAGAAAATCAAGCTGTAATTCATTATAAATCAAAATAAACAATCTGATCATCCTGTCAGATCTGCATTGCTTTTACCACTTACGGCAACCATCTGCAAAAATAGTCAACATGAGTCAGTTCGATGAACTGAGCATGATAAGCACTAACTTTTAAAACAATTGCAATCCGTCAATTGTTTTCATTAAACACCCTGTTTAAATGAGATCAATTATCCAAACAAGTAAACATATTCAGACTATGCCTTTGTAATACAAAAATGACTACAAACGTGTAACTCTATCATCGTTACAGAATAGTCCTAAACACTTCTCAAATATTTCATCAAATATTAAGAATCAAAGAACGAAAGTATCTAAACAATTATCTTGAATCCAAGATCAGCAACATTGGACAGATCGTTACTTTCATCAGAAAAGGAAATATCATAGCAAGTCATGATTCCAACAATAAGATACAAGAACAATTCCAACTGTTAGACAGATACCAACAAGTATTAGAATAACAGAAGAGAAAGAAACAAATCATTCATACTTCCCTTCACACAAGTTCACTACTGTACCGTCTCTACATATGGAAAGCATTCATCCAGTATGTATACGAACAAGTCCGACAACCCACAAGAAGATTCACTGTCATATTAAAAATCGAACACAGCAAAAACTCCTGTACAGTGGCTAACACGTCAATAGTGCAGACTATCAACCAAACAGACTCTACAGGAAGCTTCAAACAACATGAAAATCACCACATTGCCTGTCGAGGTACAGTCGACGGCTTTTAGATCAGTCCAGCTCAAGGCAGGATAGTTATGCAACAGAAGAAAAACACGCCTACAATCCCATATATCAACCTATAGTCCAATGCTAGTCCCTTTTACACACAGTAAGGTTTTTTTTTTTTTGAACCAAGTTCGAAATCAAAGAACCTCTAGTATATCACGGTCAACAACAGACTTCATTGCATTAAACAATTTGATGTTTCCATAAGACCATACAGAGATTATCTTACAAATACCGTAACATACACTGCCACATCCAACTAGGAAATCAGAAAGGAAACATATCATCCTGTATGTACATCTGTACGTAATCGGAATCAGTCATATAGCACTCACGATTCATTTATACAGAGCCGCGTTACTTGATATAAATCATTACTCAGGAAAATTCCACAATGTCAAAACTACAGTATACCAAGTCAAGTTTTCAACTGAGGCAAAAGAAGATACAGGTTAACTTCCACAAGTTCTACTGAACCCGGACAACAGTGGCATGACAAATGATTGCCAATGATTCCATCTGGTCAAGTCAATGGTGTACATATTAAAATCAAGCAAAAGCAATTTAAATACTGATTTCAAAACAAGATACCCGACTGAACCTTTGCCAATTCTTCGCACAAGTTTGCACAGAATGCAAACGTAAAATACACCCAAAGAATCTGTACCACAAAATCCATGCAACACGAAGGTATTCCTATAAATAACAGAGGTCTTAGTACATGTTATTCCCTCAAGTCACTGGCTCATCGAATCACCAATATTCAATTATATTTAACTTGAACAGAGGTCCAAATGTAAATAAATCATTCAATCGACTCCACAGAGTCGTTCTGATTACAACAATAATATGAATATACACATATTGCATACTGCTAACGGGTTGAAACCCAGAACCACAAGCAAGGAATACACAATTTCCAAAAAGGGGTAGCAACGAAATACAGAAACACAATAAGTTATTCGTTCAAAATAACTTAAAATACCATAGCGAAGTCCTACTAGGTTCTGTATCTTTCACCAAAGATAACCACTACAACATGCAAAGAAATCCAATAAGACTGGATATTCACACAAAAGTCCAACAGTGTCTTTTCCGACAAGAAACAAGCCTCATAAACAAGTTACAATCAACAAGTTTCTATAAACAAACTTCTATCAGCAGTTTCTACCAACAAGTTTCTACTGAATCCTGAACCCAGCAAGAGAAGCATGCACGAGTTCTCACGGAGCAGGAAGATACTCTTCAAGCACATGTTTTACAAACCTACGCCGGAATGTAAAGCACAACAAAACAGTGAACAGTTCGAAGTACAACACACACCCATTAAGGGTTAAATTTGTAAAAACGAACAGCATAAAGATACAGTACCAAATCACACAAGACAACCATAGAAAATCATTTATTCCATAAATCATTTGAACAGAGTTGTTCTAATGAAATCACTTGGAAGACAGCAAGATTTTTAAAGGTTAGGGCCTAACATGCCTGGATTTTTTTTGCTCAAATTTCCGAAGCAGACCACTGGAAGAGCTCAGACTTCCTTTTCCTTTTCCAAGTTAGAGCGACCAACAAAATTTTGCTATCTCCAAAACATATATATTTTCCTTGCCAGAGAAAAGAGCTAGATATCCTCATGTTCGCCATGCAACTCAAAGAAGACTGGTGCGAAGAACCAGTGAACAGGCAGAAGGAAAACCGAAAATCGCGATAAGCCAAACAAACCAACAACTTCCCAGTTTGCATGCCTTCACGCGAGTTCCGAGCTCGACTACCGAGCGCATTGAATGCATTTACACCAACTTTCCCGCTCAAACTCCACTGCCACCGACCGCCAAAGTTGGCGACAGTCAAATAAAATTCCCAGTTCATTTTCAGTTTTGGCGACCTGCCACGTCGGCACAAGTTAGCCGTTCCTTAAACTTCCGCCAAGACCTGTCCCTCATACTTATCCTTAGCATTTAATGACATAGAAAACGCCGCCCATGGTTCGCACCCCTCCATAGGCCCCTTTACATTCTTGCTCATAGTTAGGTTAGTATCTTAGGTTAGAATTTAGGATAACACCTAATCTAACTTCCATAACATAGATACTAACTTAGGACATTAGTACTTAGCCTAGGTCTAGGTTAGATTAACACTAATCTAACCCCTAGGTTAGGTTTAGTTTTAGGTTACTAACCAATAATAATTCCAGTTAGGTCTACATTTCGTACACTCAGAAAAAGACCTACATCATACGTCTTCGAACAGGTTTAGCTCCTGTTCTGCCTTAGGCTGCAGAATCGTATGTAACCGAATTATTACCTGGTCCACAATCGAGACCTTCCAGATATACTTCCATATCGGGAACCAATTCATTTCACTTGATCAGCCTGAGTCATACTCCTGACTAGCTTATTAAATGCTTCTAGACCTTGCAACCTGTTCAAGGTCTGTAATTTTTAATTCATCATGAACAAACTTAAAGCAATACTTGGATCAATTCCACTGATCCAAGACTAGGTATTATAGATGGATAACTCTATAATTCATTCCGAGATCAGATTAAACTCAGATGCAAAATGAAATAAATAAAAGAGTCTAATCATATTCCGACTCAGTCAAGATCTGAAATCTGCAAAGAAATTACAGTACATATCAAGCATGATTTCTAAATCGAGGAACACATCCTTTTACAAGAAATCACATATCAACACTTGTATGCTCAGGAGAAAGTAACAACAGTTCAGGGTGTTACATGCTTCCCTCCTAAAAAGATTCATCGTCCCGATGAATTACATATTAATTTAACCTTCAGGTTAATCAATTTATTAGTACACAACAATGTGACTACTTCCATATTTGAATAGTTCCAGAAATCAATGTCACAACACATTTTATTCAACCTGAATAATGTTTGCCTTCATCAGGCTTTCATAAATACTTAAAAACAATAAGTTCATAAAAGTATGTTTTGTCAACAGATTTCATTCTGTTGAAAAAGAGAAGGAAAAGCAATTTTCATCTCTTCCAGATTTTCCCAAGTTGCACTTTCTTCGTTAAACTGGTCCCACTGGACCTTACATTGCTGTATCTCACGATTTCTTAAATGCAATTGGCGAGTTTCCAGCACTCGTGTGGGTTTAACCACGATTATTCCTGGGTCTTGGACCTGCAAGGAATTCCAATTTAAAACATGTGACAGATCTGAAACGTATTTCTTAAGCAAAGAAATATGGAAAACATCATGCATGCGAGATAAAGCAGGTGGCAATGCTAAACGATAAGCTACAGGATTGATTATTTCGACAATTTCGAAGGGTCCCACAAATCTAGGTGACAACTTGGCAGCCTTGCCAAAAGTTATAGAACTCTTTCTGGGTTTAACACGAAGGAAAACCTTATCACCAAGCTCAAACCTTCTATCAACCCGCTTAAGGTCAGCATAGCTCTTCTGTCTATCCGCTGCTTCCTTTAATCGTTCACGAATCAGCTTAACTTGCTGTTCCATTTCTGTGAGAATCTCTGGTCCAATTACCACTCTATCCTCAACACTGTCCCAACTAACAGGGGTTCTGCACTTTCTTCCATAAAGTGCTTCAAATGGTGCCATTTTAAGAGATGAGTGATAAGTATTGTTGTATGCGAACTCAACTAATGGAAGATACTCTTCCCATTTATACTGTTGATCCATGCAATACATTCGCAACATGTCCTCCAACACTTGATTTACCCTCTCAGTTTGTCCATCCGTTTCCTGATGATATGCAGAACTGAAGTTTAGTTTCATTCCTAGGGCTGCGTTAAGCGTTTGCCAAAACCTTGACGTCATTCTAGGATCCCTGTCAGATATAATCAATTCTGGTACACCATGCAATCTGAAAATTTCGTGTACGAATCTTTTGGCTAGCACTGGCGAATCATCCTTTAGATTTCCAGCGATGAAATGAGCTACCTTGGTCAGTTTATCAACAACTACCAGGATAACATCATGTTTATTCCTGGACATAGGTAGTCCTTGTACAAAATCCATGGTTATTACTTGCCATTTGTACTGCGGTACGCTATGAGGATATAGCAGTCCAGCAGGGTGCATATGTTCTGCCTTCACCCGCTGACATTCCAGACAATGAGTCACAAAATTAATTACATCCTTTTTCATACCTTTCCAGAAGTATTGCTGTTTTAAATCAGCAAGCATTTTTGTGATACCTGGGTGTCCAGAGAAAGGTGAATTATGAAATTCAACTAACAACTTCTTTCTCAAATCGTTCAGCATAGGTACATATACCCTGTTTTCATAACGCAAGATTCCTTCATTATCAAAATGAAAACCTTTATACCTTATATCCTTAGGTTCTGCAGCAAGCGCTGCTTTTACTTGCTGAAAGTATGCATCTGATTCTGAAGCACTTTTTACCTCATCTTTAAACTGAGTTCTTAATGTTATAAGAGCAGAAATGTGCCTCCTACGACTTAGAGCATCAGCTACTCTATTCTCCTTCCCTTTGATATAGCTAATATCAAAGTCATATTGTGATAAAAATTCTAACCACCTTCTCTGTCTGGCATTCAGATTGGGCTGAGTAAAAATATATTTCAGTCCTAAGTGATCAGTTTTCAGCTCAAAAGGTTTCCCAAGTAAATAGTGTCTCCAGACTTGAAGTGCATGAACAATGGCAGCAAGTTCCAAATCATGAGGGGCATAATTCAGCTCATGTAACTTAAGTTTTCTACTTTCATATGCTATGACCTGATCATTTTGTAGCAAAACACCTCCAAGGCCTTCCCCAGAAGCATCCGTTACAACAGTAAAACTCCCATTAGGGTCTGGTACAGCTAGTATAGGTGCAGAAGTCAACTGGTCTTTCAAACTTTTGAAAGCCGCTTCGCACTTATCATTCCATATGAATTTCTTATCCTTCTTCTGCAATGAAGTTATTGGTGCAGCTACTTTAGAAAAATCCTTTACAAATTTTCTATAATAACCAGCAAGACCCATGAAGCTTCTTACTTCGTGCACATTCTTTGGTGCAGGCCACTCAGTTATTGCCACTATTTTTGAAGGATCTACAGCAATTCCTTCGTTACTTATAACATGACCCAAATAGTGAACTTCTGAATCAAAGAAAGAACATTTGGATAACTTACCGTACAACTTCCTCTTTCTCAAAATTCCCAAAACTATCTTCAAATGCTCATTGTGCTCCTCAACGCTTTTAGAATAAATGAGAATATCATCCAAGAATACAAGTACAAACTTGTCCAGGTATTCTTGAAAGATATTGTTCATTAAATTCATAAAGGCTGCGGGTGCATTGGTTAATCCAAAGGGTAGAACTGTGAATTCATAATGTCCGTATCTTGTTCGGAAAGCTGTTTTATGAATATCTTCCTCTCTAATCCTTAACTGATGATAACCAGATCGAAGGTCTATCTTAGAATAAACCGCTGCTCCACGCATCTGATCAAACAGATCATCGATCCTAGGAAGTGGATATCGGTTCTTGACTGTTGCTTTGTTCAACATCCGATAATCAATACACAGCCTTAGTGTTCCATCCTTCTTTTTCACAAATATTACAGGCGCTCCCCAAGGTGAAACACTTGGTCTGATCAAACCTTTAGACAAAAGCTCTTGCAACTGTGCCTTAAGCTCGACTAACTCAGTAGTAGTCATCCGATAAGGCGCTTTGGATATAGGTTCTGTTCCTGGCTTGATTTCAATGGTGAAGTCAAATTCTCTCTTGGGTGGTAACCCTGGTAATTCCTCAGGAAAAACATCCCTGAAACCTTGTAAAAGAGGGAATCGTTCCATGAAATCATCATCTTCTTCTGAAGATTCAGATATCTTTACCGCATAAAGGGTACATCCTTTATTTTTAGCCTTTTTAAGCTGCATAGCTGACAGTTTTCTAACTGAAATTTCCCGTTTCACACCTTGAATCTCTGCTGATTCCAGCTGATCATCTAAACATTTTATGTTCTTTTCATAGCAATCTACCTTTGCTTTATGGTCAGCTAACCAATTGACACCGATGACAATGTCATACGATCCCAAAGGTGCAACATAGAGGTCAACTTCCGTGGAAAAGTTAGGTAAGTCAAGGACTGCCCCAAAAAGACACATACTCACTGTATGAACAGAATTATTACCATACTGTACAGTCCAAGATTTATCCATTTTTCCAGCTTTTCTTTTAAGTTTAGAAGCAAGTTTATTAGATATAAAACATTCAGTAGCTCCTGTATCAAAAAGAATAGTGACAGGTATGCTGAATAACTTACCCGGAACTTCTATAGGTGTCACTTGCTTTTCAGCTTGCTTGTCCGCTACTGCAGCATGTATCTTATGCTGCTGATTACGATCATCCTTCTTCAAAGGGCACTGATTTGCGTAGTGATCTTTACCACAATTGTAGCAGCCTCCTACAGGTCCCTTTTTAGGCTCAAAGTTGCCTCCAGTTTTGTAATTGTCACGTTGTCCTCCATAGGGCTTCTGCCCATTATTATAATTTTTAGCAAAATTATCCTTTGCATTTCCAGCAGGCTTATTTACTGCTGCTTTCTTATTGTTATCTCCTGGAAACTTACTCTTGTTTCCAAAATTTTTCCATGGTCCTTTTCTAGGTGCAAGAGAGGTTGAAGAAGGGTTTGCAGTCTTCTTCCGCACTTCCTCCTTATGAGCAGAAATAGCCTTTAATTTCTGTTCTTGCCTTATGGCCTTTTCAACAACTCCTTCCATAGTGGTTGGACTGTGAACATCGACCTCTCCCCCTATCACGGGATTCAATCCCATGATGAATTTCCGTATTCTGAACTTCTCGTCAGTTTGATACTGCGGTACATACTTGAGGAGTTTTGTAAACCGCTCCCAGTATTCAGTTACCGTTAGCTTCCCTTGAGCTAAATTCTGAAATTCTGTCATTTTCTGATCATAGAAAAGTTGTGGCAGCCAACGTTGCCTAAAATAGCCTTTAAATTGATCCCAAGTAATATTGGTCTCATCAATGTTTAGTTCAGCTTTACGGCTATCCCACCACGAAGATGCTTCGTGGGAAAGCTGATAGGCTCCCCAAATAGCTTTGGTTTCCTCTGAGAAGTTCCTTATTGCAAAGTACTTCTCCATTTCGCTGAGCCAGTTCTCAGCTCCATCTCCCAATGTGGTGCCATCATACTTAGGTGGACTTATCCTTTTTATATCATTAGTGAGTTCTGCTGCCAATCTGGCCTTTTTGTTTTCTGGTTGGACAGGTGCATTCCCAGCATTAACATCAACACCCATGTCGGGGTTGTCCTCAGGAGGTTGCTGATTATTATTATCAGCTTCTTCATCCTCCTCATTTCCCATCACCTGCTGTTCAAGTACAGCTAAGCGATCTCTTGTGTCCAACAGGGCAGCAAGGATCTCATCAAGTTTCTGGGTTGTTGCCGCTCCTCCTTCAGGTGGAGCATTATTCGCAACGTTCCCCCTTGTTCTAACCATTTTCTGTTACAAGAAAATTCAGGTTTTTATCAGATTATGGACACAATAGGTCCAAGAGCTGCAACCTTCAGCTCTGATACCAAGATGTAACATCCTCATTTTATAACTTAGAACAAGTGGAATTTTTTTTTTTTTTTTGCATCCTGGTTCTAAATACATAATTTAGAACTCACAAATCAAATAACCATTCTTATAACAGACAACCATATGCAGCTGTAATGACTCGGAGTACCTCCGATCTATTCATTCCATGACTCGGTAACCTACCGATCTATTCATGAGTAATAAGAGTTGGCGTTTTATTTAACGCTTCACTCTCGTGGTTCTCTTCCCTATTCTGGGAATTCAGAATGCTCTGTCCAAGGAACCTAACTGAATAATTGTTACCATTATTCATCGGCATCTCATCCCTTAGACTAGGTGAATTAGGACAACGCAATCAGCAGCTTGCGATACTTTGGCCAAAGATTTGAAACATACTGTTTATGTCTCGTATTCCTTAACGGCATACTCGTCAATCTGGAATACGTCCTTCACCCCATTCTTATGTTATATAGAATGTCTTACACTGACTACTGTCAGTCCTTCCTTTCACAACTTAATCACTCGAAGACAGATTAACAAGGTGATAATGTTATATGGATGCCCACGAGTATTAGGGATACGATGACATACTGGTATAACCCTGCAGTTAGACCAGTGTGTCAAGATACCCCGAACCTCCTAGGCAGCCTTATAACCTGACCACATTCCTAATCGGTCCCTGAGTAACTAATCCGAACACAAGTGTAAATCTTAGCGATCAATGCAAAGGGTGTCGCCATAAGTCACCTGCATTGTTGTAACTTCGAGAAGATCCTAATCTTCTCGGAGGTACAACCCTGCAGTTGTCTTGTGCCGTCAACCTTTAAATCCGCCTCGAAAAGATCTACTTATTAATATGTGTACGCACGTTGAGTTTTAAATTACTTTAAAGACTTTCCCCTAAGGTTAGCCTTTCCCGATCCCTGGATTCTTCGTCATAAGACGACCTTCCTCATTAAAACCCATTACATGGTAGAGGTATTAAGGTCATGATCTCTTCAAGGAGTCATTAGAATACACATGATTCTAAAACAACAGAATTGGACAATATCTCATAGCCTTTACTTGAGATTGCCATCTGAACCCCATTAGATTTACATCAGTTCTCCTAACTGAATTTATATCATACTTATTAGTATAAAGATATAAATGATTAAGAATCCAATTTAATATTGTCCTGTCATACTCAGGACTAGGGATTAGTAATTTAATTCTGCTTGATTGGCGTTCTGCTTAGGTTCATTTCAGCCCTATCCTTATAGAAAGTCAATGATTTAAATTTCAATTTAGCTTTCGATAGAACAAATCAGAACTACTAAACACTCATAAGAATTTCAATTATATTTCCTTTAAGCTTTCATTGTCAATCACAAAAGCATCCAGTTACACAAAGATAACATTGCCACTCTGGTATATAAACCGAAGAGGGTCAACTATCAGAATTTAGAATATAACACATAAGTAACAAATACTTATTTCCATTCCTTTCAGAACTATACAATTACATTTTATGCAAACAGCATACTTGATACAATGCTTAACGGAAAAGTACATCTTTCCACATATAGTACATTTAGAAAATCAAGCTGTAATTCATTATAAATCAAAATAAACAATCTGATCATCCTGTCAGATCTGCATTGCTTTTACCACTTACGGCAACCATCTGCAAAAATAGTCAACATGAGTCAGTTCGATGAACTGAGCATGATAAGCACTAACTTTTAAAACAATTGCAATCCGTCAATTGTTTTCATTAAACACCCTGTTTAAATGAGATCAATTATCCAAACAAGTAAACATATTCAGACTATGCCTTTGTAATACAAAAATGACTACAAACGTGTAACTCTATCATCGTTACAGAATAGTCCTAAACACTTCTCAAATATTTCATCAAATATTAAGAATCAAAGAACGAAAGTATCTAAACAATTATCTTGAATCCAAGATCAGCAACATTGGACAGATCGTTACTTTCATCAGAAAAGGAAATATCATAGCAAGTCATGATTCCAACAATAAGATACAAGAACAATTCCAACTGTTAGACAGATACCAACAAGTATTAGAATAACAGAAGAGAAAGAAACAAATCATTCATACTTCCCTTCACACAAGTTCACTACTGTACCGTCTCTACATATGGAAAGCATTCATCCAGTATGTATACGAACAAGTCCGACAACCCACAAGAAGATTCACTGTCATATTAAAAATCGAACACAGCAAAAACTCCTGTACAGTGGCTAACACGTCAATAGTGCAGACTATCAACCAAACAGACTCTACAGGAAGCTTCAAACAACATGAAAATCACCACATTGCCTGTCGAGGTACAGTCGACGGCTTTTAGATCAGTCCAGCTCAAGGCAGGATAGTTATGCAACAGAAGAAAAACACGCCTACAATCCCATATATCAACCTATAGTCCAATGCTAGTCCCTTTTACACACAGTAAGGTTTTTTTTTGAACCAAGTTCGAAATCAAAGAACCTCTAGTATATCACGGTCAACAACAGACTTCATTGCATTAAACAATTTGATGTTTCCATAAGACCATACAGAGATTATCTTACAAATACCGTAACATACACTGCCACATCCAACTAGGAAATCAGAAAGGAAACATATCATCCTGTATGTACATCTGTACGTAATCGGAATCAGTCATATAGCACTCACGATTCATTTATACAGAGCCGCGTTACTTGATATAAATCATTACTCAGGAAAATTCCACAATGTCAAAACTACAGTATACCAAGTCAAGTTTTCAACTGAGGCAAAAGAAGATACAGGTTAACTTCCACAAGTTCTACTGAACCCGGACAACAGTGGCATGACAAATGATTGCCAATGATTCCATCTGGTCAAGTCAATGGTGTACATATTAAAATCAAGCAAAAGCAATTTAAATACTGATTTCAAAACAAGATACCCGACTGAACCTTTGCCAATTCTTCGCACAAGTTTGCACAGAATGCAAACGTAAAATACACCCAAAGAATCTGTACCACAAAATCCATGCAACACGAAGGTATTCCTATAAATAACAGAGGTCTTAGTACATGTTATTCCCTCAAGTCACTGGCTCATCGAATCACCAATATTCAATTATATTTAACTTGAACAGAGGTCCAAATGTAAATAAATCATTCAATCGACTCCACAGAGTCGTTCTGATTACAACAATAATATGAATATACACATATTGCATACTGCTAACGGGTTGAAACCCAGAACCACAAGCAAGGAATACACAATTTCCAAAAAGGGGGTAGCAACGAAATACAGAAACACAATAAGTTATTCGTTCAAAATAACTTAAAATACCATAGCGAAGTCCTACTAGGTTCTGTATCTTTCACCAAAGATAACCACTACAACATGCAAAGAAATCCAATAAGACTGGATATTCACACAAAAGTCCAACAGTGTCTTTTCCGACAAGAAACAAGCCTCATAAACAAGTTACAATCAACAAGTTTCTATAAACAAACTTCTATCAGCAGTTTCTACCAACAAGTTTCTACTGAATCCTGAACCCAGCAAGAGAAGCATGCATGAGTTCTCACGGAGCAGGAAGATACTCTTCAAGCACATGTTTTACAAACCTACGCCGGAATGTAAAGCACAACAAAACAGTGAATAGTTCGAAGTACAACACACACCCATTAAGGGTTAAATTTGTAAAAACGAACAGCATAAAGATACAGTACCAAATCACACAAGACAACCATAGAAAATCATTTATTCCATAAATCATTTGAACAGAGTTGTTCTAATGAAATCACTTGGAAGACAGCAAGATTTTTAAAGGTTAGGGCCTAACATGCCTGGATTTTTTTTGCTCAAATTTCCGAAGCAGACCACTGGAAGAGCTCAGACTTCCTTTTCCTTTTCCAAGTTAGAGCGACCAACAAAATTTTGCTATCTCCAAAACATATATATTTTCCTTGCCAGAGAAAAGAGCTAGATATCCTCATGTTCGCCATGCAACTCAAAGAAGACTGGTGCGAAGAACCAGTGAACAGGCAGAAGGAAAACCAAAATCGCGATAAGCCAAACAAACCAACAACTTCCCAGTTTGCATGCCTTCACGCGAGTTCCGAGCTCGACTACCGAGCGCATTGAATGCATTTACACCAACTTTCCCGCTCAAACTCCACTGCCACCGACCGCCAAAGTTGGCGACAGTCAAATAAAATTCCCAGTTCATTTTCAGTTTTGGCGACCTGCCACGTCGGCACAAGTTAGCCGTTCCTTAAACTTCCGCCAAGACCTGTCCCTCATACTTATCCTTAGCATTTAATGACATAGAAAATGCCGCCCATGGTTCGCACCCCTCCATAGGCCCCTTTACATTCTTGCTCATAGTTAGGTTAGTATCTTAGGTTAGAATTTAGGATAACACCTAATCTAACTTCCATAACATAGATACTAACTTAGGACATTAGTACTTAGCCTAGGTCTAGGTTAGATTAACACTAATCTAACCCCTAGGTTAGGTTTAGTTTTAGGTTACTAACCAATAATAATTCCAGTTAGGTCTACATTTCTGTACACTCAGAAAAAGACCTACGTCATACGTCTTCGAACAGGTTTAGCTCCTGTTCTGCCTTAGGCTGCAGAATCGTATGTAACCGAATTATTACCTGGTCCACAATCGAGACCTTCCAGATATACTTCCATATCGGGAACCAATTCATTTCACTTGATCAGCCTGAGTCATACTCCTGACTAGCTTATTCAATGCTTCTAGACCTTGCAACCTGTTCAAGGTCTGTAATTTTAATTCATCATGAACAAACTTAAAGCAATACTTGGATCAATTCCACTGATCCAAGACTAGGTATTATAGATGGATAACTCTATAATTCATTCCGAGATCAGATTAAACTCAGATGCAAAATGAAATAAATAAAAGAGTCTAATCATATTCCGACTCAGTCAAGATCTGAAATCTGCAAAGAAATTACAGTACATATCAAGCATGATTTCTAAATCGAGGAACACATCCTTTTACAAGAAATCACATATCAACACTTGTATGCTCAGGAGAAAGTAACAACAGTTCAGGGTGACTTTCATCATGACATCTTTGGATTGACCTATGGGCTCGTTGGGTTGTGGGACCTAATGGATCACAACCGTAGATTCGTGGTTGTTGTGGACCTCCTATGGTCATGTGTAGAATCAATCCCTAATCCATAGTATCCAATAGGTGTATGCCTTTCCAGCCTCTATATTTAGAATTAATAGTTGTGCAATCTTCTCAGAGTATCTTACAAGCGTTGTAGCAACTTGAATTCTTAAGCTAGTGTCTATGTTAGTGAGAATGTCTCCTGCGTCTGGCTTGTGGACCAAAGGGTCAAAACTGAACATTTTCTCTCTTTCAAGCCCTTCTACAGTCATGTGGATATTTATCTAGGGTAATCTGTAGTTTGGCTGGTTTGACCAAAACGTGTGTGCTTGGTCGTCTTCTATGTTTAACCCTCTTAACTATGAGCTGATCTGTTGTAAGTCTGTTGTTGTTTGGAAGACTTGGATTCTAAGATTCTGATCTATATCAGTTATTTCTGTAACAAGATTGGGTTGAGGCACGATTGGCTCGAATACGTATTCTCTGGGCTCCCTAGGTCCCGTGATTGTCATGAAAAAGGAAATGATATAAATCTAACTAATGACCAAATAAACTAACTATGCAAGATATATCTATTTATATTCTCTATTTTTTGTATTTTTGATAAACTATTGAATAGAATTGAAAGAGCAATTATTTAATATATCTAGAAATTGACAACTAAACTAATAATGAAATTAAAACAAACAAAGTAGCTGAGTATAGCTACTTGCCTGTGTAGTTGTAAATCTATTCTAAATAACCAAATAATTGATCTAATCTATTTGAAAGACTCTCGATCCTACCTCAGAAGTGAGGAATGAATCATAGTTTCTCATAAACTATCAATCCCCACAGCTTCCCTGGAAATATCGAAAGTGAGATTAACATGAAATGAAATGCTTTTACTACTTCTATTTGATATACTTTAACTAGAACTTGGAAAGCTTGAACCTGGATTTTGCAGAACAGTGGCGAATCCGGTTGTGTGTGGCTTTGTCCCCTCAGTGTGATCTCCTTATTCCTTCATGCTCACGTGAATCCAGAAAAGCGTGTGATGTTAGCATCAACAGAAGTAGGTATTGGGACAGTGGCAGTTTAGGATGCAGACTGAATATGATACAAGTAGGAGAGGGATAGCGTAAGAGAACAGAGCTTGGCTTATGCAATTCCTAGCGGGATTTATTGCGAGTCATACAACATAAAACATCTAGAACCTGAAACTATTCTTTTGACGAACAAAACCTGCAACTTTAATGGCTTCCTACTAAAAATAAAACTATCCTATTCCATTGATTGTGTGAAATAGTAACAACACTAGCACAAGAAGATTATGTGGCTTCTAAACAGCTAAACAACACTAACTATGCATGTAACAAATAAAACTATGAATTCCTAAGAAAAATGAAAGACTAAAACTATGAAATGAGAAATGAGAGGAAAATTTTGAGGGGCCATTTGCTTGAGCATCAACCAGCTATTTATAGAATTCCATTTACCCAAAGGTGAAAACCAATTTGAACTCTTTAACCATAAACAATGCAAAAACACTATTCCAGGGAACCAAAATCATAAATACAGCAAAGGTGGTGAAAAAAGCTCTGGTAAACATTGAAATTTTACGTGAGTCACGTTAAAAAGAACATTCTAGAAAATGTGTGAAGGACCGCCACCCTGAGGGCGGCGGTTACAGGACCGCCACCCTGCCTGGGCAGCGGTCACGAGACCGCCGCAAACAAACAGGGTGGCGGTTTCATCACTGAAGACCAAAATGCAAAGAAAAGAGAGGGGAGAGAGAAAAACAAAGCATGCAGGGTCTAAGCGGGGCATGTGGGATGTTAATGCACACTTGGAGAGCTTTTCTAGATCCCGAGACACCTTGCGAGGAGACCTGTATCATCATTGGGGCATGTGTAACATTATTCTGGTGGTGTAGTACCTTACAATTTTGGGTACATACATATTGCCCCCTCAGAGAAGCGTTTTAGCCATGAAGAGGCGTAAAATGGTGGGTCCAAGTATGGCGGTCCCGAAATGGGAAGTTATAAATTATACCTGATACGTCCGCATGTCGAAATGATGCCCTCCAAAATTTCTACTACCTGCAAAATGAAAAGAGGACTCAAGTGTAGATAGATAAAATAAATCGAAAAATAAATACTAAAGTAATTTGAAATGAGGACTTACCATTTGTGTGAGGATAAGAACTTACCTCCGTCAGTGCTCCAAACCTACAAAAGGGGCATTCAAAACAAGTCAAGATGTTATATATATATAAAATATGGGCCCATTTTCCTATTCATTTGTGCGTGTTGATTTGATTGATTTTGAGCTCTAGGACCCACGGTGATGGTTTTTGACGAGAGTAACGTCAAAACATTCATGACAGATAGTGATCATGCCTCCGCGAGCGGAACAAAAATCACGACCCGACGAGATCACAGGTTAGTTTTTCTTGATTTAACATTTTTATCCCCAAAATGTTAAAATGGTGAAAAAAATTGTCATGGGGGGATTATTTTTTAAAATGTCAGTTTTAATAGGGTCATTAGGGGGGGGCACCTAATGGGTAGGCTTTGTTTTGGTCAAAAATAGTCATTTTTTGTGTTTTTAGGCATCATTTAGGGCACGTGACCTGCATGGAAATTTGGGACACGACCATTTCCCTTAGCAAGGCGGTGGTTACAGGACCGCCACCCTGAGTCAGGGCGGCGGTTACAATACTTCCATCCTTTAAGGAAGTGATTACAGAACCGCCAAAACATGCTTAGGGTGGCGGTCCTTCACATGAATGCCTAAAAATACTTATTTGAATTACATTTTTGTGTTTCTAGCATTCTTACCTACTTTCATGATTTTTCCAAAATGTCATTTTGACCTACTAACTTACTCCTTTTTGTATGTTTTTGGGTGTATGCAGGCGAAGGAAGTGTTGTATATATCTTTCCCCTAGGTAGATATAGACAAGCAGAAATTATATAGAAATCAAAGAAGCTCAAATCCAGACATTTATCACCTGGATGAACAGAAATGGCTCATGAAATAGAGTGTCGACACAGAAAAAAGTTGCGCCTTGGCACACAGAAATTGCATGGGGATGACACAGAGTGTCAACACAGTCAAATAGTTGCACCTTGGTACAGAAATGGCGCATGACACAGAGTGTCGACACAGAAAAAGTTGCGCCTTGGCATTTTGGCTATTCATGACACAGAGTGTCGACACAGAAAAAGTTGCGATTTGGCACACAGAAATGGCGCATGACACAGAGTGTCGACCCACCTTGGTGCATGTAAGAGGATGTCGACACACACATGGATGCGCCAAGGCGCATAGTCAGGAGGCGCAAGATTTTTGAGCATGACAGGAAGCAGACCCTGGCGCAGTGATCAGATGGCTCCATAGTGGGAGCTCACATCAACATGCAAGGAGACTTTTTGGAAAGCTTACGAGGTCCTTTGTCCAACTGATTTGGAATGTTTTTATCGGGTGAGAAAAAATTCTTAAAAATGCAAAATGAAGTTCACCACTTTTCATCGGGGGGATCATTTACCATCAATGAGATGAGTTAAGTGCATTTAGGTGGTTGGGGCAGATTTCACCTCTACTTCTCCCTCTCTTTTTCCTCCTATAAATTGTAAGGAGGGGCTTCTTTCTAAAGGTTGGACATTTCTATTTTTCCCCTCCCTTCTTCTCTTTGGCAGGTGAATTGTCGAGTTAAAACCTCCCATTTGAAACTGTACCAACCTGCCTCTTGGCATTTTGCAGGGTTTTGTATCAATCTTTGGAGCCATTAATGCATGGGTGGATAATTCTCAACCCTCTACGTATTCATTTGCATCCGCCTGATCTTTCTTGATCATCTAGCTGGTCTATGCATGATCTTGCCGGATTGCCTTTTAATGGTCTGGTGTTTATTGGCAAGACAGGTGTTCATTGCTCAGGTGCATCACCTTTGTAGTTTAGGTTTTATTTTAAGAACTTACCCTGTCTCCTTGAAGTTAGATTAGGTTTTTAGTAAACCCTCTGCATTTTCTACGTGTGCATCTGAACAGAGGAATAGGAACCTGCCTTTCCGGAGAGCTTTTCCGTTTTCGTAATGTCCCACACTTGGGAAAAGCTATGTTATAATCGTACTAAGAGTACTCAACCCATACATGTTGCAGACATTCAAGGGTGTTGCGTGTATGACATCAATAGGAGGAATATATCAGATGGAGCCAAGAGAGAGAGAGTGTGTGTGACTGGCTTCCAGTAGTATTGGATTCACTTTCTCAGGATGAGTAGGACACTCTTCAGAGGGCCAGTATATTGCATATATCACGGGTCCCGCATGTTGCACCTTCTAGTCACATACTTTGTGACTTGTTTTCATATTGGGATGCTGATCGAAACACTTTCTGATTTCCAAGGAGTCAGGGGTGAGTGGACCATTACTTTGGAGGATGTCTACCATATCTTGGGGGTCTCAATTATTTGGAGATGGCTCATGCTTGAGACCGCAAGGTCACTGGCTCAGATAGCACAGTGGGCTTCATACATGGGAGATGCAATTATCTCTACTGGTTCGTAGAAGGTGGAGAGGGTCCGATCTATTCCTAGCCTGCCTATCCCCTTGATTCGCCAGGCCATTATGGGGATCCTTTCCTCGAGATTGATCAGGGATAAGGGAGGAGACACTTTACTTTATTGTTGGTCCCCCATCATTGCACAGATTGAGGGACATGGACGGATTTATGCCTAGGGAGCTGACATACTTGGAACAACCTATCATGATTTTTACCGGGTGGTTCATTTACAAGGGCAATCCTTGAGCCATCCGACCCTGGTTATGAGCTAGGTCTACGAGTGCTTCATCCCTTATGGGAGAGGTGTAGAGGTGGTGGATCCCGGAGCTGTGAGGGCAGCTAGATGGACAGATATGTCAGTGCTCAGAGAACCCCACCATCCATTCGCCACCTTAACTACTGATGATATGGATGCCACACCTTATCAGGCCATGGCAGGTTTGTGGGGTGAGGAGACTCTCACTTTGATCTCTTGCTCTACCATAGGGTAGCTTGTGGATAGGACGGGGAAGGTGGAGACACACCCCTTTGATCGAGTGCCTCAGCAGTTTGGCCTTCCTTACATCAATATGCTTCCCCCAGTGGTGCCAGTATTCAGATCAGTTCGGGAGGCTAGGGGAGGTCCTAGAGGCCGGGGTTGGAATGTTGTTACTCCTGGTGTCCCCATTATAACTAGGTGGGTAGTACGCACTCGAGGGAGATCTGGTGCTCCTCAGGCACCCTTACTTCAGATTGCCACCGGTCCCACCCATAGCAGCAACGACCCCATTGATATAGACTCTGAGTCTAAGGAGTTCACAGGGGGAGAGATGGAGGAGGAGACCGAGGCTGAGAGGTCAGTGAGTCAGGTGGAGAGGAGGATGGCGATCCTGAGTGGCATGACACTCAGGATATCTTATAGGCTGAGAGGGCAGAGTAGAGTGCGGAGAGGGTGACTCTAGTTTCAGAGGAGCCGCCTTCTCAGGGTTTAGGTAGGGAGGATGAGTCCTGTAGTAGGATATTATGTGGCCCAAGGCATAAGAGGAGCGCATCAGTTAGCGGTGGCATCTGTGGTAGGTGCTGACCCTAGGGATCCCTCTTGGAGGCCCAGAGATCTGAAGTGAGTTATCATCCCTCTCTTAATATTTGTTTTTAGCTAGGATTTGTCTTAGTTTCTCTCTCCTCTTGTTTACTTTTATTTCTATCTTTTTATTATTTCTAATTTGTTTTCTCCTTTGCTTGCAGAGACTGCTGATGAGTGGCGAGACCTGATTCATCAGGTATGCACTGATACCCTGATGATCCCCATGGAGAGGACTCGCGCGGAGCTATCCGTGGATGCAGGGGAGCCTTCAGCAGCCGGTAGGCATACCGATATTTTTTCCCCTATCTGGCATGTGGCCAAGATGGTGACTACCCTTCACACTGAGTTGGTTGGGTATAGGACAGCAGAGCACCTGATGAGGAGTCACTCTCATAGTGAGGCCGTGGCTACTCCTCGAGATTGTGAGCCCTCCGTTGACACTCAGAGTGCCGGCATAGCCAGAGTCCTAGACGTGGTCATGCACCTTTAGAGGGATCTCATAGGGGTTGAGAGGCCGCTTGGCTCTCTTAGATTGTTTATATGATTTATTTTGTATTTCCTGGGCTCATTGAGCATTTTGACCATGCCTAGCGCATGATGGCATTGTACAGGAAACTTGATTATATATATATATATATATATATATTATTATATATATATACATATTCTTTTTGGATCAGACTCTTGGTATCTAGATTTTTGTGATTCATTTCCACATGTATATTATAATGTTGTTTTTATATGCTTTTCAGAATGTATGCAATGGAGAACAAATGATACAATGCTTTCTTTCTTTTTGTATTTCGTGATGCTGATATATGATAATGCAGACACAATGTGATTTTAAACTTTAGTTTCTATAAGAAATTTTCTGGTACTTCATATTTTTTTGGAAAAATGAGATGATAAACTAGTATGATGAGCAGATGAACTTGCCCCACTCCTAACTCCATGCAACTAGTAAGATGCGAGGGCTCACCACCGAGAGCTAGAAGGGCACAAGCTATGAAATTTGTTGAATGGTAGTGATGAGAGATAGACAAAGATTTGGTGGAACCAAATTAGGATGCTACAAACCTACTCTACTCAAGTGACTCCATAGTTTAGAATGCTACTTGCTTTGCAGTTTATCTAGACTTAGATCCGTAGATGGCCACATGGTAGACAAAATCTGGTTTTTGGGGTTTCGAGCTCTCTTGGAATTTTGGACATCTGATTCATTTGTTTTTGACTTAAGATTGCAAAGGTTTATTTGAACTATTTGCTTATGACCTTCAATGTTTATTGTCAAGAGGACCCCCCACACCTTGCCCCATGCTACTAGTAAGAAGCATGGGCTTATCACCATGGACAAGGCATAGGCGAGTAAGGGCATTCCCATCCTTTCCCAACCCTACGTCACTAGTATGAGATGTAAATTCATCACCGAAGGTTGGTAGGGCAAGGAAATGTGTAAAAATAAAATTTTCTGTTTGATCTATGTTTGACTTGTTTATTTGAGCAAAATGTCAGTATGTTCTTATTTCCAAAGAGATATACATATGGGATAGATGTGACACTATGAAGCTTCTAGAACAGACCATAGGCAAGGCACCTATCCTAGGAAGAAACCAAAAGTGAGAACAAGCATGTAGACCTTGGTATGGTTACCGTTAAGACTTTGTCATATCTAGCTTTATTTGGATGAAATGATCCTGAAATATGTGATGATGTTATGAAAATGAAGAAGTATGATTCAGAAGGATTTCTATGCCAATACCATCAGAAGTTTGTAATGAATTGCTTTGAGAATAAGTTCCTTGATCACAAAATTTTACGAAACGAATGGAAAAAATGAACCTAACTACATGAAGATGCAATGTAGATATAATTATACAAGTAGTGTTGGTTGCTTATGCATAGAATCATTTAAGATGTAAGGAATTGACTAGTTTCACCAAATTCCTCACCTTCTAGTGTACATAAGAGATATGCACCATTTCCATAGTCTTTCGTGACTCGGTATGGGCCCAACCATTTGGGCCGAAATTTCCTTCCTTCACCGGTCTTCTTGTCAATCCGGTTGTCTAGTCTTAGAACTAGATCTCCTTCATATATATCTCATTCATAGACCTTTTTATTATACTGCCAGCACATCCGGTCAGCATAGACTCTATGCCATTGTTCAGCGTCTAGCCTGGCCTCATCTAGGCTTTCTAGTTGGGAGAGACGTGCTTCTCTATAAGCTTCTTCATCCAGAATCCCTTGTAGTGAGATGTGGAGACTGGGTATTTCAACCTCAAGTGGGAGAACTGCTTCTGCTCTGAATACCAATGAGAAAGGAGTTGCTCCTGTTGGTGTTCTTATTGAGGTTTGGTGGGCCCACAAGGCCGGATATAACTTTAAATGCCAATCTCATTTGTTTTCTTTTACCGTTTTAAGGAGAATAGCTTTCAATATTTTATTTGTTGCTTCATCCTGTCCGTTGGCTTGAGGGTAATATAGGGAGGTTGTATGATGATTTATTTTAAATTTACTACATAGCTCACGGACTTCGTCATTCTTAAAATAATTACCATTATCTGAGATAATGATTTGTGGGACACCGTACCTACAAATGATCTGGTTCAAAATGAACTTGGTGATCACGGATCCTAGTACAGTGGTGAGAGGCATAGCCTCTACCCATTTGGTAAAATACTCGATGGCCGTGATTATGAAGTTATGGCCATCTGTTGACGAGGGGGAGAATTTCTGTATCAAATCTAGGCCCCATGTAGAAAAGGGCCATGGAGTTGCAATTAGTTGTAGAGCTTGTGCTAGCATGTGAATCGCATGGGAAAATTCATGACATTTATGGCACTTGCATATAAAATCTACTGCGTCATGTTCTAGATTGGGCTAGAAATAGCCCATTTGATGTATTTTGTGAGCGGTGGCGTGACCACTGAAGTGACCTCCACATATTCCACAGTGAGATTCGTAGAGAATCTTCTTGGATTCTTCTGTGTCAACACACCTTAGAAGCATTCCATCGAAAGCCTTATGATAGAGCACTTGTTCTATAATAACGTATTTAGCTACGATAATGCGTAACCGCCTTCTTTGTTGCAGTGTAGCACCTTCTGGATATGCATGGTCCATGATATAATTAACGATATTAGTATACCAAGGACATTAAGAGATAGGAGGTTTGGTTTCGATGTAATATATGCATTCATCAAGAAAATATAGATCTACTAGATCGCCTCCATCTAACGGGTTGTTGGCTAACCAATCTGCAATGATTTGTCCCTTAACAGAACTTCTGGTTTACAAAAATTAATTCAAATTCTCCCATTAAGGTTATAAAGCATCCAACCATTTTAGACAAGGACCCTTATGTGAGGAAAGTTCATAAATGGTCTATTTTTATAACGACCTTTGTTTCTTGATTTAGCATGTAATGTCTTAGGTGTTTGGTTACAAAGACTATGGCAATGCATTCTCATTCTACCTAGATATAACGTGTTTCATAATCGAGTAATGTTCGGCTAATGAAATAAATCATGCGTTCTCTTTTGTCATCATTTTCTTGATCTAGCATGCAAGCTAGCGAGACATTGGTAGCTCGTGAATATAAGATTAAAGGGCGGTCTGGCTTAGGAGGCATTAGCGTAGGTGGTGACAACAAGAAATGCTTAACTACTTCGAAAGCCTCATTGCAGTCTTCGGTCCAATCGATACTATAATCTTTCTTGAGTAGATTTTTGATTGGATGAATGGCAAAGCTTAAATCTAGGATGAATCTTTGGATTGCACTGAGTTTCCCAAGAAACGACCTGATTCCAGATTCATCCGAAGGTGGGATCATTTCAAGAACAACCCAGATTTTGGCTGGGTCTACATCGATCCCTCATGATGATATAATGTACGTAACCTAGGAGTTTCCCCCTGTCACACCAAATACGATTTTTTTTGGATTTAGTGTGACTCCGTATTTGATCAAACATGAAAGAATGATGCGGAGCACTTCTGGGTGATCACAGCGCTTCCAGGCCTTGGCCAACAAGTCATCTACATAGGATTCCATGATTTTATGAATAAGATTGTGAAATATATATGTCATTGCCCATTGGTATGTAACGCCAATGTTCTTGAGACTGAATGGCATAACAACGTAGCAATAGGTTCCCCAAGGAGTTATAAACATAGTTTTGGCTTGGTCTTGTTCAGATATTCTGATTTGATTATATCCCGAAAATCCATCCATGAGAGATAAAAGCTCAAATCCAGCTGTTGCATCAACGATGACATCAATGAATGGTAATGGGAAATTGTCCTTGGGGTACGCTTTGTTAATGTCTCGGAAGTCTATGAAAATGCGTATTTTCCCATTCTTTTTTAGAATGGGGATGATATTGGATATCGACTGAGAGTAATCAACCAGTTTGATGAACCCTACCTGGAGAAGCTTCATTATCTCTTCCTTCTCCATGAGAGCTACCTTGGGTTTCATTGGTCTTGATTTTTGTTTTATTGGCTTTGCATCTGATTTTGTCACCAAGTTCAAACTTTTGATCAACCTGCTTTAGGTTAGCATAGCTCTTTTTCCTGTCCGTTGCTTCCTTCAATCGTTCACGAATCATCTTTACTTGCTGTTCCATTTCAGTGAGGATTTCTGGCCCAATTACCACTCTATCCTCAATACTATCCTAGCTAATAGGGGTTCTGCACTTTCTTCCATTAAGTACTTCAAAAGGTGCCATTTTAAGAGATGAGTGATAAGTGTTGTTGTATGCAAACTCAACTAATGGGAGATACTCTTCCCATTTATACTGTTGATCCATGCAATACATTCGCAACATATCTTCCAACACTTGATTTACTCTCTCTGTTTGTCCATCCGTTTCTGGATGATATGCAGAACTGAATTTCAGTTTCGTTCCAAGAGCTGTATTTAGTGTTTGCCAAAATCTTGATGTCATTCTAGGATCCCTATCAGATATAATCAATTCTGGTACACCATGTAACCTAAAAATTTCGTGCACGACTCTTTTGGCCAACACTGGTGAATCATCCTTTAGATTTCCAGCGATGAAATGAGCTACCTTAGTTAGTTTATCTACAACTACCAGGATAACATCATGTTTATTCCTGGACATAGGTAACCCTTGTACAAAGTCCATGCTTATTACTTGCCATTTGTACTGCGGTATGCTATGGGGATATAATAGTCCAGCAGGGTGCATGTGTTCTGCCTTAACACATTAACATTCCAGACAATGTGTCACAAAATCAATAACATCCTTTTTCATACCTTTCCAAAAGTATTGTTGTTTTAAATCAGAAAGCATTTTTGTGATACCCGGGTGTTCAGAGAAAGGTGAATTATGAAATTCAACTAAAAACTTCTTTCTCAAATCATTTAGCAAAGGTACGTATACTCTGTTTTCATAACGTAAGATTCCTTCATTATCAAAATGAAAACCTTTATACCTTTCATCTTTTGGTTCTGCAGTAAGTGCTGCTTTTACTTGCTGAAAGTATATATCAGATTCTGAGGCACTTTTTACGTTATCCTTAAACTGAGTTCTTAATGTTATAAGAGCAGAAATGTGCTTCCTATGACTTAGAGCATCTGCTACTCTATTCTCTTTTCCTTTGATGTAGCTAATATCAAAGTCATATTGAGATAAAAACTCTAACCACCTTCGCTATCTTGCATTGAGATTAGGCTGAGTGAAAATATACTTCAGCCCTAAATGATCAGTTTTCAACTCAAAAGGTTTCCCAAGTAAATAGTGTCTCCATACTTGAAGCGCATGAACAATGGCAGCAAGCTCCAAATCATGAGGGGCATAATTCAGCTCATGTAACTTAAGTTTTCTACTTTCATATGCTATGACTTGATCATTCTGTAACAAAACACCACCAAGGCCTTCCCTAGAAGCATCAGTTACAACAGTAAAGTTCTTGTTAGGGTCTGGTACAACTAAAATAGGTGCTGAAGTCAGCTGTCTTTTCAAATTTTTAAAATCCATTTCACACTTATCATTCCAAATAAATTTCCTATCCTTCTTTTGTAATGAAGTTATTGGTGCAGCCACTTTAGAAAAATCCTTAACAATTTTTCTATAATAACCAGCAAGGCCCATGAAGCTTCTTACTTCATGTACATTCTTTGGTGTAGGCCACTCAGTTATTGCCACTATTTTTGAAGGATCCACAACAATTCCTTCCTTACTAATGACATGACCCAAATAGTGAACTTCTGTATCAAAGAAAGAACATTTGGATAACTTACCATATAACTTTCTTTTTCTCAAAATTCCCAAAACTATCTTCAAATGATCATTATGCTCATCAACAGTTTTAGAATAAATGAGAATATCGTCCAAGAATACAAGTACAAAATTGTCAAAATATTCTTGAAAGATATTATTCATTAAGTTCATAAAAGCTGCGGGTGCATTAGTTAATCCAAAGGGTAGAACCGTGAATTCATAATGTCTGTACCTGGTTCGGAAAGCTGTTTTATGAATATCTTATTCTCTAATCCTTAATTGATGATAACCAGATCGAAGATCTATCTTGGAATAAACCGCTGCCCCATGCATCTGATCAAATAGATCGTTGATCCTTGGAAGTGGGTATCTGTTCTTGATTGTTTCCTTGTTTAACATCCGATAGTCAATACACATCCTAAGTGTTCCATCTTTTTTTTACAAATATTACTGGCGCTCCCCAAGGTGAAAAACTTGGTCTAATCAAACCCTTAGACAAAAGTTCTTGCAATTGTGCCTTAAGCTCGACTAACTCTATAGTAGTCATCTGATAAGGTGCTTTGGAAATAGGTTCTATTCCTAGTTTGATTTCAATAGTGAAGTCAAACTCCATTTTGGGTGGTAAACCCGGTAATTCCTCTGGAAATACATCCTTGAAACCTTGCAACAGAGAAAATCGTTTCATGGAATCACCATCTTCTTCTGAAAATTCAGATATCTTTACTGCATATAAGGTACATCCTTTGTTTTTAGCCTTTTTAAGTTGCATAGTTGATAGTTTCCTAACTGAAATTTCCCATTTCACCCCTTGAATCTCTACTATTTCCAGCCAATCATCTAAACATCTTATGTTCTTTTCAAAACAGTCGAATTTAGCCTTATGGTCAACTAACCAATTGACACCGATGACAATGTCATAAGATCCCAAGGGTGTAACATAGATGTCAACTTCCGTGGAAAAGTTAGGTAAGTCAAGGACTACCCCAAAAAGACACATACTCAATGTATGAACAAAATTATTACCATACTGTACAGTCCAAGATTTATCCATTTTTCTAGCCTTTCTTTTAAGTTTAGAAGTAAGTTTACTAGAAATAAAACATTCAGTAGCTCATGTATCAAAAAGAATAGTGACAGGTATGCCAAATAACTTACCCAGAACTTCTATAGATGTCACTTACTTTTTATCTTGCTTGTCTGCTACTGCAGCATATATCTTATGCTGCTGATTACGATCATCCTTCTTCAAAGGGAACTGATTTACGTAGTGGTCTTTGCCACAATTATAACAGCCTCCTACAGGTCCCTTTTTAGGCTCAAAATTACTTCCAGCCTTAAAATTATCATGTTGTCCTCCATAAGGCTTTTGCCCATTGTTATAATTTTTGGCTAAAATATCTCTTACATTTCCAGCAGGCTTATTTGCTACTGTTTTCTTACTATTATCCCCTGGAAAATTACTTCTATTTCCAAACTTTTTCCATGGCCCTTTTTTGGGTGTAAGTGAAGTTGAAGAAGGATTTACAATCTTCTTCCGCACTTCTTCTTTATGAGCAGAAATAGCCTTTAATTTCTGTTCTTGCCTTATGGCCTTTTCAACAACTCCTTCCATAGTGGTTGGGCTATGGACATCGACCTCTCCTCCTATCACGGGATTCAGCCCCATGATAAATTTTCGTATTCTGAACTTCTCGTCAGTTTGATATTGCGGTACGTACTTGAGGAGTTTTGTAAACCACTCCCAATATTTAGTTACCATTAGCTTCCCTTGAGCTAAGTTCTAGAATTCTATCTTTTTATGATCATAGAAAAGTTGTGGTAGCCAACGTTGCCTAAAATAGCCCTTAAATTGATCCCAAGTGATATTGGTCTCATCAATATTTAGCTCAGCTTTACGGCTATCCCACCACGAAGATGCTTCATGGGAAAGTTGATAGGCTCCCCATATAGCTTTTGTTTCCTCCGAGAAGTTTCTTATTGCAAATTACTTCTCCATTTCACTGAGCCAATTCTCAGCTCCATCTCCTAATGTGGTGCCATCATATTTAGGTGGACTTATCCTTTTTATATCATTAGTGAGTTCCGTTGCCAACCTGGCCCTTTTATTTTCTGGTTGGACAGGTACATTTTCAGTGTTATTACCAACACCCATATTGGGGTTGTCCTCAGGAGGTTGCTGATTATCGTTACCAATTTCTTCATCCTCCTCATTTCCCATTACTTGCTGCTCAAGTACAGCCAAACGATCTCTTGTGTCTAATAGGGCAGTAAGGATCTCATCAAGTTTTTGGGTTGTTGCTGCCCCGTCTTCAGGTGGAGCATTATTCGCAACATTCCCCCTTGTTCTAACCATTTTCTGTTACAAGAAAATTCAGGTTTTTATCAAATTATGGACACAATAGGTCAAAGAGTTGTAACCTTCAGCTCTAATACCAAGATGTAACATTCCCAATTTAGTACATTAGAACAAGATTTTTTTTTTGATAAATGCTTCCTGGTTCTAAATACATAATTTAGAACTCACAAATCAAAACAACCATTCTTATAATAGATAACCATATGTAGCTGTAATGACTCAGTGCACCACCGATCTATTCATTCCATGACTTGGTGATCTACCAATCTATTCATGAGTTTCACAGAGTTAGTGTTTTTACTATAACTCTTCACTCTTGTGGTTCTCTTCCCTAATATGGGAATTCAGAATGCTCTGTCCAAGGAACCTATCTGAATAATTGTTACCATTATTCATCGGCATCTCGTCCCTTAGACTAGTTGACATAGGACAACGTAATCAGTAGCTTGCGATACTTTGGCCAAAGTTTTGAAACATACTGTTCATATCTCATATTCCTTGATGGCATACTCATCAATCTGGAATACGTCCTCCACCCCACTTCAATGTTATATAGAATGTCCTACACTGACTTTTGTCAGCCATCCTGGTCCCAAGTCATTCACTCAGGAATGGATTAATAAATGACAACGTTATAAGGATGCTCTCGAGGACTAGAGATAAGCTGACATACTGGATCAACCCTAGTTAACCCTGTGTGTCAAGGTACCCCGAATCCTCAAGGGCAGCCTCATAACATGACCATGTTTCTAACTAGATCCCGAGTAAAAACTTGTTCGAGTTTAAGGTGTAAATCTTAACGATCAATGCAAAGGGTGTTGCCATAAGTCACCTGCATTGTTGTATCTTCGAGAAGATCCTAATCTTCTCGAAGGTACAACCCTGCAGTTGAATTTTTCCGTCATCCTTCAAAACTGCCTCGAAAAGATCTACTTAACTTTAAGGTGTTACATATGTTGAGTTAAAGTTAAACTTTAAGACACTCCTTTTTGGGTAGTCTTTTCCCAACCCCTGGGTTCCTCACCTTTGAGTTGCCTTTCCTATTTAAGACCCATTTCACAGAGAGAAGATTAATAAGATTTGAGATCTCATCTAGGAGTTCATTGATTCACAATTATCTTAATCAACGAAAATCAGACAGTAGCCCTAAGTCTTCTCATAAGGTTATTAACCATACCCTTTTAGGTTTATACCAGTTCTCAAAGCTGAAATATATCTTTCTTATTAGTATTAAGATATAGTTTTTTTAAATCATTTATTATGTTGTCTTGACTTAGATCAAGGTTAGGAAGTAATAAATTAATCTTCCCGTTCAGCTTCCTGTTAAGGTTTATTTTAACCTTAGCTTCTCGAAGAACAGTGGGCTAATGTCAAATTTAGCCTTATATAGAACATAACAGAACTACCAATCATTTACAAGTATCCAGTCACATATTCTTTACAAGGCTTACTTAGAGAATCCCAAATATCTTCAAGGTGTAAAATAATAAAAATGCACTTAAAAACATTCAAACCAAAGAAGTTCGATCCATCAAGATACAAACGCAGCCACAT
The DNA here is from genome assembly GCA_019776745.2 of Taxus chinensis. NCBI lineage: Eukaryota > Viridiplantae > Streptophyta > Pinopsida > Cupressales > Taxaceae > Taxus > Taxus chinensis. The sequence continues at coordinate 321,188,874 of CM034157.1, read as the reverse complement.
AAGTAACAATTCCCTCATTTCATTCATTTCTAAGCTAATCAATTACAATTTATGCATTCAACATATTTGATACAATACTCAACAGCCAAAGAATGACTTTCTTCATATAGTACATTTAGAGAATCAAGTTGGAATTCATCATAAAACCAAATTAAACAATTTGAACATCATATCAGATCTGTGTGCCTTTACCACTTACGACAACCATCTGCAAAAATTGTCAACACGGGTCAGTTCGGTGAACTGAGCATGATAAGCACTAAATCTTAAAACAATTGCAATCCACCAATTGTTCTCATTAAACAACCTGTTTAAATGAAATCATTTCTCAAATTCTAAACATAAATCAGACTAATGCTCTTTCTGTAATTCAAACATGACTTTTAATGCATAACTCATATTATAGATACCAATTAATCCTAAATACTTTTAAGATGATTCATCATATATATTAGAGACTAAGAAGAACAAATGTATCCAAAACAACCATCCATCTGAATCACAAGGACAACAGTAATCCAACAAATTATTCCATTCAACAACACAAATGAATTTCCTAACAGTTCGTGTGTCCAACAAATATGTTTTTACCCATTCCACAAAGGCAGTTTATAACATTTCGTAAGCTCAACTGACAGGATTCTTTTATAATCATAAAATATTTCAATGGTATTGACAAGTATACCTACTTATACAGCAACACACATTTTATACCATCCTCTCCATACAATACCACAGTCTATTCTTGTTATGCCCTTACCGTAGAGATCACATAAGGATACAAGAAGAAAGAAAACAAAGTTTTTAGACTAAGAGAGAGTATTTTCTTATTCCTCCTATTATACATCAACATATACTTTACAGCATAGGAAAAGAAATAGAGACAATCAAATTCCCTTATCAATCATGTTCTGGACTGTACCAACTCCTCTAGAATAATGCAATTACATATACGCATGCGACTAAACAGTTGAGATTACTAGATGAAACTACAGTTTCATCTAAATTCCATAAAAAATCAACTATAGCCATTAAGTAATACAAGAGCTCTCGTGACAAAGCAGTAGTAAATAATCCAAACATAATAGACTCAACAAATATTTCCATATCATTCATCAAAGTTTCATCCGAAGTCGAGCTAATACGAAAATACAACAGGGACTCAAACAGAGTCAAGTTTGTAATGAAAACCCAGCACTTAATTCCATAGAATCAAACTGAATATAAACACAACAATATTTAGAAAGAGTCTAATCAATATGCATGCACAGCGAGGACTTAAATCAGAAATCGAGCCAACACGCACACATCATGGAATTCATCAGAAGTCGTGTTCAAATGGGAATACAACAAGGACTCCAACAGAGTCATAACCAACCAGTACTCACAACCAGGGTTTCGATTGAAGTCAAATTCATACGAAAACAACCCAAAGACTCCAACTGAGTCAATACCAACAAGTGTTCACAACAAGGCTTCTATAGAAGTCTAAAACATACAAAACATTTCAAGGACTCCAACTGAGTCGATACCAACAAGTATTCACAACAAGGCTTCTACAGAAGTCTAAAACATACGAAACATAAAAAGGACTCCAACTGAGTCGATACCAACAAGTATTCACAACAAGGCTTCTACAGAAGTCTAAAACATACGAAAAATTTCAAGGACTCCAACTAAGTTGTTTTCATATATAATCCTTGCAAACTTTCAACGGAGTCTAACCCAAAATTACGAATAGTAAGGACTTCAACAGAAGTCGCGTTCAAGTAGTATAATCACAGCAAGCATTCCAAATAGAAGAAACTTCAAATATACCCAGCGAGATTTAACAAGATGCAATAACATAAAAAGCACAGCCGGGTCTCCAGCCGAAAATGATTTCAAAAAGAAGAAATAAATACAGTAACATTTCAACAGGGTTTTCGAATAACCAGAGATTTCTAATTCCATAGGAAAAGAAGAACCCATACATTGCTTCAAACCAACTGTACTAAAATCACCTGAACAGAGTTGTTTTAATGAAAGCATTTGGAGTAAAGCAAGATTTTTAAAAGTTAGGGCCTATCATGCCTGGTAATGTCGCTTAAAAATCTGAAGAAGACCTCTGAATGTGCTCGCACCTTCTCTTCTTCTTCCACGATAGATTAAACAACAATAATCTGTTACCTTCATGCCTTATAAACCTTCCCCAACTGAGAAAGGAGCTAGATATTCTCATAGTTGCCATGCAACACAAAGTAGACTGGTTCGAAGAACTAGTGATCAAGCAGAGAGAGAAATAGAACGCATGGAAAACCAAACAATCAACAATTTTTCCTTTTGCATGCCTTCCAAAGAAATCCACGCTCAGGAATTGAAGTTCATCAATAGCATTAACTCCCATATTCCCACCTAATCTCCATTGCCACCGACCGCCAAAGCTGGTGATTACCAATTGAACACAAACAACCATTCCCAAATTTGGTGATACCACCACGTCAGGTCTCAATAGATGTTTACAACCTCTACCAAATCCCAAGTCCTTCATCCTTATCCACCTCATAAATGCCATAGAAACCACCGCCTATGACTCGTGCCCCTTCATAGGCCCCCCCTCCAACCATGATCATCAGTTAGATAGGTTAGAAACATAGGTAGATCATAAGGTAAGACATTAGTATTACTTCATAGTGCTAGGTGTAGCTAACCTTAGGAACATTTAGCTTATAGTTTAGGGCTAGGTTAGATTAATAATAATTTAACCAATAGGTTATAGTTTAGGTTAAGGTTATTAACCTCAACAAATCCAGTCTAGGTCTCCCAAGTAGGACCGATCAGTATTAGAACCAAACAGGGTAAAACATCCTTGTACAGGATCCTATCAGGTATTGCTAAATAATCTTACTGAATACCCAGGAACATCTTACCTGGCTTAACATCTAGGCCTTCCCGATGTTACGGTATTTGGAACCAATTTTCATTTAACAAGATCAGGCTGAGTTAACTCTCTGAATTGCTCATTCAACTCATTCAGACCTTGCAACTTTCGTAAGGTCAATAAATTTTGTTCATCATGAATAAAATTAAAACATCTCTTGGATCAATGCCACTGATCCAAGACTGAGTCATAAAGATGGGTAAATCCACAATTCATCCCGAAATCAGATTGAACTCAGGTGCTAAAAATGAAAGAAATAAAAGAGTCCAAACATATTCCGACTCAGTCAAAGATCTTCAAATGCAAAGAAGATACAATCCAGATCAAGCATGACTTCACAATCAAAGGAACACGTCCTTATATAGAAGAAATCATATATCAACACTTGAGTGCTCAGGAGGAAGTAACAACAATTCAGAGCGTTACAACGACATCTAGCTCCATCAAAATGGAGAGTCCAATATTTAGTTGGGAAGATAGGCGTTGGGACATTTTCTATGTCCACTTCTTATACTTTGGTTACTTCTACAATGTAGAGTTCTTCTACTGGAAGAGAACCAACACCTAGGGTATATCCCATACCTACAAAATCAAATAACAGGAAAATTGGTAGATCATATTCTAGCAATTCGACAATTTTTACAGTAGTTCCTAGTGATATTATTTCTACAATGTTAGCCTCATACTTGAGGGCTGGAATATTCTTGATTAGGTTCGTAACTTCTAGCTCTATTGTAGGTGCCAACTTTTCTTCTAATTTCAAGTCAGTTGGCTTGTTAAGTTGGTTTGTTGGGAGTTCAAACTCAGAGTGAATGCCTGGTCTTTTCTTCAGGTCTGCTTGGTGTATATCGAATGGTTTTGGATCACTTTTGCTATGAATACTGTTCTCAATTGTAGGAATCTCATTTCCTGAAATAACGTAAAAGAGATTGCCTTCATATGGTGTATCCATGGTCGGCTTAGGATCATATTATAGTTGGTTTCCCAATCTATAATATAAAACTTAGTGAGGATTTTTTTAGGTCCTAAGGTGACTGGTAGTGTTATAGTTCCAATCGAAGTGGCCTTGAGGCTATCGTAGCCTCTTAGCGTATTCTGAGTCATGGAACAATTTGTTTCTCCATACACTAGATTTTGAAGCAAAGAGAAGGGAACTATGTTAATTGCTACCCCATCGTCAACCATTGCATGTTTAACATAATTGTTATAAACCCACACTTCTAAATGTAAGGCCAGATCACCTCTTTGTGCAATCTCGGTGTATGTTGGAATTTTTTTTATGTCAAATATAAACTCGGTATCCCTATTTGGCTGCTGTGGAGGGTGAATATCGACATCTATATGGTTTACTTATGTTTCAAGAGGTGGAGTGATGTTAATTAAATGACCTAAACCTAATGCTTCTAAAAGAGCAGCCCTATGGGCAGGAGAGTTCTTCAATAAGTCCAAAAAGGAGATATGAGAGAAGGTCTTTGTTAGGTCATTAATTAAATCATAGGCACCTACGGGTTTTACTAATGGCTGTTGAATGTTATCTGTCTCTAGCAGGTAACTTGAACTTGGATGAGAGGAATACTCTCGTGTCCTTGTTATGTTTTCCATGTGTAGTTCAGTGTCTAACTCCAATAAACTGACTATCTTGGGTCATAACTGATTTCCTAATTACGGTGTGACAGGTGGATTTAGCAAAGTCAAGGCTTCATGATCATTATTTCCTATCATTACACTCTTGTTCATCCCATTTGGATTTGATTTATCATGATTTGGGAGCATATCATTGAAGATATTGAGGGGAGCATTTTGAGGGGAGATTGCTCCCATGAAATTATTTGGTAGAGGTGATGCAGGATCTGCTAAGAACATGTCTATGAAAAGTTTTCTTTTTTCTTCTGGAAGATGTTGCATGAACTTATTGTAATCACAACAAGTTCTAGTGTCATGGCCTCAAATTTTGTGGAAACCACAATACGAGTTAGGATTGTAATTCCTAGGTTGTTGGTTTGACACGTATTGTGGTCCAAAACTCTGATTAAATCGTTGACTATTAAAGTTTTGCATTTATTGTCTTTGGTTTTGGTTTTGGTTTTGATATCTAGTTGAATTTTGACTTGGACCTTGTGTCTGGGTCTACCTTTGTTGTTGTTGTCATGGATGATTAAAATCCACCGAGTTGATTGTCGGGGTAAAGTTGTTGTTTCATTGATTATTAATTGGCGGTGGAGCATTTACAACATTTTCTTTTTTTTTTGGTCAGTTACTCCATCTGTTGTTATGCCAAAATTTTTGTTAAGAATTTTAGGTCCTTGATTGACATTTTTGGTAGTAGGGTAAGTCATAGTATTCTGGCTGGAGGTGATTAACCTCCCATTTATTCCATACGTCTTGCGACTTCTATCTATTTCCACTTGATCTATTCAGAGGGTGCTCTCAAGTAATTCATCATAAGTCCTTAGTGGGAACTTATAGACTTCTTCCTTTACCTCTCTACTGAGAGAATGAAGGAATAAATCGCATAGTTCCATCTGGTCCATGTTTGGAGCATTTGCTAAATAATAGAGGACTATACGCCATCTCTGGATGAAATGACAGCAGATTCATTGTGTTCTTGATTAATGTGCAAGAATTCCATAATTCCTATTCTCAACAGTTTGTTCATGTCAAACGCCTTGATGAAATCTGAAATGAGTTGTTTAAATGAATGGATGGAAGCTTCAGGTATTCTGTAATACCAATCGAGGGTGATGCCCTCTAAAGTTTTGGAGAATATTTTGGCAACAACCCCATCCCAAGGGAGCAATTCTCGAATGGATATGGCATAGGCCTTAATGTGTGCATTCAGGTCTCCTTCCCCTTTGTATTTGGGAAAATCAGGAAGAGGTCTTGGAAGCATGATGCTTCGTATAGTGAATTCTAAGGGCTATCTCAAATATTCTGAATAAGTTCCTATCGCATAGGTTTTGACCATCGATGGCACTTGCTGAGGGGGTGGAGGTGGAATGGGTTGTTGATATGGCGCAGCATATGCGTTTGTAGGGACATAAGGAAATCCTTGTGGTTGAGCGAACATGCCAGGAGAAGAGAACATATCTCCTTGTGGTGACTTGGAATATATGTTTAAGTATGGAGGAGTATTGCCCATGAATGGATTATTTTGTACTAGACCGGGAGGTATCATATTTTCCACTGGAACGGTGTTAGAAAATGTGGTTCTAGTTGGCGTTTGTTGTGCATATTGAGGAGGCATGCCCAATGTGCCTATTCCTATGCAAAGGTCTACTTGGCCAGGATGATGTGGAGGATTAGAATTTCCTACCTGCATGAATTGAGAATTTCGACTTGCTTGAGCAAGTTCTAACTCTCTAACTTTTTCTACTAAAGTTGAGATGACTTCATTTAGTGAAGTCACAGTATTTTTCCTTAGTGGTGTTTGTTGTATCATTTGAGGCTACAAAGGGGTATGAAACCCAACTATGAATTGATCGTTTCCCTACCAATTTTCACCAAGGGAATCTCCTATAGGTAGAGGCATGAAGGTGTTTTCTTGAAACGAGACCTCAGGTCATGTTTGTAAACCTCCTATAGGTGGGTACATACTCCGAGAGTGTTGTTCACTCCTGGCATAGCGCATTGAATGTTCATCATCTAAAATAGATATGGGTCTGATTTTCTACTAATTTGTGGTCTAAGCAACACCTAAGGAGATGAACCAGATTCTCTCGTAAATGTCATGTTGTTCAAGCCAGAAGGCTCTGGTTGTTGCATTTGAGCGAGCTAGTCCAACTCCTCTATTTGGAAAGAAGAACTATATCTAGTCCTTGGAGGCGGAGTTTGCATTGACAATCAGTTATTTGAATAATTGTCACCCCATGCTGAGAGCGAGGGTGATGGTTGTCTATTCAATTGATCATAGTATGCTTCAAGACCTAGGAGAGGTCTGCCATATGCATCAAATCCCGAAATATTTGGGGGGTATATGAATACCCTTAGAATAATGGGAAAGAGTGAAGGTGGATGGAAGAAATAAAACTAAAAGAGGAAAAACTATTTCTTTCACGTTGGGTTCACTAATTTTGTACTATGGAAAAGTGACAAGCGAGCATGGGAATCTACAAGTAACTCTTCCTCGCACCCGACCTCCTGAGGTCGTGCCGAGACAGCCGGTGGGGATGGAATATACGTGGGGTATAGACAAACTAGTTAGGTAATCTTATATCTTCGACACACACTAATGGAATTTGCAAATCTAAGGAAAAGAAGGCCCTCCTAACCTGAACTGGTGTAATAGATTAGTTGGTGAGGATGACTGCTTGAAGGCTCCAATCAATATCAAGCTCTGGCATGATTTGATCTATAGGTTGTGGAATACGTGGAAGATAACCTGTGGGTGCTTCGTATATGTCTCCTGAAAGGGTCATGAAAATGAATGATGAACCGATGGTGGATTCTATGGATGATTCTCTGGTCTATTCCAGAAATCCTTAGCTTGATTAGCTATTATATCTAACAAGGATAACTGTGTGATAATATCTGGTGGAAGTGGAGAGGATATGAATATCAATGTACGTAAACTAGCATCAACGTCTGATTGACCCGTGGGCCCATTGGGTTGTGGGACCTATGGATCATAATCGTAGATTCATGGTTGTTGTAGACCTCCTATGGTCATGTGCAGAATCAATCCCTAATCCCTAGTATCCAGTAGTCGTATGCCTTTTTGGCCTCTATATTTAGAACTAACAGTTGTGTAATCTTCTCAGAGTATCTTACAAACATTCTAGCAACTTGAATTCTTAAGCTAGTGTCTATGTCAATTAGAATGTCTCCTGCATCTGGCTGTGGGACCAAAGGATCACACCCAAATGTTTTCTCTTTTTCAAGCCCTTCTACAGTCATGTGGATATTTATCTAGGGTAATCTGTAGTTTGGCTGATTTATCCAAAACGTGTGTGCTTGGTCGTCTTCTATGTTTAATCCTCTTAACTGTGAGCTGATCTGTTGCAAGTTTATTGTTGTTTGGAAGACTTGGATTCTAATATTGTGATCTATATTAGTTATTATTGTAACAAGATTGGAATAAGGCACGATTGGTGTGGATGTGTATTCTCTAGGCTCCCTAGGTATCGTGATTGTCATGCAAAAGAAAATGATATAAATCTAACTAATGACAGAGTAAACTAACTACGTAACATATATCTATGCATATATAACCTCTATTTTGTATTTTTGATAAGAACTATTTAACAAAATTGAAAGAGCAATCATTTAATATATCTAGAATTTGACAACTAATAACGAAATTAAAACAAACAAAGCAACCGAGTATAGCTACTTGCATGTGCAGTTGTAAGTCTATTCTAAACAACGAAATAATTGATCTAATCTATTTGAAAGACTCTCGATCTTACCTCAGAAGTAAGGAATGAATCATAGTTTCTTAGAAAATATCAATCCCCATAGCTTCCTCAGAAATATCAAAAGTGAGATTATCTTAAATGAAATGCTTTTACTATTCTATTTGATATACTTTAACTAGAAATTTGAAAGCTTGAACCTGAATTTTACAGAATAGTGGCAAATCTGATTGTGTGTGGATTTTTTCCCTTAGTGTGGTCTCCTCGTTCCTTCATGCTCATGTGAATCCAGAAAAGCATGTAATGCTAGCATCAACAGAAGTAGGTATTGGAATAATGGCAGTTTTGGATGTAGACTGAATACAATGTGAGTAGGAGAGGGATAGCGCAAGAGAATAGAGCTTGGCTTATGCAATTCCTAGCGGGATTTATTGTGAGTCATGCAACACAAAACATCCAGAACCTGAAACTATCCTTCTTGATGAAAAAAACCTACAACTTTAATGGCTTCAGACTGAAAATGAAACTATCCTATCTCAATTGATTGTGTGAAACAGTAATAACACTAGCACAAGAAGATTATGTGGCTTCTAAATAGCAAAACAACACTAACTATGCATGCAACAAATGAAAACTATGAATTCCTAAGAACTGAAAGACTAAAACTATGAAATGAGAAGATGAGAGGCAATTTTTGAGGGGCCATTTGCTTGAAGATCAACCAACTATTTATAGAATTCCCATTTACCCAAAGGTGAAAACCAATTTGAACTCTTTAACCATAAATAATGCAAAAACACTATTCCAGGGAACCAGAATCATAAATACAAGAAAATGTGGTGAAAAAGCTGGTAAATGTTGAAATTTTACATGAGTCGCGTTAAAAAGAACATTCTGGAAAATGCGTGAAGGACCGCCACCCTAAGCAGGGTGGTGGTTACAGGACCGCCGCCCTGCCTGGGCGGAGGCCACAAGACCGCCGCCTAGGTAGGGTGGTGGTTTCGTTACTGAAGACCAAAATGTAAAGGAAAAGAGGGGGAAAGAGTAAAACAAAGCATGTAGATGGTAAGTGGGATATGCGAGATGTTAACACACACTTGGAGAGATTTTCTAGATCCCGAACACCTTGTGAGGAGATCTGTATCATCATTGGGACATGTGTAACATCGTTCCAACAGTACTATACCTTATAATTTCGGGTACGTATAGTTTCCCACCGCAAACCTACCATTAATATCTTGCATGTGGTGGCATCACCTCTATAATGCCCACCCACACTTCCTCCGTGTGCTTCCTCCATGATGGCCAGGTGCTCATGCTCTAAGACACACCTACACAACACTTCATCACGTCCCAACTTGTATAAGTCTCCACTAATTAACATATAGGGCATGATGCGTATGGCCAACTACTTCTTTTCCAATGTATTCATTCTGTCTGGTGCCACACCTTCCTTTAAAAATATTGCAATCTCTTCCAAATCCGAGGGCATGCACTGCAACCTAAATAGTTGTGCATATGGCATTGTTTCCTCAATACTCTACGCGTCCTCCCTTGAATCAATTCTTGACAAATAATTAGGCCCATAGTTACTTTTTCCAAGCTTTACTACAATGGTGAACTCAAACTCTTGAAACAACAACACCCATCGACATATGTGTCCTTGTAGAACAATCTTGTTCACTAAATACTTTAATGTCATGTGGTCTGTGTAAAACACAAAGGGTGTTACTAGAAAATATTATCTAAACTTGAAGAGTGCATAGATCATTGACAATTCCTCGCACTCGGTTATAGTATAGTTTTTCTCTTTTGGTGTTAGTTTCCTACTTACAAAACATAGAGGATGATCAATAATCCCCTAAACCTGGTTGTGCAAGAACTTCTGCAAGGGCTTTTCCTAAGAGGGAAAATGTAAAATAGGTGTGGTGATAAGCCTATATTTTAATGTATCAAATGCCCTCTGCTGCGCCTCTCCCCAATGAAATGACACTTTTATTCTAACCAGCTCCTCTAAAATCCATATGACAATCTTGGCATATACCTTAATGAATTTTTTGTAATAGCCCGTATGCCCAATGAATCTGTGCACTGTGCTCTGGCTAGTAGGCTCCCTAAACCCAACAATAACTGTAACCTTAGCAGGATCTACTAGTAAGCCCTCCTTACATATGATATGTCCTAATAAATTCCCAAAGGGTAGCAAACACACATTTCTTAATGTTGAGGGATATCCTCAACTGCCTACACCTTCTAAACATTGACCTCAAATTGTCACAATGGTCCTTGCACCAGACCATATACTATCCAATCATCCAAATAGACCTGAAGAAATTTATTATAAAAGTCTTGAAATGCTTGCACCACTATGCATGAAAATACAGTTGGTGCATTCTTCAATCCAAAGGGCATGACCGTATATGCAAAAATTCCGCACTTGGTGGAAAAATTTGTCTTCTCCTGGTCCTCCTTTGTAATCCGGACTTGGTGGTACCCTGAAAATCCATCCGTAAGGAATAGATCTCACGTCCAGCGAATCCTTCCAAAATTTATTTAGTAAAGGGGGTTGATATAAATCAATGATTTAAACATGTTCATCATTCCCTATAATTCACACAAATCCTAATACCCATCCTTCCTATTGATGTTGGTTACTATTAGGCTTACCCACTTAATTTCTTCTACTACCTCAATGATCCCAGAAGCTATCATTTTTTCTATCTCCTCCTTGACCTTCACACATAAATTGGGATTCAATCTGAATAAGGCCTCTTCCTAATAGAGCGTGCACCATCCTTCAGTTTTATCTTCATTTCCCCCAAGGAATGGTGGATTCCTTTAGGTCATGGTACCCGCACAGGAATAAATCCTAAATTCACATAACAGATCAATGATCTTAGAACTCCCTATCCATCCATTAATATCCAATAACAGCTTCCTTGGGTTCTTCTCCTGAACCCTGTTAACTTTCTTCATTTTTTTTGGCTCATGGTAGGCGCGTGCGCGAGTATCTTTTCCATACCTCATGTGTCCCACATAATGGCTAACATATAAGATTTTTGATCCTCTCCATCAATCCATATACCAACTTTCCCTTCTCCTTTTCCAATACAAGGACCCCTGCACTCAAGTTATAACTCTTATGTTTCCTCTACTTCTTCAAAGCACGCCATCTAATCCTAAGTTCACATAGAAATTCCAACAATATCTTCTACCTGGCACTATCCCCCATGGTAAGGAACTTGATATCCTACAAGGCACTTATCAAATGATGGTTTGGTACTCTGATACTCAAATTTTGAATCTAGTTAGTCATGAGCTCTTACCAATTCCTTGTCTAGTGGCATGTCTCTGAATGAATGTACCATGTGCACACAACCCTGTAGTGTAGAATACAACTTATCGAACCCATAGGAAGGTGGCAAAGCTTATTCCATCCACACTTCTCTCACAATCTGTTCACACTCTGGATATGGAAAGAGGTGGGCTCCTTCCCATGGTAGTCTTTGATGATTCATGGGTACATTGCTCCTAGAAAATATGACAGAGAGAGCAATTCTTACCTCACGCCACTCCAAAAGGCTATCAAATGTGTGGCCCCACCAACAAGATTTTGTGTTGATGGGTAAGACATAGACTTAACATTCCTTCTCCATTTCATTCCATCCTTCCATTGAGCTTCCACCTCCTGCAGAAATATCTTAGTGCGAAGGTCCTCCTGAATACTTGGGCAACTTCTTTTCCTCCAAGGTGCCTAATTGTGCATGCCTTTGTTACCTTTGTCACTAATCCTCTCAACACCCACATCAATTTATAAGTTCCATGTGCCCAATTTCACATGCCAGGCTGGTGTTATCACTCATTGATTGAGCATCTTCAAACTGGATAACTCCTGTTAGTAGGGTGTACCTCTTAGGTTCTCTGATTGAGCGCACATAAATCCTGTCTAGAACTTCCTCCCCCAACGGTTAAATATAGGGTGTTAACTTCCCATCAGTCAGGGGTATAATGATCCATTCCTCCTTGTTCTCGAATTTGATGTACCCTTTGTTGAACCGAATGTCCACATTGTTCTTATAACTTTACTAAGGGCACCCAAGCGGTGCTGGGAAATTGTCCCCCTCGGTGACCAAGACTTCGAAGTCCCTAGTGAACTTGGCTCCCTGGATAGTAATAGTTGCATCCTTCAAGACAACAATGGGAATATCCTTGTCTTGTTTGCAATATTAACACATTCAAAGATGGTTGTAATGTAGGTCTTCCCATCTGATGCCATGTATCTAAAGTCAGAACATTAACCTTCGTGCCTGTGCAATGAGGATATTGCTGAGGAGCCATCCATCTACAACTACATTCAAAGTAATCTCCTTGTCATAGCTAAGACTATGAGGGGGAAGGTTCGCATGCAATGCCTTTCTCTCGTGCTCTTCTCCAGCATGTGGTACCTTCTCTCTCAACCAGGATCCTAGCAAGGGAATGATATTCTCCTGCCTTAGCATTTTACATGCCTCCTTGACCTCATCCAGGTCATATCTTTGTGCCTTGATATTCCTTCCTTGTTCCTCCTCCTGGATTACTCCTTTAGGCTCTGGATCTCCCCTTGTAAGCTCTGAATAACATCAATGGTGTCCTGATATATCTCCATTTGATGCGCGGGATCTGGATACTTTCCATAACCACCTCGCTCCCTTGAAACCAGGGTTTTCTATCTTGGTACCCTCTTACGCGTGTGGCTTTTGCCCTTGTTATTACCAAGATAGGTTCCAAGGATGCATCCCATGTTACTGTTGGCATCCACTATGTGAATTTCTTCTAGATGCTGACAATTGCAGTGCCCTTTTCTTTCCAGTGCTGCTAATTCATATGCTCAAATAATTCTAGTCACTCCTCATACTTGTGCTTCTTCCCACACCACGAGCACTGTAATAGGTCTGGGCACTCACATTTGTAATGTTCTTTAGATCCACAGTTGAAACATGTTCCACGTGGGAACTCACTCCTTCCTCCTCCATAGTTACCTCAAGCACAGAAATCCTCCTCAAAAACCTTTTCCCACGTGCCTCCATCTACACGCTCCTCATAATTCAGTGATAATCACCTTTATATGCACTGGTAATGTTGGTCCTTGACGCACCCTATGATCAATGGCCTCATGGATTTCATCAATGAGCTACAGTCCTTACTATCATGGGTTTAGAGGTGCAAATTTTGTAATAACAAGATACAATTCCTGATTGCTCACTGTAGAAGTGGACATCTACTTGCATCATGGTCCCCATGAAAAATTTCACAATATATTTCACTACATGTGCACTCATCCTCTGGGGGACAAGTTATCCTTAATTATTCCCCTCTACTTCACAATTTTTGCACCACAAGACCACTGCAAGTGTCATGGGTAAGTTCGTAGATAATTTTTCCAACTACTTGGCTAGCATTTTAGTATCTGAGCCTCCAAGCACGGGTAACGCCTAGTATCTTACATGCTTCCAACAGCCTCAGCACATAGGGCAACCTCCAATGCCTCTTACGGGGAGTTTGTAAAGGTTTTGTGGGAAATGGCAGGACTTCAAAAAGGGGTGATCAGCCCTCTAACAAACCACTGAACATTTTGTGAAGGGTGAATATCATATGATAATTTAGATAAGAGAGTTTTAAAATGTGCATCAATGTCTCACCACAACTCTCTGACGTAATTCCTTGCTGAATCTCCTTCAAACACTGATGCTCTTCTACTCAAACTATCAGGGATGTGGAATTCTTCAAAGCAAGTACATTCTTTAGCAGTAGAAGTAGTCTACCACTGTTTGACTGAGGGTCATACTTTATACCAACTATGTGCGCACCCTTGCACCATGGTTTAGATAACTAGACTTTCATTTTGGGGTTGTGATAACTATTTGCATGTGATGTAACATCCTCATTTTATACATTAGAACAAGTCAATTTTTTTTTTGATAAATGCTTCCTGGTTCTAAATACATAATTTAGAACTCACAAATCAAATAACCATTCTTATAACAGATAACCATATGCAGCTGTAATGACTCGGAGTACCTCCGATCTATTCATTCCATGACTCGGTAATCTACCGATCTATTCATGAGTAATAAGAGTTAGCGTTTTTATTTAACACATCACTCTTGCGGTTCTCTTCCCTATTCTGGGATTCAGAATGCTCTGTCCAAGGAACCTAACTGAATAATTGTTACCATTATTCATCGGCATCTCATCCCTTAGACTAGGTGACTCAGGACAACGCAATCAGCAGCTTGCGATACTTTGGCCAAAGATTTGAAACATACTGCTTATGTCTCGTATTCCTTAACGACATACTCGTCAATCTGGAATACGTCCTTCACCCCATTCTTATGTTATATAGAATGTCTTATACCGACTTCTGTCAGTCCTTCTTATCCCAAGTTATTCAATCGGAAACGGATTAGTAAGGTGACAACGTTATATGGATGCACTCGAGGACTAGGGATAAGATGACATACTGGGTCAACCCTAGTTGAACTAGTGTGTCAAGATACCCCGAGTCTCCTAGGCAGCCATATAATGTGACCACATTCCTAATTGGTCCCAGAGTAACTTGTTCGAGTTAAAGGTGTAAATCTTAACGATCAATGCAAAGGGTGTCGTCATAAGTCACCTGCATTGTTGTATCTTTGAGAAGATCCTAATCTTCTCGAAGGTACAACCCTGCAGTTGACTTGTGCCGTCAACCTTTAAATCCGCCTCGAAAAGGTCTACTTATTAATAAGCGTTATGCACATTGAGTTTAAATTATATTAAAAGACGTTCCCCTAAGGTTAGCCTTTCCCGATCCCTGGATTCCTCATCATAGAATGACCTTTCTCAATAAAACTCACTACATAGAGAAGTTATTAAGGCCAAGGTCTCATCAAGGAGTTCATAGAATATACATAATTCTAAATCAACGAAATTGGACAATAACTCATAACCTTCACATGAGATTGCCATCTGAACCCCATTTAGGTTTATATCAGTTCTCATAACTGAATTTATATCGTACTTATTAGTATCAAGATATAATGATTAAGAATCCAATTAAATGTTGTCCTGGCATAATCAAGACTAGGGATTAATAATTTAATTCAGCTTGTTTAGCGTTCTGCTTAGGTTTATTTTAACCCTATCTTTCAGAAAGACAGTGATCTATATTTCAATTTAGCTTTAGATAGAACAAACTAGAATTGCTAAACAATCATAAGTATTCAGTCACATATTCTTGCAAGCTTACATTGATAATCACAAAAGTCTCCAAATTTTACAATAATAACAATGCCCTCAAGGTATTTTGAACCGAAGAAGGTCAAACTATCATATAAGAATACAAACACATAAGTAACAAATATTTATTTCCATTCCTTTCAAAGCTAAACAAATACATTTTATGCATTCAGCATACTTGATACAATACTCAACGGAAAAAGAACATCTTTCCTCATATAGTACATTTAGAAAATCAAGCTGTAATTCAACATAAAATCAAATTTAAACAATCTGATCATCCTATCATATCTGCATGCTTTTACCACTTACGGCAACCATATGCAAAAATTGTCAACATGGGCCAGTTCGATGAACTGAGCATGATAAGCACTAACTCTTAAAACAATTGCAATCCATCAATTGTTTTCATTAAACACCCTGTTTAAATGAGATCAATTCACCCAACAAGTAAACATATTTCAGACTATGCTATTGTAATACAAGATGAATGAAACGTATCTATCATTGTTACAAATAGTCCATCTTTTCAAATTTCATCAAAACATTAAAGACAAGCAAACATCAGACAGATCAATAAATCACATTCATCAGAGTATTAAATGAATATCATAACAACCCATGATTCCAGCAGTAGTTAAAACAGTTCCCACAGTTAGATAAAAATATATATATCAACATATACTTTACAACAGAAGAGAAATAAACGAATCATACATATTTCCCTTCAACTGGCTCATGACTGTACCGTCTTTCCAAGAGACAAGCATTCACCATAAACACATGCAATATAACAGACGAGACCACATAAGCACCACAGATTTGTTAAAGATCAAATATAACAAACTACTGTAGTTATCCAGTAGTACAGTAGCTCTCACACCAAACAGTGATGACCATCTACCAAACAGACTCCACAAGACCTTCCACATGAAGCGGCAAACAAGAAGATATTCACCACATCACCTGTCGAGGTGCAGTCGACGGCTTCTTAGTTCAGTCAAGCTCAAGGCAGGATAGTCATGCTACAGAATACATAAACACGACTACAATCCCTCACATCAACCTACAGCCCCCTTCTAGTCCCTAATAAACACTGTAAGGCTTCTAAACCCAAGGTCGAAATCAAAGAACTTCTATTTTATCACAATCAACAATAGACTCCTTGACATCAAGTAATTGTTGTTTCACTAAGACTATGCCGAGATAATCAAACAAAATTCTTGCAACATGCACAGCCTCATCAAACTGGGATAATCAGAAAGGAAACATAACATACCATATTCACATCTGGACGTATTCAGAGTTTGAAGTATGGTATTCACGACCCATTTTACAGAGCCAAGATACTTGATATCATTCAATACTCAAGGAATCCCAACAGTGTCAAAAACAACAGTGTACCAAACAGGCTTAAATAGAGGCAGATACACTGGTTACCTATCAAAGATTCAACTGAATCCGAACAACAGTATACAAGATAAATAATAGTTAATGATTCCAACTGTGCCAACAATGGTAAACATTCAAAATTAGGCTTATTCAAAAGCTAAATACTGAATTTGTAACAAGGAATCCAACTGAGCCTCTTCCATATTTTTCGCTCAAGCTTACACAGAAAGGAAACGTAAAAGTACACAAAAGAGTCTGTACCAAAAAGTCATTACAAAATAACAGAGGTCGTATACCTGTTACTCCTTCAGGACTCCAAGAAAATCAAATTACCAATATTCAAAGATATATAGCCTCAACAGTGGACCATAATATACGAACCATTCAATGTACTCCACAGAGTCGTTTTGAATATAATAAATATAATATTGCAAACTATCATCGAGTTAAATCCCATAATTGTAACACAAGGGAGGGAGAAACAACTTCCACAGGATCGCAATAAATACTGAAACACAACCAAGTTATTCATTCAACAAAACCTAAATATCATAGCGAAACCCCAACAAGATTCAATAACCACTACCTTAATAATCTCGACAGAACTTACAAAGAAGTCCAAACAACTGAACAAAAAGTCCATCAGTATCCTTTCCAACGAGTATCAACAACAATCATCAACAGTAAGCATTATCAACAAGTTCCAATAGTAGGCATGTACCCATCAAGAGAACAATTCATGGGCTCTCACAGAGCAGGCCTAGTATGCATTCTTGCATATATTTCACCAATTAAAGCTGGAATGCAAAACACCAAGAAATATAGCAACAGTTCAAAAAATAAAATACACCCATCAAGGTTTAAATTGAAAAATCGAACCAGCAAGAAGATACAGTGACAAAATCACACAAGGCTACCATATAAATCATCTAATTCCAAAAATCATTTGAACAGAGTTGTTCTAATGAAATCTTTTGAAAGAGAGCAAGATTTTTAAAGGTTAGGGCCTAACATGCCTGGTTATTTGCTTAAAATTTCGAAGCAGACCACTGAAAGAGCTCGAACCTTCTCCTTTCTTTTCCAAATTAGATCCACCAACAAAATTTTGCTATTTCCATGACTTATATATTTTCCTTGCCAGAGAAAAGAGCTAGTTACGCTCATACTTGCCATGCAACTCCAAGAAGACTGGTGCGATGAACCAGTGAACAGACAGAGGGAAAACTGAAGCTCAAGAAAAACCAAACAAACCATTAACTTTCCATTTTGCATGCCTTCCCGTGAAATCCGAGCTCGACTACCAAGTTCATTAATTGCATTTACTCCAATTTCCCGCTCAATCTCCACTGCCACCGACCACCATAGTTGGCGATGGACAAAATCCACATCAAAGACCATTTCCAACTTTGGCGACCTGCCACGTCGGCTCTAGTTAGCCGTTTTAAAAACCTCCACCAAATTACCTGTCCCTCATGCTTATCCATGCATTTAATAACATAGAAACTGCCGCCCATGGTTCACACCCTTCCATAGGTCCCCTTCCTCCTTGTTCAATAGTTAGGTTAGTAACTTAGGTTAGGATTTAGGATAACACCTAGTCTAACCTCTTAGCGCATAGATACTAACTTAGAACATTAGCTCTTAGCCTAGGTCTAGGTTAGATTAACACTAATCTAACCCCTAGGTTAGGTTTAGTTTTAGGTTACTAACCTTAACAAATCCAGTTAGGTCTAATATTTCATATGCTCAGAAAAAGAACCTACAACATACATTCACGAACAGGGTTCACTCCTGTACTGCCAATAGGCTATAGAATTTTATGTAACTGAATTATTACCTGGTCCACGATCAAGACCTTCCAGATATATTACGATATCGGGAACCAATTCATTTAACACGATCAGCCTGAGTTATACTCCGGACTAGCTTATTCAATGCATCCAGACCTTGCAACCTGCTCAAGGTCTATAATTTTAATTCTTCACGAATAAACTTAAAGCATCACTTGGATCAATACCACTGATCCAAGGCTTGGTCTTATAGATGGATAACTCCATAATTCATTCCAAGATCAGATTAAACTCAGGTGTAAAATGAAAGAAATAAAAGAGTCCAATCATATTCTGACTCAGTCAAGATCTGCAATCTTAAAGAAGATACAGTACATATCAAGCATGACTTCTCAATCAAAGGAACACATCCTGTTTACAAAAGAAATCACATATCAACACTTGTATGCTCAGGAGGAAGTAACTACAGTCCAAGGTGTTACAATGTGCCATAGCAGTTCACACTTGTGAACATGTTCCACAACATCCTCAATGCCCCTGTAATCTAGAAAATGTAGAGACATTTCAAAGAATACCTGAGGTGGTGGCTGGGGTCCTTTTCCTCCTAAGCTAGAGCCTTGGTTCCCTCCGGTGTTTCCTCTGCCACCTGATCCACCAGGTCCACCAGGTCCTATGCCTCCAAAGCCACCAGATCCACAAGAACCACTGGGTCCAATAGGGCCTGTAGGAGTTGTGCCAAGTGCCCCCACGGTCCCACTGAACTATGTGTTGATGGTCTCTGATAGCACCCCACTACCACTACTATGTCTCGTGCCACTCCCTGATGTAAGACTGAAAGCTTGTACACTTGCTCCTTGTCCAAAGACTCCTCCAAATACTAGAATATGTGTAACCATATAGGAAGGAACTAAAAAATTATATCTCCTAGGCACCGATCTGAATCTTCCACTGATATCAACTGGGTCAATAACACTTCTTCCTAGTTTAGGAAAACCAAGCGCCAGGGCTCAGTCACTGGGTGGGTTTTGATATGCGTCAACGAATCTCCTTTCTCCATGCAAAAAAATCTCACTAAAACCTGAAGGGGTCTCCCTCATGCACTTACCAAGATGGGGTAGCAAATACTACTCAGGTTCCACATCCTCCGTGTGAACCTCAACTCATTCCCATAACATCTATCTCCAAAGATCCATCACACTAGCAGCGTCAGGTCATCTAGAAATCTCCCTTTCACAAGCTTCAATATACTTGAGCCGTCTCTCTTCCCTCTCCTTCTCTATCATGATATCTACCATCTTCCTCCACCCAAGCTCCCTTACCCAACACTCAGAATGGTTTAGCCAGCCATTGGGAATGCCTCTAAACTCATGGTAACCATCAATATCTTCATAGCTAGAGGAATATCATGTAGAAACATTTCTCTAGGTTCTCATATAAATTCAAACTCAACAAACTCTAGACAAGAATATGTAGAAATGGCATACTCCAGAGTGTAGCGAGCTAGTACTCCTCTCCACCAATGATCTACAACATGGGTCCACATCAGATCTGCATCCTATAGCCTTTGGAAGTCTTCTTTGGTCCACATATGTGATCCATAAAACCAACTTGATATAGACACATAGGCTAAAAGCCATTCATATAGTTCTACTGGGAAGCAGCATAAGAAGGTCTCATATACATCGTGTTAGAGGTTCTCTTTTACCCATCTATGTGCATTAAACTCAGGTTCAGTGCTAAATCTCTAAGAAAATTCATCTTCCATGATCTTAAACCACGATTCAAAATTTTCCAATGTTAACCATTCTGTCACTCCTCATTACATGGATCATGATGTATGTTATATCCCACTATAACTTCGAAAAGAGGTCTCAGCAATGAAACAAAGATGTAGTCATTTTTACTCCCATCACAGAAGGAAGGAACCCCATGCACATCGGCCTATCACCTAGGTAAAGCTGAGTGCTCACCTGAGGCATGTGTGGGTATCGAGTCTCTCTTTTATGTGAGTTTAGTGGGAAACATCATCTATGATTAGTGTAAGAGTTTCCAAGAGGGAAATTAAGGCATACAAGAACCATAGGGGTCAGAACATCCTCTAGATCATTGCAGTCACTTCAGACCGAGTACTTTAACAGAATCCAGAACATGTATTATGGTAGAAAGAAATATACAAGCATTCATACTTAGCATGAAAGGAATGAGAACTCACGAGAGAGAAATATGCATTAGAACCATTGATATTCATGTATATATTATATCAGGTAACCTCATTACATTCATTGAACCATTACAGAGTGTCATAGAGAAGCAGACCACAGTAATGCATTTCACTGGACTTATTTAACTAAGCTACCAAAAGAAAATTTACAACTTCATGCCCAATACATTCTTTCCTTAATGCAACTATCCACAAACAGAGTCCTTGTAGTAATTATGCAGAGCTCCGCCAACGCTGTCTCTCAAACTTGCACTCTCTCTAACCCACTATATCTCAAACTCGTATATCTTTTACTCTGCAGGCACTTGTATTTATCACTTTCCTACAATCCCAACTTGCCCTCCAGTGCCCTAAGATCTAGTGCCAAGTGTCGAATGTGGTCCTTCATACGAGCATGCTTCTCCAGGCCTGAGCTTTCCACTTTATCTCGTGATGTTCTTCTAGAAGATTCCATCTAAGGCATGCCCCTATATGGGCCAACCTATCGCCAGGATGGCACCTTATCCATGTGCAACCGGTCATGCTTTTCATGTGTTCTACCTTGGGTGCTCAAATTAACTAAGTCCCTAACCTCCTTTCACGCATTGCGCATGCTATGTGCTTCCTTAAACCTTTCTCTTGTGTACTTTTTCCTTGCATGCCTTTCCATAATTGGGACCTTGCACGCCTATGTGCCTTCATACTTGGCCAATATTCCAGGGGTCCAATACTGATAAGCCTATCCTTTAAAGTGTCAAATTCCTTCTATTGCGCCTCTCCCCAATGAAAGGAACTCTTGTGTTTTAATTATTCCTCTAAAGGCGTGGAGAGATCTTGGCATATCCCTTGATGTATTTCCTATAGTACCCCTTATGCCCAAGGAATCTACATACTACACTCTGATTAGTAAGTTCCTATAATCCTACAATAACTATAACTTTATAGGGATCCAATAATAAGCCTTATTTACATATAATCTGTCCTAACAGGGTTCCAAATGGAGTAGCAAAGACAAATTTCTTAATGTTGAGGGATATCCTTAATTACCAACATCTCTCAAACATCAACCTTAAATTGTCACAATGGTCTTTAACCAATCCATACATAGTCCATTCATCTAGGAAAACTTAGAGAAACTTATGGATGAAGTCTTGAAATGCTTGTACCACAATGCACAAGAACACGGTAGGTGCATTCTTCAGTCCAAAATGCATAACAATGTAGGAAAAACTTCCCCACTCATTATAGAAAGCTGCCTTTCTCTAGTCTTCTTTTACAATCCTAACTTAGTGATACCCTGAGAACCCATCCATGGAAGATTAGACTTTGTGCCTAACTAGTCCCTCCAAAATTTCTTTAGTAAAGGGGGTTGGGAAAGGATTGATGAAACACAATAAATTCAAATCCATGTAGTCAACACAGATTCTTATCCTACCATCCTTCTTGATGTTGATAACCATTGGGATTATCCATTCTAATTCTTCCACTGCCTCAATGATACTAGATGTTATCACCTTGTTTATTTCTTCCTTGACCAGTATACACAAATTTGAATTCATCCAATAAGGCCTCTTCTGAATCGGGTGCGTACCTTCCTTTAACTTTATCCTCATCTCTCCTAAGGAATGGTGAATGCCTTTGAGTTCATGGTACCTGCGAGGAAACAAATCTTGGAACTTGTATAATAGATCAATGACCCTTAAAACTTCTTTTTCTGACCAATAGTCCCCAATGATAGCTTCCTTAGGTTATGTCTCCTTTCCAATGTTAACCTTCTATTTTTTTAAGGGCTCAAGATAGGTGCATGCATTCTCATCAGCATTTTCTATGACTTCACGCATACCTTCCAAATGGTTAACATACAAAGTTTCCATCTCTTCTTCATCTATTACATAGACCATGTTTCCTTTTTCTTTTTGCATGCATGCATGCTCAAGCTATACTTCCTATGATTCCCCTTCATTGAGACACGTCTTCAAAAAAGGCTCATTGAGTAACTCCAACAGCCTATCCTCTTCTATAGCACTATCTCCCATTGTAAGGCACTTGATTACTTGCAACGTCTTATCAACCAATGGCTTGGTACTCCTATACTCAAAGGCTTGAATGAGATAAGCCACCAACTCCTTCCAATTACCTATTTGATGACGCATATCTAAATGACTAAACCATGTGTGCACACAACATTGTAAGGTGGAATATAATATATGCACCCATAAGGAATGTGGTAACTCTTCTGCACTTCCTATCCATGTCTTCTCACATGCTTGGATATGAAATGAATCAGCCTCCTTACCATGGTAGTCTTTTATGACTGTGGGTGTGTTTCTCCTAGAGCACCTTATAGAAAATGCAATCCTCACCTCACGCTACTCTAGGAGGTTCTCCCAATGTGTATCCCACCAGCACACTACAATTTTGAGTAGGTTGTAGTTGAGAATTTTCCTCCTCTCATCTTCATTCTTCCATTGAGATTCCGTTTCTCACAAGAAAATTTCATAATATGCTCCTCCAGAGTAACTTGGAAACTTATTTCCTCCTAGGTGCTTGATTGATTACACCTTTATTACCCTTGTTACATATCCTCTCAACTATCAAAAAATTAAATCATAAGTTCCATGCGCTCAATTGTCACATGACATAATAGTGGTATCACTCAAGGATTAAACACCTTCATACTAGATAACTCCCTCCATGGGTTGAATTATTTTAGGATATCTAATGGAGCACACATAGATTCTATCAAGGACTTCTCTTAAGGGCTCAGTATAAGGTGTTAAGTTCCCATCTATCAAAGGAATGACCACCCTTTATTCCTTATTCTCAAATCTAATGTACCCTTTGTTAAATCAAAAGTCAGCATTATTCTTGTAACACCATGGGCACCCAAGAAATGCTGCAAAGTTGTCTGCCTTGGCGAGCACCAAGACTTCAAAGTCTCTAGTGAACTTGGCCCCTTGAATGGTTATAGTGGCATCCTTCATAACTCTAATGGGCATTTCCTTAGTTTTGTTCACCATATATAACATATTTGAAGATGGCTACAACACGGGCCTTCCCATTTGATGCCAAGCATCTAAGGTAAGAAAATTCACCTCTGCTCCCATGTCGATGAGGATATTTCTCAGAAGCCATCCATCAACAACTGCATTCAGAGTAATCTCCTTATCATAGTCGAGGCTGTGAGGAGGAAGGTTTGCATGTAAAACCTTCCTTTCGCACTCTACTCCAGTACGTGGTACCTTATCTCTCATCCATTCTCCTAGTAAGGGAATAATATTCTCTTGCTTTAAAATTTTACATACTTCATTGACCTCATCCAGGTCATTATTTGGAACCTCGACATCCTTCCTTTACTCTAACTACCTTTATTGCTCCTTCAAACATTGGATCTCCCCTTGTAAACTTTGAATCACATCCATAGTCTCTTGATACACTTCTTTATGATGAGCAGGCTCTAGATACTTTCCATATACTACTTCCTCTCTTGAAACTAGTGTCCTCTGTTTTGGCATCTCCCTAGTGCACATGGCCTCTACTCATGTCGTCACTAGTACAGATTCTAGCCTTGACTCACTCACCAGTATTGGCATCCACTGTGAATTGGAATTCTTGATGCTCACCATCCTAGTGCCTTTTTCTTTCTAATGCTACTAATTCATATGCTCATAAATTTCTAAACACTCCTCATACTAGTGTTTCTTTCCACACCATGAGCATTGTAATAGGTCAGGACACTCGCATTTGTAATGTTGTGTAGATCCACAATTATAACAGGTTCCTCACAGGAACTCACTTCATCCTCCATTACGATTACTGTGACCATGAAATACTCTGCAAAAACCTCTTCCACGCATTCCTCCATTTGTGTGCCCTTCATAATGAAAAGCATCATCCTTTGAACTACTTCTAAGGCTAGTCTGGCACACACCCAGATCAATATCATTATGGATATGATCAATCAGTCTACAATCCTTTATATCATGGGTCATAGAGGTACAAATATTGCAATAACAAGAAATTATGTTATGGATTCTACATTGGAGGTGGGGGCATCTACTTACATCATGATCCCCATGGAAAATTTCACAATCTACCATCATAGTGTGTACCAAATTTTGAGGGAAACTATCCTTTGCATGTCCCTCCACTTCACAGTCTATACACCAAAGCCCACTACAAACCTCATGCTTTGAGTTTGCAGATAGATTCTCTAACTGCTTGGCCATTGCAGCAATTTGAGCCTCTAGAAAAGGACTAACACTAGTATCAATGCTCCCAACAGCTTTGGCATGCAGGGCAGATTCCAATGCCTCGTGCGGGTCTGTGAAAGTCTTGTGTGATAGAGCCCTTCTAAATGGTTTTATCAATCCTTCGATAAACCATTGATCATGTTAATAAGGATGAATGTTATCAGATAGTTTAGATAAGAGAGTATTGAAACATGCATCATATTCTCACACACTCTCTTCCATTCCCTACTAGATTTCCTTCGGAGCGCTAATGATCTTCTGATCAAACTCATGGATATGGAACTCTACTAGTAAGGCAGTATTCAATACAGTGTAGTAAACCAACTTTTGATGGGGGTCATACTTCCTATACCAACTATGTGCGTGCCCTTGCAACGTTGTTGCAAACTGGCTTGCCTTCCACTCTGGGGTAGTGATTCCCTTCACGTGCCATAATAGTTCACACTTGTGCACATTCTCTGCAACATCTTCAATACCTCTATAGTTCTGAAAATTCAAAGACATCTCAAAAAACACTTTGGCATGTGGTTGAGGTACTTGTCCTCCTAATCCAGAGCCTTGGTTTCCTCTGGTGTTTCCTCCAGATCCACTAGATCCACCTAGGTCCACTCCTTACCCACCAGATTCACTAGATCCACTAGGTCCTGTTCCTCATGACCCACTAGATCCAGACCTCATGTAGTTGAAAAGAACCATACCTTGTAGTGGTCACGCCTAGTGTTCCCAACGTCCCACTAAACTACACGCTGCCAATGGTTTGTGATATTGTCCCACTTCCAATAGTGTACCCCGCGCCACTCCCAGACGCGATACCCAATCCTTGTGTACTTGCACCTTGTCCTAAAAATTCCTCCAAATACTAGGAATGGCTTATGCGTACAACTATAGATGTTCTAAATGAGAAATTATATCTTCTGGGTATAGATCGGTTACTCCCACTGACACCAACGGGGTTAATAATACTTCTATCCTTGATCTGAAAACCAAGTATGCTAGGGTTTGGTCATCTAGGTGGGTTCAGATGCATGCTGATGGCTCTTCTTTCTCCATGTGATGAACTCTCATTAGAAGCCTGAAGGGGCTTCTTTCCCGCTCTTTCCAAGATGGGGTAGCATAGACTGCTCATGTTCCACATCCTCTGCATGAACCTCAACTCCTTCCTACAATGTCTACCTCCATATATCCATCACACTTATAACCTCATGTTGTCTAGTCATCTCCCTTTCATGAGCTTCATCTATACTTGAGTCGTCTCTCCTCCCTTTCCTTTTCAGTTGTTATATCAGCCATCTTCCTCCACCCTAGCTTCCTCACCCAGTGCTCAGAGAAGTTTAGCTGGCCATGGGAAATGCCTCTAAACCCAAAGTAATGATCAAGATATTCATAGCCAGAGGAATAACACATAGAAATGATCCTTTAGGCTCCCTTAGAAACTCAAACTCAGCAATTTCTGGGAAAGAATACGTAGAAATGGTGTATTCCAGAGTGTAGCTAGTCAATAGTGCTTTCACCAATGATCTAGCAACACTGAGTCCACATTAGATGCATCAATATACACTTGGGTCCAAGGGTGTGATCTTATAATACCACCTTGATCTAGCCTATAAGCCAAGAGCCATTCATATAATACTCTACTGGGAAACAATAGAAGAAGCAGCAAAGATAATTTCATACAACTCATGGTAGAGGTTCTCTTCTACCCATCTACGCATGTCAAAACTCAGGTCCAGTGATTGAATCTTTGAGCAAACTCATCCTCCGTGCTCTTAAACCATGTTTCAACACTTTCTAAGGTCAAACACTCTGTCATCACTCATTACACAGGTTATGATGTATGCCATTTCTCACTATAACTTCAAAAAGAGGTCCCAGAAATAGAACCAAGATGTATTCATTTTTACACCCACCAGACGAACAAGGGAATCCCATGCACATCTGGCCTATCACCCAGGGGCACTAGGCACTCACCTGAGGCACGCGCAGGGGAGTTGAGTCTCTCTTTTATGTGAGTTTAGTGGAATACATCATCTCATGATAGATACTTAAATGCGAAAATGAATAGAAAAGAACATGAAAAATTTATAGAACCTCAGAACAGAATCTATCTCCTTCAATCATAAAGAAAATAAGCGCGCAACATAATTAAATAGAACTAATTGTACAAAAAGGAGACTTAACATAAATAGGTTATGATTATAAACACACATAATGAAATTAGGTATAACAGAGACCTTATATTCATATTAACAGGTTCAATAACCTTATTATATTCATTGAGGTCAGTATTAGATCCTCAAACATCTATGGCAGACCAAAGTCATACATCAGAACTATGGATTATGCTCATCATATTACAAAAACAAAAAGAATGCATTCCCATCCCCTCATTACATCCATTTCCTATAGATTCTCCTAATCCTAACCCATTTTATCCCATTTATTAGAGTTCCCTCTCAATAATTTTCCTGCACACTCTCCACTACCTCATCTTATGTATATCCTCTCTACTTCCCCTTTCCATTGGCAGGGCGCTTGTATTTATAGGCCCTTAAACCCACCGCAATGCCTTTCTGCAAGTTACAAATCTAGTTTCCAAGTGTCAAGGTGGTCCTCCATGGAAGCATGCCCTTCAGATCTGAGCTCTCCACTCCTTGTAATGATGCCTTCTGGAACCTTCCATCGCATGGTAATATTCCCTTCCTGATCCCCTGTTCGCCAGGCTAGCACCTTATCCAAAGATGGGTCATGCATTTCTTCATGTGTTTATGCCTGAAGGTCAAAAATGGCTAAGTCCCGATTTATCCTTACATGTGCATGTCCTGTGGTTCTCCAAAAACCCTTTTTAGAACCCTTCCCTCACACCTTCAACCTACACGCCCTTGCATTCAACTAGGTCCCCGAATGTGCACATTGCGCCTTTTGTACTTAGAAGCTACAATAGGGGCCCAACAAGGTCAAAAATATTCTTATAATGGTACATAGAGTGAACAAAACATTTTCCATTTCTGATGATTTTAGGATCTTCTCCATCAAATTAGACCATTGTTCTCAACTCCATGTTTTAAGTCTTTCTTCCAATTCTATATGATAATTAGCCAAATTGGTCTTTTTCATCTAGTAGGTATAAACCCTGGGAGTTCAAATTGTTAATTTGTTTTGCCCCCCGAGCCAATATAGGATATTGACCCCACATGAAATAACCTGAAAACTCTCTATGTAAATAGGTCCAAAGTGGTTCAGCTAACTCCTTAGAAATAACCTAAGCTCCTTCAAATAATATCATTCTAAAAATACAAGTTAGAGAATATGGACCCTTTGCAAAAGAAATGTTAATTATTATCCATATCCATAGTCTGGAAATTGGACATTTTCCAAGTTGTAGAAGGACCCAAACATCCCTGGAATAACAGGGTCATAAACCCTAAGAAGAGGCTTAGTGCCACAAAGGGTCATCCAGGAGTAAGAAATGGGAAGAAACAATGAAAGGCTCTAAAGTCCTTTCAAAACAATTCAGGAAAGGTCTACCTAATTGACTAAGTTGGAGGAGGCAATGGAAAGTACCATGTCTCCTAACAATGCTTCTAGCTTGATGAATCCAAAAGGAAACCCAAATGAAGAATTCAGTGTTCCCAGGGATCAAGAGATATGGGATTACCAAGCAATCATTCTCAAAAAGTAGGTGTATGAATGTTAAATAATTTGTGGGGAAAGACCAATGGCATTTGGAGTCATAGTCAAGAAAAAGAAGGTTGTCATTTTGAAAAGGTCAATTTGGCCTTGAATGATCAATTTCAATTGGCACAATTGCCCAAAGGAAAAAATCTATTGAACAAAAAGGCATTGAAGCGAAAAAAAGGGCACCATGTGTCCAGGCAGAGCTTTGGGGCTACGGGAGTTTTCAAGAGTTTTGTATTTTTTTGTGATTAAAGGGGCAAAAAGATGAATCTGTAGGACTCGCAAGCTTGATAGAAATCTGGATGCCATGTGCCATATCAAAAGTAGGACTACATTTTTCCAAAATGTTTTCCCACCCAGGTAAAATCAAGAGCATTTGACAAAATTTTAAGGGGCATATATTTCAAAGCTCAGGGCTTGAAATATGCTAATATGATTTTGGAAGTGTCAAGTCGATATTAGGATTTATCCTTTAACCATAGAAAGATACTCCTGATCATTTTCCTAAAAAAGCACATTCACTGGTAGGTAAACCTTCTGGAGAAGGTTTAGGCTTTTAAGGACAGGATCGTTATTAGATTCAACAACGAAGTTTTCTCTAGGTATCTTCTCCATTTTCCCATTTCCTTTGGTTCAGGACATCATTGTAAAAATAATTGTGCCCCCTATTTGAGTTATGTAGTCACTGATATCAACTTGTGCTTTTCCATTTACTGAAGGAGGCTTAATAGCATGGTCTGAAAAACCACTGTATTTGAGGTCACTTCTGCTATAGATGTCTTAAGCTTTCTTCATATCACAAATACAAGGATATATTGAAATGTTATCAAATGGGTCTTCCAGATTTATTCATAGGACAACCTAACGCAGTGATAAAGAAATGTAAAGTATTCAATTATCCACTTCCTAATCATAATGATTAAAAACTACATATGAAGTGCACAATGCTTGTTTACTATCAAATATAGTGCCAATAACCACCCTCTTATGATCATTTTAGATCACAAAGATTGTCAATCTCTCATAGGCATATCATCTGACTACCATTACAAGTCAATGATGTGCTATTGGATGAAACAATTATCTCTGATACTCTATATATTCATGTCTTTATTAATCAAGTACCTATAAACTTAGGCACATTGTGATCACACTTTCAGATCCGTTACTGGCATTTCTATAGAAAAATATTTCCCTATTTTATGGAAAGTATTGATTCTACTATTGACATGGAGGTTATCTACTTCTGCATAATTGGTTTGTTTC
Organism: Taxus chinensis; assembly: GCA_019776745.2. Taxonomy (NCBI): domain Eukaryota; kingdom Viridiplantae; phylum Streptophyta; class Pinopsida; order Cupressales; family Taxaceae; genus Taxus; species Taxus chinensis. The sequence continues at coordinate 321,158,770 of CM034157.1, read as the reverse complement.
ATTGTGCAAAACTATTATGAATTCCACCATTATGTCACTCACTCTTGTAGCTTTGGTGAATTTTGTTTGGCCCTCCCATTGGTTATACAGATCTTAAAATTCCTTATGTCATTGTGATAGATTAAAGATTATACCATAGTAACAGCTTTTCAAATTCCTATTAAGGCATCCCCTTTCCTTTGAAGATTTTTCTCTGATTTAATTGTTAGGCCCCAATCTATTACCCAGGTAAACTTTATTATGTCTATACACTAATGCATTCTATTGAAGAAATTTGAAACATTACATATTGGTACCAAATCTGGGTAATCAAGAAGTTGATAAAAAGTGGAAAAAATCACCAGAAATAATCTGGACCAAACCGTGTTGTTATATGGGGATAATTACTTTTAATTAGAGAAGTTTGGAATTTACCAAACCATAACGTGTATGTGTTATAATGGTCACATGATTTGTACTGATACAAAAAAAATTTGTTTAGGCCTGAGCCTTTCATCAAAAGGACTTTAACTCCCTCAAAGTGAGTTTTAAAAACTTGCTTAACCATACCCTCAAATTTTGTGATTCAACTCGATCTCAAGCTCAAACGATTGTCTCTAGATCATTCTAAGATTCATGAATCGACAATGGTGGCATCAGATAAGAGGTAGGCACAATTATTTTATCAAAATTTCATTGCATTAATGATAATACCGGAGACGTATACTTTGAATTGAATGCATTTTTTATACTACATGTTCAAGGTCATAGGGTAATCAAGGCTTAGGATACAAACATTTATTGAACATGTCAGTCGGGCCAACCCTCAAGGATGATTGTCAAATTCAAAGTCTGAATAGTGAAGAAGATTCAGGTACCATCATAGTAAAATGAAAATTTCTAATTGAGGATTTTGTCACAAGAATTTTAGGGAGGCACCATGTATTTAACTTACCCATCTAGAACAATATGTTCTAAACAATTGAAGGCATTACATTACATATCTTGATCACAGAAACTTTTTTAGTGTATACGTTGGAGAAATAGGATTACAGAGAGGGACTATAGTTTTAGGAGTTATTCCTATCTAAAAAAAATTCATTTTCATTTGAATGTACAGAAAAAAGAAATTACATGGCAATAGGCCACCTCATATTGCACCTTATTCATGGAAGTATTTTACACTATATTTTATGTTTCGTTCTCGTAAATTCTACTAGTTTCCCATCCATTGCGCAACAGACTAATTTGAAGAAGGGTTGGGGAAAATACATTTTCAGGACCATAGTTTTAGAATGGTTTTGTATGAAACCACGTGAATTGCACATAAACAAAGGGTCTCAGGACTAAGCATATTATAAATTTCAAGAGGCACACGATTCTTAATTTTGACCCGAACAAGCATGGAGATGTATAAGGTGCCAGCCTGGAAATTTGGTATTCATGCGAGAAAGGAATATTCTGTAATGGAATGATCCAGAAGGACATCATCACAAAGAGTGGAGAGATTGAATAAGGATAATGTTACATTAGAGGACCAGCCTTTGAGCACTTGGCGATCGATCTAATACATTAGTGAAGGAGACCAGAGTGGTGAGCGATAAACCTATATGAGTTGCTCGGGTAGAGGATAAGAGACACTAGTTTGAGATTGGAGAGAAATCTTGAGTCAAAATGGATCCATTATATATTAAAGGATTTACTGTGCATAGGGTTACTGCATGGGAAGCCAATAGGAGGTTCTGAAAGTAAGTTACTGTTGATGCAAAATCACAGCACCCCTGGATGTTGATCAGGCTTCTAGGTTGATCACTCTAGCATCCAGTGTGATTGCACAACATTGAATCCTTTCTCCAAGTGTGGGACTTGGAAAAATGAGAAAGGAATCTCCAGAGAATGCTGGTCCCTCTTCCTAAACTACCTGGCACAAGCTATTCCATTGCAGGCAAGCTAATCTAATCCTAATCTAACCATGCCAAGGAGGCAGAGAGAGAGAGAAAAGGGAAAAACAGAGCCTACACTAAAACGGTGATACACCAGAGAAGGAAAATGTTGAACATCTATCAAAACTGCCATGGAACAAAGAGAGGTGAGCAATGGGAAGGATGGACAGATGCATCACAGGCCCAAGGATAGATTTCACACAGAAAATGTCCCAAAACTCCATGAACACAGCTCCAAACCTGCAATGAACATTCAAACATGCACAAATACCTGCAATGAAGAGAGGCAAGAAGAAAACAAGCAAAAATGAGCAAGGATGGACAGATGCATCACGAAACACATTTTTGTTGCTCCAGAAGTTTGCACAGAACATCATTTCAATAGTAAAAGGCAAAAAATGCCATTACAGAGAAGGGGAGGAGGTTCGAACTCCATTTTCAACCCTGGAGAAGAAAAGAAGGGAGGGCAGAGCTGAAAAGATGAACAACAACCTTTTCAATTTTGAAGAAGCCCCTCCTTACAATTTATAGGAAGAATGAGAGAGGGAAGAGAGAGGAAATTCATGAATCTACCCCAACCACTTCTAGGTTTCATTTAAACACATCATCTCATTATGGCGGTGGGTGAAAACCCTAAGAAAGCGGCGAACTGTATTTGCATTAAAGCTGGTTGTTGAAACATCAGTTCTGGCCATTACCACGCGCCAGAGACATTTCTTGATTTTATCTCTCCAAACTGAACCAAAATGCAAGATTGACCCTGGAATCATGTAGATAATTTCACCAGCTTTCCATTGATATAAAGAACGTGAAAATCCGAGCTCTGGATCGAAAGATATGGCGATCTGAAGATTTAGGGCAAAAACAGGCCAAAACGGATCGGCGGGAAAATATTTGAGTTTTTCCCGCGCTCTGCCACTTGGATGACACGTGTCAGGTGCTGATTGGCCATGTAATTCTCTCTCCTTCCCTTTCCACAGGTTTTCCTTGAAAATTTTGACTTTTCTTACACTTTGGAAAAAAATTCATTTTCCCCCCGCGCCCCGCCACTTGGGACACGTGGCATGATCTGGTTGGTCGATAGGGGCGCGGGGAAAACCTTTACCTTTTAACTTTTTGGCCAAAACTTTGCTAAGTTTCCAAAGCTCTCCCTGAGCTCCGAACTCCCCTTAGGACACGTGTCCTGTGTCACCTGGCTCGGGCTAGACCTCTGTCCAAACTTTCCCCTTTGAAACTTTTTGGACTCTTAGCAACTTTTTTCCTTCTGACACGTGGCACGTTCTGATTCATTGGCGGCTCTTCGGCTTTTCACGTCCCACGTCCCTCGTACCTTTGGCGCGGATGTCCCAAACTACCTGGGAAAAATATCTCCGTACCGCCCGATTCTGGCTTCCTTGTCCCTCTTTGCGGTGAAGACACGTGGCAAGATTCCATTGGCTCTCGGCTCCTTCGGCTTTTCACGTCCCACGTACTTTTGGCCCAAATGTCCCAAACTGCCTCTGTTTTCAGCCGAAAAATCTCTTTTGTCCCAACTGTCCCGAAAATTCTGGGACAAATATCTTCCGAACCACCCGAAATGGACTGACTTTGCGCCAAACCGGCCGATCCACGTCCCACGCGTACATTTGTCCTAGATGTCCCAGACTGCGCGAAACAAGACTTAGGCAATTTTCTTCATTTTTCGGCCATTTCGGCTTTTCACGTCCCACGCGTCCCGACGTCCCAACTGTCCCGCAGCTACCTGGACTAGGACTTAGCCTTTTCTTCATTTTTTCGGCCCCAAGATTCGGCTACGCGAACCCAGTTCCCAACTTAACCCGAACTGGTATGACCCGAGCCCTTCAGACTAGGACTTAGCCTTTTCACAGTTTTTCGCCCCAAGCTTATTTTTTGCATTTTTTCACCTTTTATCAACCTGTTGGGTTTTCTTCTTGGATGGGAGATTTAGAAAAAGGCCGAGGGACCCCAAAAAAAAACATGATTTTGGGCCTTGAATCAATCTATTTGCCTGGGACTTGAATATTCTGATGCATGTTATCAAAATTACCCTGGGGGGTGAATTTTGGATAACAGTTTTGGCGACTCAGCGGGGTCATCTGCCTGCTAGATGAAGTTACCAGTTGCCTGAAGCATCCATTGGGCATGGAGTCATGAGTTGTAACCTGAAAACTGATCTGAACTTTGAAAACCTCCTCTCTGAGCCACTTGGAAACCCACTGAAATGGAGTCGTTCTCACCAAAATGCCACTGAAATGGACTGTGCAAGAGCAAAACCAGCACCACAAAAACTATGTACAGAACTGAAAATCATACATGCTCCAAATGGAACATGCAGAGTGTGCACAAGCACTTCTTCTGCTGAAAGCAAACCTACCTACTCTACTCTAACTGGAAGCAAAGGCAAGCTAAACAAACCCTGCAATTGGTTGTGAGAAATAGCTTCCCTTTCTCAAAAGTGGCAGCCATGCAATTGATTTGGCATTGAACATGGCTGATTGGATGGATGGAAAATCAACAAGAAGCTGGTCTTCCACCCAAATCATCAAGGTATCAGCTGAAGGCAAATTCAATACCTCTTTTAGTTGCTCTGCATTTGGATTGAAGAGGTATGACAGCTGATCCTTGGTACTTTGTAGCTCACCCTCATGCTCAGAAGCAAGCATGACTGGTTGTGACTTCTCCTTTGGCTCCAATGAAGCCAAATACCTGATTGGGCAAGGTCTGATCCGTTTGATATGCCCATAGCTCTGATTTTCAACTCCAAAAATGGAGTCTTCTTGTAGACCCTTGAATGGATGGTGTGGAAGCAATGGTGAAATTCCTTTTGTCCTTTCTCTTCCTCCAATGAAGAACATGAAAGATTAAAATCTTCCAATCTTGGTTCCAAAGAGCTGCTATAAGATGCAGGCTGCTGCAAATGAATGTTCTCCTTCATGACAGCAGACTCAAGTGTTTGGAATGTGGATGATGAAAGAGAGAATGGTGGAAACTCAACCGGCTCTTCTCCATCAAAACAGTCCTCCAAATCTGACAGATAAACTGCCTCATGGCTGTCCTGCTGCAAATGCTCCACTTCCTCCATGGTGTCTTCTTGATCTGTAACTTGACCACCATGGTTTCTTTCACCCTCCAACATTGAGTTTGAGAGATCAAACTCCTCTTCAGTACTAGAACTTGAGAGAGGTGAAGTAGAAAGAAGAACTGAAGGTTCTCCTGTAGCCTGCTTTGTGCTCAAAGCCCTTGGATCTGCACTTTTCTCCTCCACAACTAGAATGTGCTCCTCTTCTTTTGGATCTGGAGCAGCTTCTCCTTCCTCCAATGTTTGAAGACAATCTTGCTCTTGATTGAACTCTTCCTCCAGCATGAAGTTTGTCAAGTCAAACTCTTCAATCTGCTGCTCTAGAGGACAAGTTGGGACTGCAAGATCTTCTTCTGAGCTTTCTTCCTTTATGGCTGATTGTGCAACTTGAATTGAATCAGCATTCCCTTCAAATAGAGTGCCAACATGGACACTACTTTCTGAGCAAACTGACTGTTGATCTGCTTCTTCTTTTTTCTCTTCTTCTGCTGCCACAAAATCAGTCTTAACCACCATTTGTTCAACCTTAGCCTCTTCTGTAGGTTTAACCATCAAGGGGATCTTTGTCATCCCAAATTTGGCAGCCCAAACCCTCAAGTTGTCTGTCATTTCTTTTCTATTGGGCTCCTCTTCTTGCTGTCCTTCATGGCCGATTTTTGCAATTTCTTCTTCCCCACATGGAATTGGGAATGCAAGAGGAGGGATGGGTTGTAACTCAATTGATTTGGAATTTTTTTGTGGTGGTAGAGGAGGTGAAACCTCTTGTTTCTTTGGGGGAGAGCGTATTTCTTTTAGCTCTTGTGGAGGGGATGACTGTTTGGAAGGAAAAAGGAAAGAAGAATTGAGGTGTGGTGGAAGACTGAGAGGTGGAGACATGGATCAACATTTGGGACAGCAGATGGAGAGTTTAAAATTTGACAATTCCAAATGAGATGGTGCTGCTTGAGTAATGGGAAAGAGGAAAAACCAGATGATGGTGTAGAACTTACCCATTGACAAGGTTGTTCAACAACAAGTGTATAGGCCTCTATTTCTTCTGTCCATTGTGCAAGTTGGGGCAGCATTGCATCATGAAGTCCAGCTTCTCCTGAGGGCTGAAGTGTCTTGGAAAAGGGCCTCCCCATGGACAAGGAGTCCTGCAACCAATTCTGAAAGCTCTCATTTGAGCTGTTGCTCTGGACTGCACCATCTTTACCTCCATCTTTTGGATTTTCTCCAACAGACCAGCATCTTGCATCTGATTGTCTTCATTATATGCATACTCTTGCTCTTGGAAAGCTCCATAGCCAAACTGATTTTGGCATTGCTGCTCATATGGGTATGCATGCTGATTTTGAATTTGTTCAAAATGCTGATTTGGAGGATTTAAAAAACATGTTGGAGGTGGGAAACATTGCTGCTGTTGTAAATGTGAGTTCCATGATGGAAATGAAGTCATGATTGCACAACTTCATGGAATGGAAAAGAATGAAAGGGATGGAAAGAAGGATGGATGGGAATGGATGAAAAATAGGTCTGCAACTTCAGAAATGGGTTGCTGATCAGATGGAGTCACCAGATGTGTTTGCAAGTGCCTCCAAAGGCTGAAATCTTCACAGGAACACACCAACCTGCAAAAGATGAAGTGGAAGACCTCTAAGGTCCCACCGGGCGTGCCAAAACTGTTGGTGCAAAATCACAGCACCCCTGGATGTTGATCAGATTTCTAGGTTGATCACTCTAGCATCCAGTGTGATTGCACAACATTGAATCCTTTCTCCAAGTGTGGGACTTGTAAAATGAGAAAGGAATCTCCAGAGAAGGCTGGTTCCTCTTCCTAAACTACCTGCCACAAGCTATTCCAGTGCAGGCAAGCTAATCTAATCCTAATCTAACCATGCCAAGGAGACAGAGAGAGAAAAAAGGGAAAAACAGCACCTACACTAAAACAGTGATACACCAGAGAAGGAAAATGTTGAACATCTATCAAAACTGCCATGGAACAAAGAGAGGTGAGCAATGGGAAGGATGGACAGATGCATCACAGGCCCAAGGATAGATTTCACACAGAAAATGTCCCAAAACTCCATGAACACAGCTCCAGACCTGCAATGAACATTCAAACATGCACAAATACCTGCAATGAAGAGAGGCAATAAGAAAACAAGCAAAAACAAGCAAGGATGGACAGATGCATCACAAAACATGTTTTTGTTGCTCCAGAAGTTTGCACAGAACATCATTTTAATAGTAAAAGGCAAAAAATGCCATTACAGAGCAGGGGAGGAGGTTCGAACTCCATTTTCAACCCTGGAGAAGAAAAGAAGGGAGGGCAGAGCTGAAAAGATGAACAACTTGTAATGTTCTAACCCTTTCTTAAAGAAGCCCCTCCTTACAATTTATAGGAAGAATGAGAGAGGGAAGAGAGAGGAAATCCGAAATCTACCCCAACCACCTCCAGAGGTGACATTTAATTCATTTCATTATGGCGGTGGGTGAGAACCCTGGCCCAAAAGTGGCGAACTGTATTTTGCATTAAAGCTGGTTGTTGAAACGTCAGTTCTGGCCATTACCACGCGCCAGAGACATTTTCTTGATTTTCTCTCTCCAAAAGAACCAAAATGCAAGATTGACCCTCCCATCATGTAGAGAATTTTACCAGCTTTCCATTGATATAAAGAACGTGAAAATCCGAGCTCTGGATCGAAAGATATGGCGATCTGAAGATTTAGGGCAAAAACAGGCCAAAACGGATCGGTGGGAAAATATTTGAATTTTTTCCGTGCTCTGCCACTTGGATGACACGTGTCAGGTGCTGATTGGCTGCGCAATTCTCTCTCCTTCCCTTTCCGTGGGTTTTCCTTGAAAATTTTGACTTTTCTTACACTTTGGAAAAAATTTCATTTTCCCCCCGTCGCCCTGCCACTTGGGACACGTGGCATTCTGGTTCATCGACAGGGGCGCGGGGAAAACCTTGTACCTTTTATTTTTTTGGCCAAAACTTTCCATGCTAAAGGTGCAAAGCTCTCCCATGAGCTCCGACATCCCCTTTGGACACGTGTCCTGTTCTTGCTGGCTTGGGCCCTCTTTTTCATTCGACTTTGAAACTTTTACCGACCACTTAGCAACTTTTTTCCCGCTGACACGTGGCACATTCTGATTCGTTGTCAACACCTTTTTCCATCCCCACTTTCGCGTCCCTCACGTACCTTTGGCCCATCTGTCCCAAACTGTCTGAAAATTTTCATCGCCCTTTACCTATTCCTTGCTTCCTTGTCCCTGTTTGCATGAAGACATGTTGGTGCAACAAACATGGCGAGATTCCATTCGCTCTCGGCTCTTTCAAAGGCTTTTCGCGTCCTCCGCGTACTTTTGGCCCAAATGTCCAAACGAAAGTCCTTGTCTTTCGTAAACCAGCCGGTTCGGTCCTCCAGAACTTTTGTCCCAACTGTCCCGGATATACAATAGTATCATCTCCGAACTACATATGGACTAAGGTGCGCCAAACCGGCCGATCCGCATCCCGCACGTACTTTTGTCCCAATGTCCCAACTGCACGAAACAAAAGACTTAGCGCAATTTTTTGCCTTTTGTTTAATTGCCATTCGGCTTTTCGCGTCCCACGCGTCCCGACACTCCCAACTATCCAAGACCTGGACTAGGACTTAGCCGATTTTCTTCATTTTTCCGAGCCCCAAGCTTGGTACACCAACCTTTACGATTAATGTAGTAAATACGTAGACAATTGTAGCCCTTCAGACCCGAAATGCCTTAACACAGTCCTGCACTTATTGTTCTACCGCATTTCTTCCATTTTATCATACCTATTGGGATTCCATCCTTGGATGAAGTTAGAAAAAGGCCGAGGGGACCCCAAAAACATGATTTTGGGCCTTGAATCAATCTATTTGCCTAGGACTTGAATATTCTGATGCATGTTATCAAAATTACCCTGGGAGGTGAATTTTGGAAACAGGAGTGCCTGCTCATATGCATTTGCAGTAGGGGATTTGATACACTTAACGATAAATTGGATAGTGCACTAATTTAATAGTCCATGGATTGGAAGAAACATTTCCTTATACATGTGGATGCATTTAAAATAGCAATGGGAGCCATTCTTGTGCAACGGGTGAAGGAAAGATTAATAATCCTAGTTATTTTTCAAGTTAGAAGTTATTCAACATAGAATGGAATTATAACATGACAGAGTAAGAGGTCTTGCAGATGGTTTATGTGCTTCAAAAATTTATACAATACCTCTTAGATACTACGTTTTTTATTTTTTACAAGCCATGAGGTATTGAAGTACCTTATGAACAAATTGGTATTATATGGTCACATTTGTCAGTGGATGGTTGTACAAATAATATATCAAGATCTAAGCATACATTAAAAGTATATTCTACCAGAAGAAATATACAAAACAAGAGACATAAATGAAAACAACACCACATTTAACATGGTTCACCCAGTGTGGGCTACATCCACCAAGAAACAAGCCAATCTATTATCCAAAGCTTTGACAAGATATACAAAATTGAAGATTTACAATCTCCACACCTCTCAGATGTGTTGCAGAATACTTTCTTTCAAAGCTGCCCCATATCAATTGATCAGAGGAGAGTTCTTTCAATTCTTGTTAATCAGGTACTTCTAAACCCTAGGTTTTATGCTTATTAGTGTGTTATAAGTGTGGGCACTTATTTCCATGCAATTACAATCAATAGGATAATACTTTGTGGGACAAAATATGAATTGTAATTCCCGAGAGTTAATTAAAACATCCTGGCACATAACCGATTGCAAGGGACTAGACCACAACAATTTCCAAACCTCATTTTTTGAAAACTTGATTATTCCTAGGTTTAGATGTCCCCCCTTAACCGATGACGGTTACTGTATTTTCTAGCAAGTTTTACATTGCATGCTAAAATGAAGTAATTGAGCTCCACAACTCAACAATCTCCCACTTGGAGATTAATTACTAATACCATACTTGTACACACGTCATTCTAGGGATGACCTTCCTTAGCTTTGTTTCTTCCTCTTCAAGTCTCAAACTTAGGATGACCAACAAAAGTGGAGTGTAGCTCCAACTTATGGGCCTTTTAAATGGCTTAACATTAGCATATCCACAGGGTTCTGTGGAAAAGTATGAATCTTTTCTAGATTCAATGTTGTCCATCCTCCAATATTCTACATATGAAGTGATACCTCAACTGAATGTGTTTTGAGATCTTGAATGAAACACTGAGTTATTTGCTCGAAATGAATTGCACTATGATTTTCACTGGACAATTTGCAATCATCTTGCTCATTTTCCAACTCTTTCATGAACCTACTCATCCATATCATCTCCTTACTAGCCTCTATAGTACAACATACTCTACCTGTGTAGTAGAAAAAGCCACAACCTTCTGCAATCTTGAAATCCAGTTAACTGTTGTCCCACCTACTGTGAAAATATATCCAGTAGTGCTCCTCCTACCATCCAGATCTCCAGCCATATCCAAATCAACATAGACACATAATGAAATATCCAAACCTCCATAGCATAACTGATGTTGAGATGTCCCTTTCAAATACCTAAGTATCCATTAAACTGTTTTTTAATGTTATTTAGGGAATAAGTGATATATCTACTCAAACTCCCATGTATGTAATGTTTTCTGGTACAAACCATACCATTTTGAGACTACAGCATACAAGCATATGGATTCGTTCATAGTATTTTCCTCACAAGGATGTGGACATTGATCTTTTTTTTTGAAGTATCCAGAAATAGGTTTTAACAGGTTTATGCATTTTGCATGTTGAGACCTTTCATGGACACCTTGTAGATAAATCCTCCTGAGACAAATACAATTTCTTGTTTTCCTGTCTCTGTGTATTTTCATGCCAGGATTATTTTTACAGTCCTAAATCCTTCAAAGAAAATTAAAGAGCTAATGTAGAAGGTGAGAAGCTCACCAATGTCCTTCATACTAGATCCTAACAATAAGCATATCATCCACATACATTAACAAAATAATATAGCTCCCATTTTCAAGCGGGCTATTTAAATAAACACAATGGTCAGTATTCACATCTCAAGTAACCATGCTCATGTTTGAAAGCTGATCAAAATTATGTAATTGAATTGAAGCTTAAACAAGAACCATATAGGCTAAGTTTTTCAACGATGCAACTAATTTCTCCTGTACCCTTGAATTCATTACCCAAGGAATGCTGCAAATAAAGCTCTAAGCATTGCCAAATAACCATGAGAAATATTGAGGTCACATCTAGTTGCTGGTAAATAGAAGAATCTAGACTGCAAGGAATACTCAATGATAGTATGAATAGAAGTTTTTTCGACAATTATGGGTGGAAAATATTTCACCAAATTTGTACCTTGTTTCTATGCAAGGATCCACTTTATGTTACAAGCCTTGGACTTGAACCTTTTTTGTCCACCCTCTTCTTCCTTGGATCCTGAAGGACCACTTGTTCTAGCAATGTGGGAGTCTTACTTTGGAAAGATCAAATAAATTCTAACTTTGGTTTTTTTAAGGATATATATCCTCAGTTGGATGTACTGCTGCTGGAAGAAGTATACTGAACAATGTAAGAATCAGTTAGGAAATTTTCTTCCCTAACACTCGAATATTTGCAGACAACATTAGCAGTGAATAATAAATAAGAGAAAACCAAATATTGACTGGGGAATCACTGCAGGAACCTATTCACATGTGTTGGAGAATGTTGAGGATCAATATGCATGGGTTGCTGTGTGATCCAAATCACCGCAAATCCAACCCACCTATAACCAAAATTTGCATTACTCAAGCATCAAAGGAAAATTCACATTTTGAGGACCAATGTCGGTGGAGAAAGAACCGGTGAATTGTGTGAAATATGTATCCAAGGATGTATCTTTGATTATGAAGGAGGTTCAAGAATTGGGAAATCAGTTTCGATTCTTCTCAATGTTGGTGATCCTTGGGTTACCAAAACTATCGGGAAACCGAAATAGTTTTCATCTTTCACCACAATATCAAGGGGACCGTGGATTAAAAATGTGTGGTAGTGCTCAAGATCCGTGGGATAAAAGTAAAAGGATAGGATGCACCTTTGGTTTCTAACCTTCATAAGGTTTTTGGAGGTGATTAAAGGATCAATGAGCATGGGAAATTTTAGTGGCGAATATTGTAATATGGCAATTTGATTTTTGAAAATTGTGAAATGGTTTTTCTAAGGCAGATAGTGACCTGTTTGCCCTCATTACGGATTTTAATTTTTCCCACTGGATGTCAGCTTACCTGCCCTTGCAACTTAACCCCTAAATCCCAGGAGTTTGGTTCATACTAAGGACTTCTATCCCCTCAGCAATAAATCATGCTCCCATAGGACAGGGTAAATCCTGACATTACTTCTTTATTGACAAGCACGAAAATGGTTATTGACGCATAGTAGACGCATTACAATCAATAATTGACGCGCGACATAGAGGTGACTTACAGAGTTTGTTGAACTTCTCACAGAGAGTTTGGGGTACCGGAGCTCATTATCTGGACCTCCTGGACATTCCTATCCAAATCTGACAGTGACAGTGACTAATGCCAATCACCTGTAACCGATGTCAGACGCTGCTAACCGATTAGTGACCGCGTTTGGACGTCTTCTGTAACGCGATACTAGGTCTTCTGACTGACCGGTGTCAATCAGGGGTCAACCGACACCGGTTACTATGTAACCTGTCAGGTAATTACGATTTTAAATCCGAGAGTTCATTTTCATTCACAAAATTCTCAACTAGTTCATCCTTGGGTACCAAAATTTGATCCCTGTACATTCTCTTTTCATTCTCTTTCATCACGTCCATTCAATATCACGACTCGCGCTTAATTTTAGAATTCTCTAAACCCTTGAAAAATGAAATTTTTTCATAAATCACCAAATCCATAACCAATGAAAGTGCATCTCTTGGATTTTGCATCCAGGTATTTTCCTATTTTTCTTATCAAGATGCACAAAACCTTCTGAACTAACAAAATTTAAGAAAAGAAAGATCTACCTCATTTTCCGTTCCAAGCTTCCTCTAGGTATACCTCCATCTAGTGAACTTGAAGGCCCACGAGTTAATCAAATAAAAACTGTTGTATCAACTGATTCTACCAAAAACTACAAGGGCAATCCTGAATGTATCCTCATACTTATAACACGTTCCATGATTGTCCTGTTCATTCTTTCTACAACACCATTCTCTTGTGGTGTTCTTAGAACCATCCTTTCTCTACGTATCTCATTCACTGAACAATAATAATTGAAAGTCTTGTTATAGTATTCACCACCATTGTCAAATTTAAGGCACTTTAACTTATAATTTGATTCATTCTCAACAAGGGATTTCCATCTTTTAGAAGTCTCAAAAACATCAGATTTACATTTAATACAATTTAAACCCATACCTTTCTTGTAGCATCATCAGTGAAAGTAACATAATATTTGGATCCTCCATGAGAAGCTACCTGAGTTGGTCCCCACACATCTGAGTGTACAAACTCCAATTTTTGTTCCCTCTTAGTTACCCCAACTTTGAGAAATCTCACTCTCTTTTGCTTTCCAAAGATACAATGCTCACAGAATTCAAGATCTAAATCTTTCAAATATGATAGCTTACCCTTAGCCTTTAAGATTTGCATTCCTTTTTGACTCATATGACCCAACCGATTATGCCACATGCATGCATTTGTAGATCTGTTGAAAAGGTAAGTAATAAATATAAATATAATTTCCTACCTTCTTACCTATTTGCCACAACAAAAGAACCATTGGTGACTTTACAAGAGTCTCCTATAAAAGTAACCATGCAACCAAATTCGCCTAGTTGCCCTGTAGAAATAAGATTCCTCCTGAGGTTTGGCACATGCTTCACATCTTTCAATACCCATGTATTTCCATTCTGTAATTTTAGATGAACTACCCCTTTACCAGTAATACTGCAAGGTTCATCGTCACCCAAATAAACATGCCCAAAATTGTCATGGAACATAATTTCTAAAATAGCCCTTATTAGGGATTGCATGGAAAGAAGCTCTTGAATCTAAAACCCATGATTCAATTTTATCATCTAAAGAAAGAATAAGAGCATCTTGCATTACCTTTGGTGTAGCAAGATTTGCTTCTTTACCTTTTTTGGTTGTTGGTTCTCTTTATCCTTTGACCAACAATTTTTCTTTGCATGTCCTTGTTTTTCCACATTTCCAATAAGATAATTCCCTTACTTCTAGATTTAGATCTGTTATCCCTTGACTTTGATTTCCCATTACTCTTAATCTTTGATCTCTCTGTTTACCTGCCCATGCTTTCTATGTTCAAAGCATTTCCAGATGATGATTCCTCTGTACTCTTCCTACGAATTTTTTCATTCAAGATTATATTAACCACTTCATAAAACTTCAAAATATTATTAGCAGATGTTGTATTACTAAAAACCATTACCAAGTTATCCCAACTATTAGGCAAAGAACGTAAGAATAAAAGCACTCTTCACTTCATCATCAAATGGAATATCAACCGATTTACAATAGATCAGAAATCATTCAAATGACAAGATGCAATCCACCTTCATGCATCTTAGAACTAAATAGTTTCTTCATCAAATAAACTTTATTTGAAGCACTAGGTTTTTCATATAAATTAGCAAGAGACTTCATTAACTCTACCATAGAAGTTGCTTCTGTAATATTAGAAGCCACAGAATGTTGTCCAGGCTCAATCTTATAGATTCCAAATCCTTTCTGTCAAGAATCTCCTCCATTCTTCATCAATCATCTTCTTAGGTCTAGACTTCTCATCCAACGGTAAATATAAATATTTTGGATATAGAATATGATCAATCTACATCTTCCATAATTGATAATTTTAGCCGTCAAACTTCTTTACCTTGTATTTGTTTTCTTCTGCCAACTGTTATAGCTCCCACTCAATCGGAAAAACCTTCTGTGAGTAAATTTTTCAACACACAAAACCCTCAAACAAATCTCTAATACCAATTGTTGGGGTTAGCACACCGGTTGTATAGATAATATATCAGATCCAAGCATACATGCAAATAAAAGCGGATATTCTACTAGAAGAAATTATGCAAAACAAGAGATATAAATCAACACCAAATTTAATGTGGTTCACCCAGTGTGGGATACATCCACCAAGAAACAAGCCAATCTATTATCCAAAGCTTTGACAAGATATACAATGAAGATTTACAATCTTTCACACCTCTCAGATGTTCGGTACTTTCTTTCCTCAAGTTTTTCCTTCATCACCAAGAATTATCTCTCTCACCAACTTTTTCAAGTTCTTTCTAATTCTTGATAATCATTCTTACTTCTAAACCCTAGCTTTTATGCTTATATAGTTGTTTATAGACTTAGGGCACTTAGCCATGCAATTAAAATCAATAGATATACTTTAATGCTAAAAATAGATCTAATTCCCAAGAGTTAATTAAAACATCCTCGCACAGGTAATCGACACCGATTAGACCTAACCGTTGTCGGTTCCTCCCTTTCCTGACCGATGTCAATCCTGGGTGACCGATGTCGGTTCCCCCTTAACCATTCAGTTAGATCTCAAGATCAAAGGATCATTTCTGGATCGTCAGGAAGATCTGAATGATGATGGTGCCACGGAGAAGAGGTAAGCACATTTCTTTTCTCAAAATTGCATTGAAATATGATAATTATAGATTAAAATTTGAATTGAGTACATATTTTGTATTGTTACAGTTAAAGGTCAAGGGAATCAACCACAACCAAACCTTGTTATTCCTAACATCCCTCCTGACACTCCCATAATTGCTCAACATCCCTCGAGTAGTCAAAAATATGTATTTTATTTTATGTTCATCTAAATCACGTGATACATGTTTGATAAAGATGTTGACTGCACTAGACACCCCACCATCTTTGTGATAAGTAGAGAAAGGTGTTTCTGCTACGATTTCATTTGTGTAGAAAATCACTGAGGTATTCAAACAACATGTAAATTTAATTAAATTTCTCATGTAATTCATATTATTTTAAATAACATGTTAGTAATGTATTTCATTATAGAATTACAATCATTGGCATCACCTCCGTAGGTATTTTCTATGTTTTATTATGTGTGTTACAAAATGTTCAGAGTACTTGATTTACTTATATATGTTAAAAATTTGAAATAATTGTATTTGTACATGTACATACATTGATATTACAGCGTGCGGGAGGCACATATTCATCCCAACCATAAGAAGTGAGCACCATTCATACACATATATTCACAGAGGTAATTTATACTGTTAATTGTGTAAAATTTTCACATACATACATACATACACACACACACACACAAACATATAACTTTTGAATTTAAAGATATGTATATTATTTTATGTTCATCTAACTCACGTGCTACATATCTGATACATATTTTAACTTCATTAGACACCTGAGATTGATACACTCCACACACTTCAGGGGATATCTGCGACCCTTGTTTGACATACAAGGGATATTTCTGAGCCAGATGCTCGTGGAGGTACACAGAGTATTCCATTAGGGAGTTCTAGTATGAGGCCACATCTTTTCTTGTCATGTGGTAGCATATGTTTAGGGCCTGAGGAGGAGGATACTTTCATGCGTACTGATTTTGGTGGATTTGGTGCTAGGGGTGCACACGATAATGCCACTATGTTAGATTCCTTTTTGAGTGAGACATTTGGATTACAATCATCGGCATCACATTCATAGGTATTTTTTATGTTTTATTATGTGTGTTACAAAAAGTTCAAAGTACTTGATTTACTTATATATGTTAAATTTTTTAACTAATTATATTTTTACATGTACATGCATTGATATTATAGTGCGCAGGAGGCGCATATTCATCCCAACCACAGGTAGTGAGCACCATGAATACACATACATTCATAGGTAATTTAGAATGTTAATTGTGTAAAATTTTCACATACATGTAAATATATATATATATATATATATATATATATATATATATATATATATATATATATATATATATATATATATATATATATATATATTACTTTTGAAGTCAAATATATGTATATTCTTTTATGTTCATCTAACTCACGTGATGCATGTTTGATAAAGATGTTGACCTCACTAGACACCCCACCATCTCTGCGACAAGTAGAGAAAGGTATTGCCGCTGCGATTTCATCTACGCAACAACTCACTAAGGTATTCAAAAAACATGTATATTTCATTAATTTTTTTGTGTAATTCATATTATGTTAAATTACATGTTAGTAATGTCTTTAATTTTAGAATTATTAAATTATGTTAATAATGTCCTTCATTTTGTATATGCAGGAGTTTCCTATGAGAGGTTGTAGCCCTGTCCATTTGATTCACAGGCGTGGTGGGCTAAAAACAATAGTTCTATATTGATAAAATTAGTTAAAATATTGTCATTATACATGCATGCACTTAGTTCTATTTTGCTAATTCTGATGTTAGATTTTTTGATCTTATGTGTTTGTAGGGAAATTCAACCCCCTCTATTTTAACTTCGAGGGCATGGAATCCTCCATCTCATCATCTTAATATCCTTTTTTGTACTTCAGGAGCACTCGATGACTCATTTGAGCGTGAGATGCAGATTTGGTGTGAACGAAAGCTTGCGGTAAGTTTGTGTATTTATGTAAATAATTTCATTCTAGCATGATCTTAAATACATGTTGAAAACATATATAAATTAAGTTTTGACAATTTTTTTTTGCATTTATAGGTTCATCTATAGGTGAGTATTCAATAGAAGAGAACTCGTAGCATGGGCTCAGATGATCTAAAGTTATCTCATAGATATCCATCTTCCTCTAAGGGAGGGACTTCTTCGAGCAAGGCCAAAAGAGGGATATATTTTGATGATTAGGAAATATATATGTCTTACATGACATTTTTTTTGTATGCCTATGTGCATGACATTATATGTATGCTTATATGGCATTTGAACTTGATGGTACATGACCTATTTGGGCATTTTTATATTTATTATGCACATTAAAATACTATTTGGAAATTGAAATTTTTGTATGAGACCTTACATTTTTGAGATTATTTTTTCATGAAACTAATATGATGTGCACTTGACAATATTTAAGACATTATGGATTCTTTTTTCATTTATTGGTGATGTACATGTACTAGCATTTTCAATGTATACTATGCATCAAATTTTGGAAATAAATATTTATATAATGTATGTATATAAAGAGTTACCTAATCTCAATAATTATTCATTCAATTTATCAATTTATATGTGTATTTACCTTACTTGTGCTTATTTTTGCTCATGGCCTCTTTGTACTAGTTCCTATCTTATCATGCACCTACTACATTCTTCAATGCTTCTTAGTCTTCTCCCCTATTAAAACACTAGGGAGTCGTCACAATTCAATGTCTTTCATTTTTTGATATTTTGAGAATGTATCTCCATATGCATTACTCCAATGCTCGAGAAGGTCTCCAGATGTAATGACATTCTGATTCAAACACTCAATGATTCTTGATTGTCTAATCCTGTCTAATTCATGTTATTACCTTTAAATATGTAGGCATTTCAATTTATTTGGAAATAAAATCACACCATTCACTAGGATTGATTACTACCCCTATATTTTTGAAGGTGTTTTTTAAAGCACCCATGAGTTTATCATAGCATAAATTATCAACGAATGAAAGGTCACTAAGCTGTAGGGTAGCTGACTCCCATTCAGAACTAAACAAGAAATATTTACTAGGTGATTAAAAACTCTCGTGTGTTCTTAGACATTCCCCAATCAAATTCATTCTTAAGAAAATATAGTCATTAAATAAGAACTCCCAGATAAGGTGTTGGATCTGACGAGACGTCTCTAGGTTTCATTGAGTTTGAGAAATCACATGTCGAAGATATAACGTGTTTTGGTCTTAGGGCTCTTAAGGGACTACACCCAGTCAAGGTACCCTAGAAGCACAGGGAGCATAGGAAACCAAAATTACACCTCCCCTAGCATTTACTTGGCCACAATAATATGTTGGCATATTTAGTTCAGTGCGAAGAGCTTCTATTTGCAAAGTATTACGTCTGGCAGCCTTACACTGATTCAAACTACAATATTTCACATGTTTGTAAACAATAGGAAAGCAAGAGAAGCAAATAGAGATGGATAAAACTATGAGATTATTTCATAAAGGGTCTTGACATTGAGGTTTCAGATATGATGAGATATCTCTAGGTGTCATGGAGTCTGATAAATCACCTGTCAAAGATATAGTGTGTTTTGGTCTCAGGGATCTTAAGAGACTACGCCCATACGAGGTAGTCTAGAAGCATGGGGATTGTAGGAAACTGAAGTGAAACTTCCCCTAGAATTTACTAGGCCATCTAGATGTGTATGTGTAGTCAGTTTAGCATGAAGAACTTCTGTTTATAAAGTATTGCGTGTGACAGCATTACACTAACTCAAACTACAATATTGCACTTATTTGCAAACAATAGGACAACAAGAGAACCAAATTGATATGGATAAAAAATCAAGATTATTTTGTAGAGGGCCCCAACATGGAGGTGTCATATCTGACAAGACATCTCTAGGTGCCACGGAATCTGAGAAATCACCTGTCGAAGATATAACATGTTTTTTCCTCGAGGCTCTTAAGGGATTACTCTCAAATGTGGTAGTCTGAAAGCACGGGGAGTGTAGGAAACCAAAATGATAGGTCCCCTAGTGTTTACCTTGCAATATAGATGTGTATGTGTATTCGATTTGGTGCCAAGAGCTTCCATTTGCGAAGTATTGCATCTGGTAGCCTTACACTGACTCAAACTGCATTATTTTGTGCGTTTGCAAACAATATGACATCAAGAGAACCAAATGGAGATGGATAAAACCTAAAGATTCTTTCATAGAGGGACCCAACATGGAGGTGTTGGATCTAACAAGCCATCTCTAGATGTCATGGAGTCTGAGAAATCTCTTGTCAAATATATAGCGTGTTTTGGTCTTAGGGCTCTTAAAGGACTATGCCCAGATGAGGTATCCTAAAAGCATAGGGAGCATAGGGAACCAAAAAAAATATTCTACTAGCATTCAACAGGACATCCAGACATGTTGGCATAGACGATTTGGTCCCATGAGCTACCATTTTCAAAATTGAGCTTCTGACAGCCTTACATTGACTTAGACTACACTATTTTACACATTTTCAAATAGTAGGACAACGAGAACACCAAAAGGAGATAATAAAACTAGAATAGAATTTCATAGAGGGCCTTGACATGGAGGTTTTAGATCTGAAAAGATGTCTCTATGTTCAACGAAGTCCAAGAATTCACCCATTGAAGATATAACATTTTTTGGTCAGACAACCTTGAACAAAAGTCTATTTTACAAAAACTCATATAACTTGAAAAAATGACCTAAATTTGATCTAAAATTTTGTAGGAAGCATCATGACACTGTCCTCTATCATCTCTCATAATTTCTAGAAAATATTATTACTACATTTTTCTATCCCATCTCACTTGCATGCTACAATAGTGAATGCTAGAATAATGTAAGGTTGTCCGATGAAATATTTTTCAAACAGAAGCTCTTGGAACTTAACCGAATACGCCAACACATTGGGGTGGCTAGGTAAATGCTAGGGGAGGTGTTTTTATGGAGGAAAAATTTCATGTTGCTTCTAGGCTACCTTGTCCAGGGATAGTCCCTTAAGATCCTTGAGACCAAAAAATGTTATATCTTCGACGGGTGGTTTCTCGGACTCCATGGCACCTAGAGACAACTCTTCATATCCAAAACCTCCACATCGAGGGCCCTCTACGAAATAAAATTCTGGTTTTTTCCATCTCCAATTCAGTGTTCTCTCGCTGCCCTGTTGTTTGCAAATGCACGATATAGTGCAGTCTTGAGCCAATGTAAGGATGTCAGACGCTATAATTTTACAAACGGTGGGTAATGACACCAAATCGTCTGTGCCAACACATCTAGATGGCGCAAGTAAATGCTACTGGAGGCCTAAATTTTGGTGCAATATAATCCCCATTTCTTCTGGGCTACCTCGTTTCGGGTGTAATCCCTTAAGAGCCATGAGACAAAAAAAAACATTACAATCTTCAACAAGTGATTACTCAGATCTCCATGACACCTAGAGATGTCTCGTTCATATCCTCGACACCTATGCAACTAGGGAACCCTATTACGAAAGCATCCTATCTCAGTTTTTTCCATCTCCAATTCAATGTTCTCATCGTGTGCCCTATTATTTGTAAATGTGCGAAATATTTTATTTTGAGCCAATGTAAGATTGTCAAATTTTAATCACTTGAATAATATAGGTGGTTCATAACAATAGAGGTGGTGAAATGAAAATTTTAATAAGATATATTTACAATATAGGTGGTGAAATGAGAATTTTTTTATTATGTTGTTCCTTTCTAATATTTAATTTGGGCTTAGCTTTACTTTAGAGCTCTCGAGAATAATAAATTCTCTACTTCGACAGGTGGCAACCACGTGAAGGTGGAAGCTTTTTTGGCACCACTAACCTACATAAACATGTTAGTAAGGAATTAAGCTAGAATTTTAAATCATATTCTTTCCATTCAAACCCAAATGGTGGATCTACAAGTAAATATTCAAATTAAAATCATGAAGAACATTCCACCTTTGCAAATTCAATCCAATGTAACTGCAAGGATCAACTCTATTCTTGTACAGTAGCAAGAATTGCTTCATGATCTGATTCACTCCTAACCATCCACAGATTTTTGTTTAATGTTCGACCTCGATATTTGATCAATTTAATATTTGTTGCAGGAACCAAATGTGAATAGTGTAGTATCTTTAATGTACTTCTTAGTCTTCAAACAACCAAACTGTTTGATTTTTTGATAAGATATCGTCGAAGCTAGAGTTCTCAGTGACTACCACTAACCTTGGAATATTCAAGGTCTTCATCATCAATGAGGTGGATGTCAATTTTTTTCCCCTCTATCACAACGAGATAAGAAGTAGTATGTTCCCTATTGTTTCGTTAAATTCGGATCACAATAACTGCAAAACATTCTGAGCCTATAAGTATCACAAAGCTAAAATTGGGTTGTAGTCAAACCGACTTAACCATACATTTTTCTTTAGTTGACCTTATTTAAGGTAATTTAATAAATCTGAGAAACATGGCATTTACATATATAACCACTGTACCTTGTTGCACTAAATTAAGAGACTTGGTCAAAGTTCAGGTTCGATGTTGTCATTAATCAATCTCTGTGGACACCTACAAAATTGTAATGCTCATGGAACTTGATGGTCCCCTCATAGGTGGAATTAGAGGTCTCATAATGTAGGATCATCCAATCACTGTCTGTGCTCACATTCATTCCATGCAAAATCAATGCATGATATACAAAATCACATGTCATACACCTAGTATAAATAGTCTAAGCATTTGCATCTGAACTACAAATGAGTGCATATCACTTGTATCCTGCAAACTTGTCATACAATCTTCAAAGTCACTGTAGATGTTGTTCCTCTATGCAACCAAAAATATCTACGAACCGTTGATCTCTGTTGAGATTCATGAACCCCCTATTCTTGACACACCAATTAACAATTTTTTTTATCATCTGTAAATTTAGCAGCATCCTTAAACTTTAGCTCTTCTCTTAATGAAATGCTCTTTTCTACACATGCCTGCTTTTATTACCATCATGCTCCTATTTTCCATTCCCTGTCCTTAGTAAAAACTCTATTATATGTTGTACATTTAAGTTTCTTTGTGCATCCTTCTTAGCCAATGAAAATAGCTGTGCATTCTTGAATTGTGATGTGTAGTTGTTTGACCAAATGTAATGTTGATTGAAACTAATGTTCCTCTCATTCAAGTTCACATATGGATACACCTGGAAACGACCCACCTGTACATATTCTATAGAATGTGTCTGTATCATCACTGATGTAGAAATGATACTATGTTAATATTTTTTTGATCTTGCTAAGTAATTTTTGCAGAGTGCATGAATGTTATATGCACAAAAATAGACAACTTGCATATTCGAGTATATAATATTGAGACTGAACCTCCATTTGTTTGTTATATTCAATGTGTAATTCTCTGAATTGAAATATTGAAAAAATAAGTACCAAACATGTGGAATGTGTCCTTGCTTAACTTGGAAGATTTTTAGTATCTAACCATATTAAATCTATGTGTGTTTTGCATTACTCATGAACAATAATTCCTCTTTGAATTTGACATATATTCTGATACAGGTAATTGGTTTTGTGACAAGCTCACACCTCTTGATATTCTTTTCCATTTTTTAATAAATTATATGCCATCTGATTTAAATTCATTTTGAAATCAACCAATTCTTGGTTCACTATTGTATATGTGGTACTGATGTTCATGGAAACAACTTTCCAAAGATTTGTGCAAGCTTCCTTGCATACATTGCATTTTCCATCCAAACAAGCTAGTTATAAAATAATTGTCTTTTAATTTTTCACAAAATATTGTCAGAATAAATTCCCTTGAAGATTTTTGTGGGGACATTTAATCCACAGTTCCTGCAAACACCACTGATGTCAGGAGTATGCAAAACACTACGTATTATGAAAAAAAGAAACATCATAATGCTTTGAAAATTCTAACTTGATACAATGCAATAACAAGTGGTACATGAGTGAGATGATTTTCACCTAAAAGGGTTTGTCACATTTATCAAAGAATCTTATGGCTAATTATTAATTTGTGTGATTTTCATAATCTTAAACTAAGAGACTTGGGTATTATGTTTGAATTCATATTAAGAATTTTTTTGTTACATTTCGCACTTTATTACAAGAAATATTCTTGATCTTTTTACTGTATCTCTTCTATTCGGTAACACCCTCATATTGTTAACACATTCGCTTAAGATCTTATGAATTAATTCTTTTAAACCATTTCAAATTATTTCATGCGCATACATCTTTCCATGGAATTTTGCTAGAGAAAGCCCAATAGTCCGAATCTGTTATTGACTGACCCTTGAAGATGTTTGAGCTGTCTAACTCTATTGATCTTCATTAAGTGTTTTTCCCTGTTTAGCTTCAAAGCACTTCATTAGTTGTTCTAATCAAGCGTTTAACTTAACTATTTTATCACTTATTTGTACAATTAGTAAGTCCATGCGTCATGTAGCATTACTATCAACATTGGTTAGTCTTTTTCCACCTATAGTTATTTGTAAAACTTTATGTATGTTTTCAACAATTGACGTATTTTGATCAACAACATTAGATGTTCTTAACCCCAGGGTCTTCATTATACTACTCATCTGTTCTCAATTAACTTTGTCAATGTAACAAATAACTTCTACATCTTTGTGTGTCCAACCCTTTAAATTCAACAAAGTAATTATCCCAAATATCCAACTATTTATTCTTCTAAGCATATTCTATATTATTTTGGTAAGGAATTTTTTAACTCAATGTTTAAAAAATAACTTGCACTTAAGTATCTTTGGTGTATTCTTACCACGTTAAATGAAGGAGATTTCTCTATGAAATTGAAAATTCTCTTTGTAAGGTGTTGTGCTATTTACATTGATTTTATTACAAATTTCATCATTAAACCATTTGGATTACTCTTAGAACTGTTCACACTATGGATTCATATCAATTTCATTCACCATAGATTAAGAATTAACCCTATTATTTTACAATTTTATAAGATTATTATGCAGATTTTCAAAGAATGATTCCATTCATACTAATAAGGGGTCAATGAAGAGAATCATGATGATTGTATGTTGAGGATGACCTTGAAACGTTTGGATGACATAGAAGTAACATTTTGTACCTTCAATTCTATTGAATTTGTTTAGTGATCAGTACGAATAGTCCACATCTGGTTCTTATTCATTGATATGGATCCTATTGTCCTTCCCTAAAATTTTGGATGCCCGCATGATTAAAAGATTTTTTGTTCCTTACTAGAGCTTAGTATGAAAAAATTGTTTACTTGCTTGAAAATACTAAATAGGCAAGAACTTAGATTTTAATATTAGTGAATAAGTTATGAATGTTTGGCTATTTCCATTGTTGAACAGCGATGTTGTTGCAATATGGGGCTAAAGACATAATATGTTTCTAACAACACTTGAATGTAAAACTTACACAAAGTATTCGTGCATGGGAAAAGGATCCAGGTTCAAGGTGCAGTGAAGGAATAGGAAAGTCCACAAGGAAAAAGCTCATTGTGGGAAGCCATTTTAGCATGATGACCTATTTTAGAAAGGCATGGCATGCAGAACACATCAAATGGAGACGAACATTTTTTATTTTTGGAAATTGAAAAGAATATGCATGGAGAAGAGATCTAAGAATAGGATTGACACTTCATGTTAACTATAAAGATAGTTTATAGATAGCACACTTGCATGTATGGCTATGCATGTGTAAACGCATGGCTATTAAAAGTATAATAGCATTCCTATTTTATGGAATAGATAAGCGGTGAAGGGAAAGTCCCCACCCCTATATATAATGTTGTAACTAGTGCGTTTATTATAGTGAATGGATTATGAAGATAAATATGTCTATCATTTCATGGAAATTACTCTTTCAGATCCATTATTGGTAGTGATCTTTGAAATTATTGTAAAAGCTTATATATTTGTTAATAAGATTGAGATATTGGTTGAAACTAAGTGTTATTCATGTGTGTAATTGAGTAGTGCATGTTAATCTTCATTATGATTACTATTTAAACCATGATTCTTTCCTAGATCTAGGGGGTAGCATACACTGTAGAATGATGGATTAGTTATGAATCTATAATGTTTAAGTATCTTCATCATACTAACATCCTACTATAACAACCCTAAAGAGGGACCTGGTACCTTTGCGCACTTTCAGGTGAGTGCTCAGTCTAGGTTGAGTGATGTGCCAACCACTGACTAGGGTGTTATCTGGTAAATTCTAGGCTGCATCATTGGTTCCGTTGCCAAGACCTCTTTTTCAGTTGTTTTCAGGATGGTTCGCGATGAAGACGTATTGGTTAACTCTAGCAAGTGTTGAGGAGTGGATACATAATCTAGAGGAAGAATACACTGGTGGTTCAGCATTTAGATCTCAGTTTAACGTACATGTGTGTGGGTGGAACAAAATTTGTATGACAAGTTTATATGAGATATTTTTCACAATCTTTCTAGTAGAATTATACGAGTGGCTTCTTGCTTATGCATCTAAGTGGAATTGGAGGTATCACACACTTTTCTAGACACAGGAAGAATTTACAGGCCCTTTATGATGTTGATCTGATTTGGAAATCGTGATGTGGATACTTGGTTCTATGGTGTTTTGAATAGTTATATTCTGGAGTACTCAATTTCAACGTATTCTTACCCAGAGGTAGCTGAATTTCAATTTTTGCGGTATCCAAGACGAACATATTTGCAAGGCATTCCACTAGCGATCAAGATCTTGATGGTAACTTTGAACCTGGAGAGTAAACCAATGGCTAACTAAACCTCACCACACACGTGAGGGTAGGAATAGGTTTGGTGAAAGATGGTAGACCTAGCGGCAGAAAGGCAGAGAGAGGAAAGGTGGCTTAAGTATAATGAGGTGCATGAGAGGGAGATAGAGAAGTAGTGTGACCGTATTACAGAAAGTATGGAGTTGAGGAGAGAGATGGCTCATGAAGGATTTATGAGCTCACATAGAAGACATGGAGCTAAGAGCATCAGGAACTCCCCCATCTTGGAAATCATGATAGGGATCCCCCCTTCAGCCTCACATAGAAGTGCACCAGCAGAGACTACCTGGACCACGGGCATGCATCTTAATCCACCTGGTGACCTAGCCCTTGCGCTTGGTTTTCCAGTATCTAGTACAACAAGTAACCAGCAAGCTAACTTGGGAAGTAGGAGAGTAGGAGTAAGTCAAGGATCAAGTACATCAATGGTAGGAGAAGATGGACTTCATTGTTATTTGGAGGAACATTTTAGGGTACATCATCAGTACAGAATGTGAGTGCACACAATGTTGGATTCACCTCTGGAAGTGGAACTACTTCACAGACTGTAGGGGTTCAATATAGTACTACTGTTGGAGCACAGGGGAGTACATCTACTAGGTCCTATTCCAGCTATAGGTGGTGGATCAAGAGGTATAGGTGGCTCTAGTTCTGGTGGATTTGGTGGTTTTGGAGGCAGAGGGAAACATAGGAGGTTCTGGATCCAGTGGGTAAGGTCTGCACCAACCCTAGAATATTTATATGGAGATGTTTATTCATCTTCCAGAATATAGAGGCATAGAAGATGCTACTAAACATGTGTATATGTGTGAAATATTGTGGCATGTGCACTAAAGGGATCACAATGGCTTCTGAGTGCAAGGAAAGTCAATTTGCTACTACATTACAGGGGCATACACACAGCTGGTATAGGAAGTTTGACCCTGATCAAACTTGCATGGATTATACAACATTGATGGATGCTTTCTTGAAAGAGTTCCATATCCCTGATTTTGAGCAGAAGAGTATAAGTGCACTCAAGGATATCAAGAAAGGCACTACTGAGAGTGTATGTGAGTATGATGCTCGGTTTAAAATGATTTTATCTAAGCTTTCTTATGATATTCATGCAAGCCAATATGCATAATGGTTCATTGGAGGATTGATTACACCATTCAGAAGGGCATTATCACATAAGTCATATACACTAATCAGCGTGCGAAGAACACTTGGAAGCAGATTTACATGCACTGAGGTAGTTGGGAGCATTGACAACTGGCGTTAGTCCATTCTTAGAGGCACAGATTGCAGCTATGGTAAAGCAATTAGAGAAGCTATCGACAAATTCAGCCCATGAAACATGCTCAATAATTTGGTGTACAAATTGTGAAGTGGAAGGTCACACCAAGGATAGTTTCCCTCGCAGATCTGTACACTCATTATTGTTGGACTGTGAGATCTGTCATTTGAATCATGATGCTAGTCACTATCCTTTGTTACAACAAGATAAGGAAGAATGTATCTTGATTTTGTAAAATTTGCAAGTCCACGACCCATGATACTGAAGATTGTAGGTTGATTGGTCAGATCTAGGATGTTATAGATATTGGGGTATGACAAAACAAGTGTAACAGATAATTCTAAGGGTAAGAATGAGCACCAGGATCAGGATCATAATCAAACGCACTATGATAGGAATGAGGGGCATTTTGAAGGAGGTCGTGGAAGGTTGACGTGGATATCATGGTGGATATGGAGGACGAGGCCGTGGTGGAGGAAGAGGTGAGTTCCCTCGTGGAACATGTTATACGTGCGGATCTCTTGACCACTATAGGCGATGAATGTCCCCAAAATATTGCATGTTCTTTCTACGGAAAGAACCATAGCTATGAGGAGTGCTCAGACTTATATGAGCATCTGAGTAAGCAACATAAGCAAGAAAACAAAGGCGTCAGGATGGTTAGAATCTAGCGCATGGTAGAAGATCAATGGATGCCCAAGATAACAGAAGAACATGAGGCGTTGACAAGTGAAGATTACCACACGTGCGCTGAAGTGGCACACACTAGAGAGGCATTGCACTAAAAGCCTACGATCACCAAGAGGAGGTTTTGCATGTGAGTTACCCAAATCCTACTCATCAGAAGGAAGTTTACCAGGATACCATGGAAGTGCTAAGGAATATTCAGGGTGAGATACAATACCTAAAGGAAAAGCATCACAGACAGTCTAAACTGATATCTATGATTTGAGAGAAGTGTATAAAATGTTGCGCCAGGAGAACATAATTCCACTATTAGGAAGTTGGTTAAAAGGGAACACTCCGTGCGTGTAAGTCTTGAGACTGGAATGAAGATTCTGCATGCAAATCTTCCCCCTGATAGCAATGACTATGAAAAAGAAATTACTCTGAACGTTGTTGTGGATGGGTGGATATTGAGTAATATATTGATTGATACAGGTGCGGAAGTAAATGTTCTTACATTAGATGCATGGGTAGAAATGGGGAGGCCTCCATTGCAACCATCATCTAATGTGTTGTTTATGGCAAACCAGACTAAGGCCACTCCCATAGAAGTTTTGAAAGATGCATCTATAACTATACAAGGGGCCATGTTCACTTGGGATTTTGAGGTTTTAGCACTTGAAGAAGTCAGACAATTATCCAGCTCTGCTTGGATGCCCTTGGTGTTATGTGAATAATGTTGATCTTGAGATTCAATAAGGGGTATATCAACTTTGTGCCCTATGAAAAGTGAAGGATCTGAAAGGGTTGTGATAGATCCAGAGATGCTTGATAGATGGAAAATTCTACATAGTCCATATGTTGAGCCTCTAAGTGAGGAGGAAAGAGCATTTTCCTAGAATAGATGTCAGGAGGATCTATGTACATATTATTTAGGACCCTAGAGGTCAATGATCCATCAAAAGAAGGCATCCTATGTAGTGAGAGTATTCTCATTATGTTATTATACTAGATTATTGAAAAATATCTCATGGTACATAGAATTAGTAGGGCACGAGGTGAAAAGCATGGTGTGCATAAGAAAAAACTTTGTTCGATCATAGGTATGGTACACTTGGTATACAGTGGGACAGCAGATCTTCGCTGCATTTTAAAGGCCATGGAAACACAATGGACAGAGAAAATGTAGAGAAGAGATATGTTATTATATACCTTGTGTGGGATAGTAGCGCGCTGGTGGGTGGTCCATAGAGATAATCTTATAAACTAGGAATGAAATTAGGATTCGCTCTTGTCTATTAGGTTCTGTCAGGAAGCAATGCACCTACGTCAAATATGCACTTATCATGGTAATCAACTTGTTCAAGACCAATGCATTCAGCAAGTGTGAGAGACTTCTGGACAGAAGGGCAGGAAGCTTTACCACCTTTGCTATGGGTGCACAAGGTTGTATTCTACTTTACAAGGATGTGTGCATGTGCTTGGTATGTATATGAAGAACTCCATAGAGAGACCAGGAAATTGTGAAGGATTTAATTGTAGGAATGGCCCATATGACATTTGAATGTCTTCTCTAATAAATCCTTTGGTGGAAGAAGCATTAAAATTCATAAAGCGCTTAACTATGGGAGATAGTGCCAAGGCTGAAGAACTCCTTCAGGAGTTATTGGATGAAGGAAGACTCAGGAGCACGTCTTGTTGAAGGAAGAAGAGAGGCCGACTGCCACACTACTTCAACATGTTTTCCTTGAGAAAGAAAAAGGAAAAATGGTCTACATTAGTGGATGATGAAGAAGTAGAAAATATTAGATAGTAAACCATTCACACAGGTAGTGTTTTGAGGTGTTTGATAGTACAGATAAGGACTACACGTGCACCTATCATGAACCTATAAAGACAAAGAAGGTGAATATTGGATCAAATGCTGAGCCTAAGTAAGCCATAATTGGAGACTATTGGTTAGAATTTGAAGTGGAAAAAATCATAGAATTACTAAGGGATTATCAGGACTTATTTCCTAGGGGGTACCATGAACTTAAAGGCATGCGTATGAATCACTTAGGGGAAATGAAGATAAATCTTAAAGACAGGTGCATGCACTAGTTAGAAAGAGACCTTACATAATGAATCCTAATTTGCGTGAAAAGGTAAAAGAAGAAATTGATAAAATGTTGAAATCTGGAATTATCAATCCCCTTGATGAGTCAGAATGGGTTAGCCCAATGGTGATCAGTATCAAGAAGGATGGATGAATTAGGGATATGTGTGGACTACAGGGAGCTGAATGTTGCATGTGTGACAGATCCATTCCCTACGCCATTCACTGAAGAAATACTAGAAGGCAGTTACAGGCACAAAATATATTCCTTCACAAATGGGTTTTTCGGGTATCATTAGGTTAGGATTGCTCAGGAGGATCAAGAAAAGACAACATTTACTACTGAATGGGACAATTTTTCCTATATTGTGATGCCTTTTGGATTGAAAAATGTGCATGTTGTATTCTCACGCATAATTGTTCAGGCATTCAAAGATTGTATTCACAACTTCTTATAGGTATACCTAGATGATTGGACAGTATATGGGCTTGTGAAAGATCATTGTGGCAACCTGCGCTTAATGTTTGAAAGGTGCAGAAAGTTGAGTATCTCTTTGAACATCAAGAAGTGCATATTTTCCACACCATTTGGAATATTGTTAGGACATATAATCTGGAAGGAAGGTTTGATCTCATTGATCCAACTAAGGTTGCAGTCATTTTAGGCCTAAGAGAGTGCCTACCAGTCAAAGTGAGGTGCATGGATTTTTGGGTCATACATGATATTATAGACAATTCATCAAAGGGTATGCCAAAATTGTTACACCCTTAGAAGAGTTACTTAAGGGGAAAGGTACATTTTATTGTGGATAACCACAGCAATGCACATTTGAGATATTAAAAGACAAACTTACTACTGCATCCATTCTATGCTTTCCCTC
The DNA here is from genome assembly GCA_019776745.2 of Taxus chinensis. Classification (NCBI taxonomy): domain Eukaryota; kingdom Viridiplantae; phylum Streptophyta; class Pinopsida; order Cupressales; family Taxaceae; genus Taxus; species Taxus chinensis. The sequence goes on along the minus strand of CM034157.1, from coordinate 321,127,279 downwards.
ATGGGATAAACCATTTCATGTGCATGTGGACACCTCTGGCATGGCCATTGGCACATTGTGTTAGCTCAACTTGGAGAAGGTATTATAGATCATCCAATTTTTTTTGCTAGTAGGAATCTAACTCCTTACTAAGAACAAAATTATACAACTATAGAATGCATGAAGATTTGTCAATGATCTATGCATTACATAAGTTTCGACAGTACTTATTAGCAACACCATTTTTGTTTTATACAGATCACATGGCATTGAAGTACTTGGTAAACAAGCCTGTCTTATATGGGGTACATATGCAGATAGGTGCTCTTATTTCAAGAGTTTGATTTCACAGTTGTGGTGAAGCTAGGGAAAATTAATTCTGGACTAGACCATTTATCTAGAATCAACTCAAGAGAGGAAGCACAGACAATTGAAGAAACCATGTCAGATGCATAGTTATATAGGTTACAACAAGCACCATCAGAATTAGAAGACATTGTTGTCTTTCTGTACGAGCAGGTATGGCACCAGAAGTAATGAAGGCATTAGAAAAGAAATAGCCTTACTTTATATGCAGCGACATTATTTATGTTAATCAGTGGTGACCTCTACAAGTTAGGTAGAGATGAACTATTATGTTGTTGTGTATTAGAGCATGAGCGCAAGGATATTATGGAAGAAACTCATGGTGGTATTGCAGGAGGCCATTGTGTAGGTGATTCAACTTCCTAGAAATCCCTCAGGGACCCTACCTCAAGGACGTCAGGGACATGAAATCCCTCCAGGCTCCTGGTGCTGACACTTGTCCTCTCGGAAAAATGACTAAGTCCTGATCTACGTTTGAGAGGGTAACTTGGAATGAAGATAACTTGAGCTCCTGGTGGAATTTCTTGGTGAAATTTTATATTATCCTAATTAGAAATGGAAATTTTAGTCTAATGGTGGTGGTATAATTTCTTGATTCATCCATCGGATCCCTAAAAAATCAGATTTGTGATTTGAGACTCCACTTATACTTGATAAAAACTTCTTGAAAATCCTATGCACCAAGGTTTTGTGAAAAATATGATTTCACCATCATGTAGGTATTTGAATCCTCTTTATGGTAGTATTTTTTTAATTCTAACTCCATCTAGAGCTCTTGGAATCATCTTCTAAATCCCAACAGCTGTTTTAAGCCTATGTACTACCTACGCTTGTGAACCCTATTTTTTACTTAGATTGTTCCAAGTTTCTCAAAACTTCCCAAATCCTTCTAAAATAATTTACATGATGTTTTAAGGTCTTCAATTCACCTCCATGTTGAATTTTACCCCTTCATTCCATTCCAAGGGGTTGATCCAGTTCTGGGAATGCCAATGATAGCCCTTCCCAATACTGCCAGAAGATAATATCTTTTCATAATGACCTAAAATTACCTAGAGGGAATGAATATAATTCAGTAAATAACCTAGGGGGATGATATGAAATTAGTTAGGAGGTCATTTGGAGTGACTGAAAAGACCTGAGGTGTCTTGGAATGATGGAACTTGAAAAAATTAACACTGGGGTATCGTTGTCATGCTTGGAAATTGTCAATTTCCCTATTGCACATTTTCACGAAAACAATAGTAGTATATGATAAGAAAATGATGTAAGATACCAAAATCACATTTCTGATTCTTAGAATCACTTTTGATAAGCGCAAGAGAAGATCATATAGGTGATGGGTTGTGATTAACTTCTTAAAAAATGAAAAAGAAAATGATAAGAACGTGTAGATGAAAGGTACCAAAAGGGTGTTAGATGAAAATGTGAGTAAATAATAATGATGTGTTGTAAGGAAATATTCGGCATCATCAAATGATGAATGATGTTAAAGAAGCACCAATCATGATGAGCAATATTACTGGAGATCTCGATGAGATGTAGTGGAGTTTTGTAAATTTTATAAAAAACATGTCTTTGAAAGCAAAATGAGGAGGACACAAATGCGTATTGGTCACTTGAAATTATAAAATAAGATACTTAGGTAACATGATTATAAAATGTATGTTAAATACAATTAAAATATCTAAAATTTTCTAAAGAAGATCCTATGAAAACATGATTAAACTAAAATAAAATTTCAATCTAATGTTCGAGTGCAGTGATATTAAACAAGCTTTGAAAGCTAAACAATAGACAAGAAAATAATATAAGGAAAGTAATCGCATGAAGGAAATCACAAACTAGTGTTTATGAATTAAGAAAACAACGAAAGTGAAGACTAAAGCTAAATAAATGAAGAACGATAATAGGGAATGATATAAGATATACATGATAAACGACACATGTTATACACCAATGAAATGACGTATGATAGATAATGAAAATAAGCAGGATATAAACAATGTAAACTACTATATAGATTGATATAGACTAATGAAATAGCTAGAACGAAAGAAAAAATGATGAGATACATACAAGACTACCTAAAGGAGAGACTATTATAGAAAAAATTAATGATGTAAACTAACGGCGACGGATAACAAATAATATAATTTCTAGACAAACATAGACCGAGGAAATGATAACATTGCAAGACCATAGGAATGAAAGTCTACGTAATAGTAAAAATACAAAAGCAAAAATAATGTATTCAAAATTTGTTGATGAAAGTTAAATAAGTTAGTAAATGGGTCAGTTGGTTAAGTTGTGTTGAAAAGTGATCGATTGGTCAAAGTATAGTAGAAATGGGGTGGTTGGTCAATGTGAAGGGATGTGGGAGATCGAGTAGGGAAGGTTGATTGCCAGCGTTGAGGACTATGGGCGGTGAGGATGGCTCGGACGAGGATCCGAGTCAGGGGAGAAAAGGTCATCGGGATTATTAGGATTGCATCACGAGCTCGAGGGGTAAGTCAGGAAGGATCTTTAGTATCTTCTAAGCTCTAAGGGGTGAGTCAGGAAGGAGAAGAAGTATAGGGAAGATCTCATGAGGTAGGTGGCTAGGAGAGATGGCGTGGAGCCCTATGGCATTGTGGAATCTATACATAGAGGTCATGAAGGGGCGAATGGTGGGGGAATTACATGGATGAGGAATGTGGCAAATTGTGGGAGTATGGTTGTGTGGGAGAAAAATATGTCGCCAAGGGGTTATGTGTGTGAAGAGACATGGGGACTTCGTGTTGGATTAATCTTGTGCAACTCGCTAAAATCCTAGAGTCGTTTGTCCTATGTAATTCGTAAAAATACATAATTTCCCAATCTTGTGGTTTTGGCTGAATTATGGTCCAAAATCTCACACGTCAACAATATATCTTTCTTCTCTTTTTCTCAGTTATTTATTTTATTGCTTGTGCAACAAAAAATGCCATTGATTTCATTTTCCAAGGATTCCAGGACGCCAATCAAATTCTGAGTGGAATGGCATACATTGATTCTCATTCTAGAGCTAGCAGGCAATTCTAGAGCTCAACAATTTTTCACAGTAGATGTAAGGTCAAGCCATTTACTACCATCCCGCTACTCTTGAGTGGCCATGTGAATCAAGTAGGTGGTGTGGTGTCGGGTCATCCCTGGAAGTGGTGACCTAGTTGTGTATGGACTTGAAAGAGTGACCCGATGCCACTAGGTCGATGACATGTGTGGACATTGTGAGCTTTGGAACCTTCAATAGGCATCATGTTGGTGCAGGCTGTGGATGAGCTATGTGGTGCAATGGGTGCTAGTTGAGAGTGCGGGATGAGCTAAGGGCTTAGGACAGGATATAGAGAGGTGCAGAAGGTGAGGGATGTGGGGCACTGAGTTAGATCTATGTTCTGGAGGGAGGTGAAGGATAGAGTTTGGGTCGAGAATGAGTCCTGTAGTGACGGGTTGGTTTACATTGGGAGTTAGACTACCACTCTGGAGCTTATCGGAAGATGCATGGTAGAGTGGATTCAGGGATGGAGTCCGTAAGGCCCATGGAGATGTCTTCCGGAACATGTAAACTTTGGCCTTGTTTTGTGGGACAGAATTCTATGGAATGTCAAAGTGGAGTGATGCAGGACGAGGTTGTTGGTGAGAGAGGACATGTTGTAATGTGGATAGGATTCAGGGTCAGATTTGAGTGGCTGAGGGTGGATGGTAGTTTGAGTGGTGCAGCATTTGAAGCTTTCAGGGGGGTGTGGAAATAGTGTTAGCTATGTGTGGGAGAAATGGAAGTGAATTGAAGGATAACTTAGGATTAGGTAGTCTTCTTACTTGATAGAAGGGGTGTGGAGAACAAGTGGAGGAGTTGGGTATGGAGGATGAGTAGCTCGGGAGTCCTTACTGATAATATTTTTTTTTTGTTTTTTTGTAGGAGGATCTTCAGTTTTCTATTTTTTTACTTAGATGGATTATATCTCATTATCATCATCATAATCATTATTATTATAATAATAAACATGAGAAACTGGGTGTATACTTCTTCATCTTATTCATAAGCACCAAATACTAACAAAATTTGGGATATGATGTAATTGAGACAATTATAGATGATAAAATTCTAGGAGAACTACCACCTTCACTTTCTTATTCAGAGACACTTCTTCCCTAAGCGTGACAAAGCCAACAAAGTACTCCACCATTACTTGAACCTCACACACCCTAAGACAACATAGAGAAATAATCACTTACCATCAACATCAACGTTAACCTTTGACAAGAATATTCAAATAATTTGGAATAGAAAGAGGAAATCTATAACCAACAAACACAGTGATAAGATTGGTTATCTCATCTCTAAGCAAGTTGAGCCTTACAAAACCAATGATGGATTCTTGATCTTTCCAGAGAGGAAGAGATCATCATACTAGGTGTGCCAAAATGTTGCCCTCAAATTTGTGCTTCTATCCTTTTCCTAGATTGAATGAGCTATCATAACAAAGAAATCAAACAACCTCTGAATGATGGATGCATTTAAAGATTTCTCATATGTGATATGGTGGATATGGGCACTAAGAGGTGACTGAATCTTCTGCTGGTATCTTGGACAGATACGTTCAAAATAGATGCAACTAAGAAGAAAACATCATTAGACTGGTATATCCTGGGGGATTCCTCATTTGATCTCACTGCTCCAAGAAGTCAAGAGCTTCCTTATGTAGATGTCAATATTTCCTCGTTTGATAAGTCATCCCAACCAGATGATAATCGAAAAGGTATATGGTATAACCATGCAAAAACTGATAAATAAAGGGACCTACAAACAATATGCCAAAATGTCTTCATGTTGGAGCTACCGATCTGAATTCAACAGTGAATGTTGTGAAACAAACCACAAAGGTTCATGATGATGATATGTATGGTGTCACCTTTGAAATTTGGCAAGTTCTTGCAGAGGGCCACTGTGATGATATTATGACAAGTGAGGGGCTATAAGAGTAAGAGGTGTATTCCTATCACTCTTGGAACTTTTTCGAAAGAGGAGAGAGAATGCCTATATTTATATTCCTAGAGATGGGGTTAGTCTTAGGGGTTATCAGGTTTTACCCAGGTTTGGCAAAGTAACTTCTAATTAAGTGAGTGGGAGGGACATGATTTGAGTGATCTAGGTGGAATAATGGATTTGATAAGAATTATTTTACATTATTTGAAAAGTCACGAGTGCAGAAATCATGCATTTGAATGACTAGGTGAAAAAATGGAACTTTCATAAACTCTTATTTCTTTTTATTATTTCAATATTATGATGGGGTTTATTGTATTTTGGGACCTGGTTCATATTGAGTGATATGACTTAATTTGGAATATTTGCCCCATAATGAGGTTTAGGTATTTGTTAGCGAAGAAAATTTTGGGTGGACAAACTTGTGGATTTCTTGCCAACGCTCTGGGAATCTAAGTCCCTCTACTTAACCGTGCAACTACCGTATATGCATGCACGTGAAAAATGTGGATTTCTTATGGTGGCCTTTCGACTGGGGATCCAACAGGGACACTCCATTGACCCTGCGGCAAAGCTTGTAGATACTTGCAAGAGAGGACCTTGTCTGAAAGTGGGAAAGGGAGTGAGAAAAGAGGTAGGGGAACTAATGTTGCAGGTAGGAAATCAGATTCTTGCACACACTAGTCAGAAGTATCATCACATGCATTTATGGGAAGAAACAACTTTGTAAGCATGGCAATTAAGACCAAATGAAATTTGATGAACACAAAGTATCAAGAAATCTCTTAGTCAAAGAAAGCTAGAAACTCCTTCTTCTTGTATTAATTTCTTAAACAAAAGTTGTACATAGTGGAGAAATGGAGGAAATTGAGAAGGGGGGAAAGTAGAAGAAAATGGCTATCTCCTTTGCTTTCTCTAGGTACAATGCACTCTTGAGTTTACAAGATCAATTGCCAACCCTTTGAAATGGGAATGGCGTTACAATTTATAGAATAGAATTGACTCCTCGTCTTCCTCATGACCTTTCAAATACCTTAATATGACTTAAGACTGTTCATATTCCACTTTAAATATTTAAGTCCCTTTTATAATAGCAAGGTGACTTAAAGTTACATTATATTTCTAAAGTCACTTAAGTCATATTAAAAAGTGCAAACCCTCAACGCAAAAATATAACATTGGAAAGAGAGGGAGTGTTGTATGAGAAGAGAAGAGGAGAGAGAAAGAGAGGGAGAAGAAGAAGAGGAGATGTCATTCCCAGATGAAGTCCGTTGATCCTCGCTGATGGAAAGCTCTGATGCGATGAAGTTCTGAATGTCCCATTGTGCCAAAGCTTGCTCTTTGAGTGTGGTTTACTATTTTTAGTAAATGCCCAAGATGGGGGACTTACTATTTTTAGTAAGTGGCTTCATTCGATGTGATGAAAATATTCACTGTTTTCCTACTTTGGATAATCATTCTGGTAAATACCTTTTGGAGATCTTCAGTGCACACTCTCGTAATCTCTTTGCCTTTATCATAGCCGCTTTTGATGAAGACTTACCAAAAATAGCAAGCATGTGTAGGAAAACTTACTATTTTTAGAAAGGGTGTTTCCAGTACTCAATTTGTGATGAAACATACTTTTTTGGACTCTTCTTGTCATTACAATCACACCCTTCGAATTTCACATAGTTTTGCCCACTAGAATGCCTAGAAATAAATTTTGAAATTTTGACCTGGCAGTGGCTTCGGGCACGGAGCTGCCATGGCGGCCATTAATGGAGCTCAAAATTTGCAGGTCTGGTTTTTGTCTCTGTTTGTAATAAAAACAACTCCATTGTGATAGGTTTTTTATTTGGATCTCGTGTGCAAGTTTTTAGCTCGTTTCCATTGCCGAAATGATGGGAAATCCGACGAATGTGAGTCGGTGCACGAAGAGAGGATTTTGTTGGAGAAAATTATTCTAGGCATCATTTGACCTCTTTTTTGTTGCATCTTGATCACCTTGAAAAATGAGGAATTCTACAAAATACGACATCTCCATCTGACTTGTATCTTGTGAGATATGAAGATTTTTCGATCGAGTGACTTCATGATTATCTGGCAAAAAACCTTCATTTTCTTCCCGTTCTTCATCATTTCACTCCATTTTTCTCTGAGGCCTACATATTTCTGTGTATTCATGGTTGGAGACTTTATGTGGCCATGGCGGAGCTGGTTTGGAGCAACAATGGTGGACCGGGTGTCTGGACAAACATGCACAGAGCCATGGCAAGGTATGAAGTTGTGAAGGAGAAATGAGGGGAAAGAAATGGCTAAGTGCCGGATCTAAATACTCAAAATTTACAGATGGAGGGGGTGGGAGAATTTTTATGTCCCTGATGTCCCTAACCTCAGGGATGTGAGGGACATCAATTTCCACGGTGGTCAAGGTGATGTCCATGTGTCCTCGATCCGACGGCAGGGGATTTGCTTGAAAAATGCACCTGGGGGCTGAAAGTCGGTCACGTGGGTGTCCAAATGACTCCCCATAGGGGCTGGGCACATTTTTCCATGTCTGATGTCCCCCACCTTAGGTACATAAGGGACATCAGTTTCCACGGTGGTCCTGGAGGTGACATGTGGCACCCGATCCAACGGCAGGGAATGAATGCTCCAAAAATGCACCTGGGGGCTGAAAGTCAGTCACGTGGGTGTCCAAATGACTCCCCATAGGGGCTGGGTGCATTTTTCCATGTCTGATGTCCCCCACCTTAGGTACATAAGGGACATAAAATTCCACGGTGGTCCTGGAGCTGACACGTGGCGCTCGATCTGACGACAGGGAATGAATGCTCAAAATAAGCACCTGGGGGCTGAACTGTCAAGTCTGGAGGTCATATGAGGGTCCCAGAGGTCACATGGGGGCTGGGATAAATTTTTCAAGGGGGCTTGGCACATGTACCTGACCTCAAGGATGTTGAGGGACATGAAATCCCGCCAGGCTCCTGGTGCTGACATGTGTCCTCTCGAAAAATGATTAAGTCCTGAACTGCCTTTGAGAGGGTAACTTGGAACGAAGATAACTTGAGCTCCTGATGGAATTTATTGGTGAAATTTTATATGATCCTGACTGGAAATGGAATTTTGAATCCAATGGTGGGGGTATCATGTCTTGATTCATTCATCTGATCCCTGAAAAATCGGATTTTTGATTTGAGACTCCACTTGTACCTGATAAAAACTACCTGCCAATCCTATGTGCCAAGGTGTTGTGAAAAATATTATTTCACCATAATGTAGGTATTTAAATCCTCTTTCCAGATGTTTTTTTTTACTTCTAACTCCATCTGGAGCTCCCAGAATCTTCTTCTGAAGCCCAACAGTTGTTTTAGGCCTGTGTATTGCCTAGGCTTGTGAACCCTGCTTTTACTCAGACTGCTCCAAGTATTTAAAAACTTCCCTAAACCTTCCAAAATTATTTCCATGATTTTCTAAGGTTTTCAATTCACCTCCATTTTGAATATTACCCATTTTTTCCACTCCAGGGTGGTTGGTCCAATCCTGGGAAGGTCAGTGATAGCCCTTCCCAATACTACCAAAAGATAGCATCTTTTCAGAATTCCTAAAATCACCTAGGGGGAATGGATAGACTTTCCTAAATCACCTAGGGGATAAATTTTACATCAAATAGGGGGTGACCAGACTGACGGATTTGACTTGGGGTGCCTGGGAATGATAAAACATGAAAAATTTGGCACAGGGTTATAGTTGTTCTGCTTAGAAATTGTCAATTTCGCTGTTGCACATTTACACGAAAACAAAGACCAATTACTAGTGTAGAAACATTTTAGAAATGGGCCATTGACTTTGTAGGACCTATTTCTCTAGTTGTGCGCAAGACTGGATCACACTATATCATTACTTACACTAATTATCTCACACGGTGGGTAGAAATAGAACCTACAAAGGACTGTACAACAACTACAATGGCTAGGTTTCTATGGTAGAATGTTATTACAAGATATGGATGTCCTTTAAGCTTGAAAAGTGATAGGGGTACACACTTTTTGAATGAGACAATCAGGATCCTATTAGATGAGTTTATGGTCGCACACCTTAAAACTACACCCTACCATCCTCAGGAAAATGGAACTGCTAAGGCTTTCAACAAGATTTTGAGCCATAATTTGACAAAAAATTATGATGTTGGAAGAAAGGATTGGGATGACAAAGTGTCGGTTGTTCTTTGGGCATATAGAAAAAATTACAAGAGATTGAACAAAGCCACACCATTTCAGCTAGTGTTTGGTGTAGAATCTGTTCTCCCTATCAAATTTATGTTACCTTATTTGCGCATCGCGTGCACTAGAGGTCTAGCTGATGAATAGGATTTAGAAGAGCGTATCGAGAAGATTATTCAACTGGATGAGTGAAGAGCCATAGCATGATGGAGTCAGAAGTAGGAGAAGGATAGGAAGAGGTATGGCATGATAGAAACATAAGGGATAAGAAGTTTGAGATTGGACAAATGGTACTTCTTTATGACTCTAAGTTCTTGCGCCATCCAGGCAAGCTCAAAGTACATTGGTTGGGGTCGTATGTCATCACTCACATACTTGACAACAGGCACTTTCTAGTTAGAAGAACTTGATGAAACATGGCTACCCGGTTACTTCAATAGGAGTAGGCTAAAACCCTACTATAAATAATACTTCTTGGTGTTTGTAATAAGGTAGTATTTCCGTTTAGATTAGGTTCCCCTTCTATATTTCCTTAACGTACTTCCTTCATTGTAGCTATGCTTTGTCAATTTATTTGTTGTTCTTGTGTAAAACACATTTGCACACATGAAGCTAATTACTATGTGAAAAATGTGTATGTGTAGAGGACCACACATACCTTTAGTATGGAGGTGGTTGTTGTTATCCAAGTAAAAGATTGTGGGAATTGAAAGGTGAAAGGAATAAGCTGCTACGGGTGCACTTTAAGTCAAAAGAAGATTACTTCTCAAAAGTGACCAAGGATGGAGATGAATGAAAGGAAATTACAACACAAGGTAAGCAGAGGCCATGATAAGGTACAGTGATGAGGTACTCGGGCATAAGGGCACATGATGAAGAGAAGTCTATGACCAGAGGGTAGGAAGGCATGCTAGAAGGTTATAGTTGGGGCGTGAAGATGTACTGCATGTGGAACAAACAAATTCAGTTAGTAAATGAGAGAATACTTAGTAGGTGAAGGAGCAATAAATGCATCAAAATTTGAAAAAATTGAAAATATATATATAAGGATGGGATGTAGATTCATTTTTACCATTGTGACAAAGATAATTTGAGGAAATATCTAATTTCAAAGAGCCGAGTGACTCGTGTTAAGGTTTGAAGGGTGTGAAACCAAGCATGATAAATAGATACTATGCGAAAAGAAGCTTGCATCCCTAGTGGTGAAGGGTTTGAATGAAGCAAGGAGGCATAGACGAGTTAGGGCATAAATTTTCCTCCTAGGGCATGATTGAATTGAGCTAGGGTTTGATTCACAAGTTACAGAGTTATAGAGGAGATGATTGTAAGGTAAAAATGGCACCCAAGAAGGTAGTTGCAGTAGTAGCAAAAGGAAAGAAGAAGGTGGTCATTGAGGAAGAAGAGATGGCACCTGAAAGCCATTTTTTAGAAATGTAATATCTAGAAGGAGTCATTGTTGGCTAGGAGTGGGATTCACCCATCAGAAAAAGCAAAGTGAGTGAATACAATCACAAGACTGTGTAGAACAAGAAGGAGCTCGATTCCTTGCTCACTACTAGGACGAACAAGCGTACGGTGGATGACATGCCAGTTTTTGATGATGCAGGTGAGAAGCTTCTGAAGAGAATTGGGGTCTACCAATTATATGAGCTTCCATATTTCAGGAAGTATGATCCCTTGTATTAGTGGCTCATGAGCAGAGTGCATGAGGACTTCTTCTACTTTGCAAGACGCAGAGTTAGAATATCATCTGCACTTATCTCATCAGTTATAGGTTTGAAGGCCACAGGAGAGGACATAAAGAAATGATCTCATAGATAAATCCATGATCTTGAAATACCAGACAAGAAGTTGGGATACCTAAAGGGTCCATGTGGTATGGATATAGAAAAATTAAAGAACTGTCTGGATGTACAAGCAACAACACACCTTGTTACAAAGTTGAATGATCAAGAGCGGTGGTCACAGGTAAATACTATGTGGTTACATGTTGCATGTAAGATGTCAGAAGGGGAAATCTACAATATTTTAGGCTACATTATAGAATAAATAGTTGAGGAAGCATGCACAAGAGGGAAGATCAGCTTTGAAGCTGTTCTACTATCACTAGTATTCATGGAAATTGGATTACTATATACGCTGAAGGAAAACATTATAGGAATACCCCATGGAGAATAAGTCACCAGCTGAAAGGTTCCGTAAGTATCTATGTAAAGGGGCAATGACATACGACATAAATAAAAGGGTGGAAGAAATGGTATGATATGATTTGTGTGGCATTTGAAGAAGAGTGGCACATCCCAAAGGACCTACCATTAGTAGTAGGGACAATAAGTCCAGTTTTTTTAGATATCAACATTTCTATATTACATGCTTCCCAATAAAAGATGGAGATTGGAGCCCTTGGTGTAAATTACCTTATGAATTCACTACAAGGTATTTCCAAGCATCTCGTTCACAAATTTATAGACATGTGCTGAGTGGTATTCAATGATATATAAGGTAGATTGTGACTACCACACATGTTTAGAAAGAATTTTGTGTATCCTGGAAGAAGTTCCTTCACCAAGAGGATCATTTTGGAGGTGTTGAATATTAAGCCAATAAGTCTAGCTGTAACAGATGTAGGGGCAACGTGTTTGTGTATCTTCAACTGAAGCCAAAGATGGAGAATAACAAATATGCAGAAGGTGAGTTCACCCTTCCAGCACCACCAAAGGGAAAGCATACAATGGAGAACATCCCAGCGCCTAAGCCCACAGAGCCAATTGAAGTGGAGGATGAGGAGGAGGAGCACGAAGATAGTGGTGGTTTGGAGCATGGAGGTAGGAGACATCCTACAAATAAGGGTGAAGTTGAGCATGTCCATTACACCACCTCAGCCACAAGAGGGGGATGATGAGGACTTGAATGCAGTCTAAGGGGAGCATAGATTTAAGAGGGTGTTTAGGAGAACAAGGACCCAAGGTGCTACTCCAACATGGTGTGCATAGATCACCTAGAATCTCTCCATAGAAGGAGGAAACCATGCAAATAAGGAGGAAACTCTAGTTAGATGAGGAGGAAAAAGATTCAGAGGAAAGCGTGCCTAATTCTCCTACACTTCTAGAGAACATAGAAGAACATGGTGAGGAATCAAAGGTAAGAGAAGAGGACAAGAAGAGACTAGAGGAGATAGCTGCAGAGAATGTTCAGGACATGGAGACACAAGTACCAAATTTGGAAGCTAAAGTCCCTAAGCAACAACGGTCTAGAAGAACAAGTGGGGAGCACATTCCACCAGCCATGGGGTATGCAAAGGATGTAGGTAAAATTATCCATGCACCACTTCCAGAGCACGATAGCATAGAAGGATTTATTCGGCTGGGAGCTAATGGATGAGGATATGGTGACTATGTGCACTTCAAAAGAAACTATCATGGTCAATGCACACCCACATGGATGAGCCTGAATTTGATGTATGTGAAGAGTCATGCGTTTTGAAACAGCTGAAGAAGGAACCCCAAGCTAGACACATGATAGTAAAGCCTACTGTCATGTCACGATGAGTAGGTAAGCAACACATTGGTGAAGGTTTTTGCTAAACTAGCTAGAAGAAACATGGACAAAGCTGCAACAATTAGAGTGCTGCATGAGGATTTGAAGATAAAGGATGTGGAGATAGCACACATAACACAAGAGAGGGACTTTGCGCAGAAGAAGAATGAAGTATTTATCAACATCGTACAGAGGAGATTAGGGATAATGCCATCAGAGTAAGGCCACACTTAGAGGCCAAGGTACCACAGACAATTCCTTCAGTGATACAATAGGTAGGAAAGTTGGTGGACTTGGTACTTGAAGATGAACCTATGCGCATGACAACACCAAGGAAGTCAGAGAAAGATATAGAACGAGAGAAAGTGCCAGTGATGCAAAATATTTCATCTTATGAAGGGTTGCTACAAGTGTTACAAGAAGTATTGAAGAAAGTAGACCAGATTTGAAATATCTACACAGCTCCAGAGGCACTTATCAGTATAAAGACCCTAGAAGAAAATAATGAAGTCCAGAAAGTAATGAAGGATGAGACATTAGGCCACACAGAAATGATTATCGCTTGTCAAGTAGAAGCATGAGGACCTTACAACAGCATAAGAACCAAATAAGGAAACGCTAGATGAGCTTGGGAAACTCATCGCGCAAAAGATGGACTTATTAGAAGGAAGGATGACTGCAATATCCATCATTGTTTTGGTTCTTGTAGAATGAGAAAGGGAGAAATTACAAAAGATGAGCTAGAGTCAATTGCAGTGGACATCCCAAAAAGGAATAAGTCGCACTCAATGATTGACAGACTTTAGAAGCAGAATAAAAGAAGAATATCCAGAATTGATTCCTCAGGTTGATAGCAGAGGAGGTGCTCTCAGGGTAAATTCATTCTTTTATTCATCAAAATTCTTTCATTCTTATTCTTTCCATTATTCTATTCTTTGACTTCAATTTTTGGAGGACATACCCATTGTCAGGGCGGTAATGAAACTAGTGTGGGGTAATGTTGGTTATTCATAATACTGGCACTTAGCGAAGGACATGCAGAAGGTTCACGCAAAATAGAAGAGCGCATTCAAAAGCGTGGGAGGATCGGGAAGGAATCACGTGTTGATGATAGAGATAGATTCGGGACTTAGCCGTTTTCATGCATGATGATCTATTTTTGGAAGATAGCGTGCGGAACACACCAACCGGTGCAGAGACTTGCGCACCATGCATTGGCTATTTCTTTGGAGGATTGGATAAGAAGTGATTTACATGGAGATAGGCTGAGAATAGGATTGACTACTTTAAGTTAACTAGAAAGAGTCTATAGATAGCACACTTGCATGTGTGGCTATGCCTATTGTAATGGTGTGTGGCTATTAATAGCATACAACCTATTTTGGAATTAGATAAGTGGTGAAGGGAAAGTCCCCACCCTATATATATATGTGAGTGAATTGTGTATATATAGGAGATGGCATGTATGAAGGTATAGAGATATACGCATATGACTGAATTATTGTATGTAATGCATGAGCGCATACTGGTATTGTTGGAATTATTGTAAGGAGTATTACTATATTTATTAATAGATGGAAGATATTGGTTGAATCTAAGTGTCATTCAGGTGTTAATTGAGTAGTGCATTGTTGCATGAATGGTCAAGTGCTATGATTATTGTTTGATTCATGTTACTTTCATAGATCTAGATATGAATATGCATTGTAGAATGATATATTAGTTATGGATCTATATGTTTCTTCCTTCATCATGCTAACATCATGCTACAACCACCCTAAAGAGGGACCTAGTACCTTTGCATGCTTCGGGTGAGAGCTCAATCTAGGCTGAGTGATGTGTCAACGTGCCTGATAGTTTTACTGGTAAATTTTAGGCTACATCATATTCAATCCTAACGTGTCAGCATAGGACCAAGAAAATACATCTAAAATTTCTCTAAGGAGCATGACATAATCTTTTTGTTCACATGTTGAAAGATAAGCCCCAATTTTGTCAATTCATAGGATCATTCCATTGTATACTGATGTTAATATCCATAGTATTTTCTCACAAGTAATTTGGATCCATATGCGTAGGATCAAGGAGGGATTGTGTTCTTTCTCTATGGGAGTCATAATGATATTTTCACCCATTGGCCAGTCACTTTTTATATCCTTTCTTTATTTTTCTATTTGATTTTCTTATAAGTGCCTCATTTTCACTATGGGACTTGAATGTTATATTTTGGCGAGGCTTTTTTGGAAGATTTTTCCCTCATTGAAATTGAAAAAAATTTTTTCTAACCACATAACTAGGACATAATTCTATACACATTTTTCAAAAAGAAAAAAAATCTAATTTTTGATATTTTTTTTCAGGTAGTTAGGGGGGGGCACGGTCGGAGCTCCCTTATTTTGGTTGCAAAAATAAAATTTCATGTACTAGAAAAATCATGAATTCACCAATTGATTCATCATTCTGAAATAAATAAAATTATATAAAACTATTGATGGTCCTAGCTATGATCTACCAAAGGGTTTTCAAAAATACTAAATGGTGCTCAAAAAATGGTGTGGGGGCAAGAAAGTCACTCTATGTATGTTTTTTAACAAAACCCTCGTAAAGGCTACAAAGGGACTATTTTCACTATCATTTGAACCACTTAAACTTGCATCCAAGGAGGTCAATAAAATTTTGTAGGTTAGAAACTAGACTCAAAATTCTATGATTCATATCTATACAACATTTTCTAATTTTGGAAGTGTAACTTTTCCAAAAACCTTGTACAATTTGAAGTTTTTTATTTTTATCTCATACTTCGTACTTAATCATCCCCTTTTGGCCCTGACATAGTTGGTGCATTGACCCTAACATGAATCCATCCTTTCATTACGGGATTGAGGATGTATAAGTGAAACATTGTTGGTGTCTGTGACTGTCCAGTCATCATCCACATCACCTAGGTGAGTCATCTCACCTTGCGAGAGTCATAGGTCTTAGGAAGTCAAATGACAAGTGTCAGATTCTGTCATAGAATCTGACATTGTCATTTGCATCAATGCGTCATAGGAGTTACATTCCTTATTTGGAATTGTAACTCCTCTTCTAGTGGCATCATATGCATCAGTCAACGTCATATGCGTCAGTGGCATCATTGAGGTTCTTTCCATGTTTAGGCATGGGGGTTACACAACACCCCTATTTGTACTTCCTATTTTTCGATCTATGAGAATGAGCAGACCCATTCTTCTTACTTGCAATCTTCTTTCCATTGTTTTAAATCTTGCAGTATTGTGTTGGCTTGACGTTACCATCGGAGTGTAACTTCGTTGTGGTGCATCGCTTTTCGACATCGGTTCTCATGAATCCCTCTTTCATGGTATCAGAGCTGGTTTCGGTAAACGTGTGCACTCTTCGTTTCTCAGTTGTTTATTACTTCTGGTTTCTTCTCATTTCCTCGTGTGCAAGTTTTTTTTTATTATCATTTTGGAATTATTGCTCACCTCGTATTGAGGTTTCAGCAGTTGCAAGTTAAGGTATTTGGTTGGTTTGTTTATCAGCTGAGTTCATTTGGATATTTCTAGATCTTTGTGGCTGTTGTTTCTGGGTTGTTTGTTGTTTCTTGCTGGTTGTGTTCAGATTCAGCTACAGGGTAAAAGAAGAGCTCATTTTTTGGTGTCCTTGTGGTTACTGGTTAAATTTTGTTTTTGATTTTTCACCTGTCTACTCAAGACTGTTCTTTTGGTCTTGTGGTCCATTCTTCCGTGGTTCCAGTGCTTTGTGTCATGTTAATGCTTCTTGACTGGTTATTAACCCTGGTACCTTTTTGCAAAATTTTCCTTGGGCTTTTTGAGCTTGTTGGTCTCTCACGTTTTTTGCAAAGCCTAAAGACATTTTTTATGTTTTCAGCAACCTTTCTCTGTTGAGCTTGGAGTTGAGCTATTCCCATCCTAGTGCCTTTCTCAGGCATTTTTCTACCTTTTTGGCGGCATTTTTTTTGCATTCTGGATTTTTGGGTTAAACTGAGCTACGTTTTCTCCTTGTTCCAGGAAATTTAAGGTCCTCTCAGACTTTTTTTCTCATCAAAGTTTTGGCGTGCCAAAACTTGCATTTTTTTCTATGCTCACCTGCGTTTACTCCTTTGGACTGTCTTGGCTGCATTTTTTCTCCTTTCAACGTTTTTGACACTTGTTTCTGGCATTTCCTCACCACAAATTTTTTCCAACTGGTAAAGTGTAAATCCTTGGATCACTGACGTTCACTCTATATTAGCTGGACGTTATTCTCCATTTCCACTGTTCTACATTTTACTTGACATCTGGACAGTCACTCCTTATTCCAAGTGGCTTGCCTTTTTCCCACGTGGCCTTCTCAGTCTCAACTGCCAGGTAATATCCTTCTAAAAATACGTTTTTTTATTCACCTTTAAAAAAAAAACGTGTTTGCATACATTTTACTTTATCACTTTTCTTAAAAACGTTTTGTTTCATTATTTTTAAAAGGTATAAGGTAAAAACATTTATTTTTTGGCATTGTAAAATTTGGTTTTTTGGCTTGTTGTTATTAACCTTCCGTCGAGTGCCGAAGACGAAGGGTGAGGTCCGGGATTGGCAGGTGGCTAATCCCCCCTCGCAATACAAACAAACCCTATCTCAAATTCCATGTCATTTCCAACGGGCATACATACGACACCTTTTGCATGCGTTTAGGGCACTTTTTTAATCCATTTGCAGGCTTATTGGCTTTTTCTCATCAGTTGCGGGAATTGGTTTTTGCTATAACTTTTGACTCGTTGCTCGGTTTTGAGCACTTCTTTAGTCAAAGTTGCATGTTTTTTCACACTCTAGATGATGGGATCATTAGTTTTGTAAATGCACTAATTTTATAAAGTGCCGCATTCTGGGGGGTGTCTTTGTATTGCTTAATTCAACTCATTTTTTCTTGAGCTTTGTTCTATTCCTTTTTTGCTTGTGGACTTGTGAGCGCGTCCACCACAGTCTTACAACAAAGGGATTCTTTCATGCGACATGAGACACTATTTCTCACAAAGCTCTTTCTTCCCCTCTTGTTTTCTCTCATCTTTCTGTGCTTGCTTGCAGTGTCGATCTGTTGTGCCCTACGAACCTTGATTGTTGTCTCCACCATTGCGCATTATTACGCTAATTGCAAGGTGAGTGACAAACTGGTTCTCGGAACACAGTCGCATCTGGTTGTAATCAACGCACTAAATTATAAAGTGCCAAACTCAGGGGGGTGTAATTTTGTTCTGGGGTGGTTGTTTCTTTTCTCTCTCCTTCCTTCTGCATTCCTTGGTTCTATCTCTTCATTATGGATATCTCTAAAGTACCAGTGCTCACACCTTTTAATTTCTTCGAATGGAAATCTAAAATTATATTGGTTTTGCGAAGTAAAGGGTTATACCGAGTTACCATGGGGTTAGAGACCGAACCTAATGATGAACCTGAAAAATCTAAATGGTTCAACCGTTGTGATGAAGCCTTAGGTCTTATTTGTATGTCCGTCTCTCCTGACTTGCTCTTCCACATCGAAACTTCCTCAACACCTGATCAAGCGTGGAAAACGCTTGATGATATGTTTGGGAAGCAAGATGACATGAGAGCGCATGAGTTGGAGAATGAACTACTAGGGTTAAATCCTAGTGACTTTGAAAACCTACAGGCCTTCTTCTCAAAGTTTGTCCACACTAGAATGCTTCTAAAGGAATGTAAAGTGGATAAGAAAGACTCTCAATTGATCTTGTCGATTCTTTCTAAGTTAGGTCCTGAATACTCTGTCTTCGTTTCAACTTTCCACGCCATGAAAGCCGCCTTGGGTAGTACTTGGACTATGCCCTCCTTTGACAGTTTTTCATCCCAACTCATTCGAGAATAGGACAAACTCATTCAAATGGGGACTCTAAAATCCAAGTCACATGCCCTTGTGGCGAATAAGGGAAAGAAAAATGAAAAGAAGAAAGAAACTAAGGACCAACCTAAGAAAGAAACCAAGACCAACCAACCCCCAGCTAAGCCCAACACTAACACTTCGACTTCTGAGCCTAAAGCGAAGAAGGAAAAGTATAAATGCTCCTATTGTAAGAATTCTGGCCATGACGAGCATCATTGTTTTCGGAAACAAATTGATCACTTAACTCATTTACTTGAGAAGAATAAAATAATTGTTCATGAATCCGTTAAAACAAAATGCTCAGAAGGGTGAGTCTTCTAATGCAAAGGAGACTAAAAATGAAAAGAAGAAAGGTAAGGCCCTTGTAGCTAGATCAGCTCCATCATCAACTTGGATTATCGATTCTGGTGCCTCGCACCACATGGCTTCTTCAGAGGTTGAATTCTCTAGCATTGAACCATGTGGCATGTCCCAAATCACGTTGGGTGATGACACTCATGTGTCAGTTTCCGGTAGTGGATCGGTAGAGATAGAAGGTGGAACATTTAACCAAGTGTTGAGTGTTCCCAATCTCTCTACCAATCTCCTATCGGTTTACCAAATCACCCACCTTGGTGAAGGAATGCGAGTGGAATTTGGTCCTAACTCGGTGATTATTCATGAGCTTAACTCTGACTGCACTGTGGCTGAGGGAAAGGTGGATCACCGTTCACGGTTGTATACCTTTTCCCACTTCTCTTCTGATTCGACGCCCAATGCCTTGCTCACTCATGCAAATGAGGTTAGCAAGCTATGGCATGAGCATTTTGGGCATCTAAATTATCGTTACCTTGAACAATTGAGCCAAAATGAAATGGTCAATGGGTTACCCCGAGTTAAGTTTTCTAAGGGTCTTTGTGAGGGTTGTACCCTTGGAAAGCACCCTGAAAAAAATTTTTGACAAGGGAAAATCCTGGAGAGCTACTCGTCCCTTGGATCTTGTTCATAGTGACATTTCTGGCCCTTTTCCATCTCCTTCTTTTACTAGAGCTCTATATATACTAACCTTCATTGATGAATTTTCACGTTATACTTGGGTATATTTTCTTAAGCTTAAGTCTGAAGTTTTTGAGCATTTTCAAAACTTTAAGGCTCTTGCTGAGAAACAAGCGGAACGGTCTATCAAGGTTCTTCGAACCGACAATGGAGGTGAGTATGTGAGCAATAGGTTTGAGGATTTCTGCACTTCTGAGGGGATTGCTTTGCAGCATACAGTTGCTTACAGCCCTTCCCAAAATGGAGTTGCAGAAAGAAAGAACCAAACTTTAAAGGAGATGGCTACTTGTATGGTTCACTCGAAATCTCTTCCTCCACAATATTAGGCTGAAGCAGTGAACTGTGCTTGTTACATTCAGAACCATGTTCCACACAAGGCAGTAAGAGGGATGACACCCTTTGAAGCCTGGTTTGGACACAAGCCTGATGTTGAGCACTTTCGAGTCTTTGGATCCAAGGCTATGGCTCAGATTCCCAAAAAGAAACGCAAGGCATTGGATCCACAATCCAAACCTTGTATCTTTGTCAGGTATCCTGATGGCATGAAGGGATATCGATTGTTGAACCCTACCACCCATGAGCTTTATATTGAGAGGAGTGTGAAGTTTGATGAGTCATCCTTGACTTCTACTTCCACCCTGAGGTTCTTTTGCCCACTGATTCAGATTCTGACTCTTCAGATGATGATGTTGTTGAGTGAGTTCCACCTCTCACTGCTCCTCCCGATCCTCAAACTTCTGAGTCTTCTGATTCTGACAGTAGTGATGATGAGGACTATGTCCCTTCTCACTCAAGTGAAGAATCTTCTGACTCTGAGCCTGATCCTTCGGGACCTCTTTGGGCTAGGAAAACTTTACAGAGTGCTGGAGATTTAGTTGGAGATCCTTTGGATGAGAGACGTACTCGCTCAGACTTCACTTGGACCCCACTCCTTCTTCACCTCTACTTCTGATCCACCATCTTTCCAGGAAGCTTCTGGGATTCCTGAGTGGGATTCTGCCATGGATGAGGAGTATTCCTCACTCATAAAGAATGACACTTGGGATCTTACCCTCTTCCGAAAGGAAGAAAAATCATTCGTGTAGGTGGGTATATCAAACAAAGTATGGAGCTAATGGAGAAGTCGAGAAGTATAAAGCGTGACTTGTAGCTAAGGGTTTCTCCCAGGTAGCTGGGGTTGATTACTCAGAAACCTTTTCTCCAGTTGTGAAGATGACTTCCATTCGACTGACCCTTGCCATCGCTGCCGCTAACAGATGGGAAGTCCACCAGATGGACGTTAAGAGTGCCTTCCTTCATGGGGACCTAGAGGAAGAGATCTATATGGAACAACCTCCGGGTTATGTCCATGATCCATCCCTCATTTGCAAGTTAAAGAAGTCTCTCTATGGCCTTAAACAAGCCCCTCGGGCTTGGTATGCCAAGATGGACTCCTTTTTACTTGCATCAGGGTTCACTCGGTGTCACTCTGACCCAAATGTGTATATTCTGTGACAGGATGACTCCATGCTTATTCTTGTTCTCTATGTTGATGACTTGTTGATCACAGGTAGCTCTTCCTCTATCATTGATTCTGTGAAGATCTCCTTGGCCAACAAGTTCTCCATGTTTGACTTAGGATTGCTTCATTACTTTCTTGGGATCTAGATTTCACAATCTGACTCAGGAATTATGATCTCACAGCCTAAGTACTCTCTTGATTTGCTTGCTCGGTTTCACATGTCTGATTGCAAGTCCTCACCTACTCCTTTTCTTTCCGGGGTCAAGTTGGTTTCTGATTGCTCTTCCCCCTTGGTTGATGGTACCCTTTATCGACAGTTGGTGGGGAGCTTGATCTACCTTACTCACACTCGGCCAGATCTATCGTATGTTGTCGGGATCGTGTCCAGATTTATGCAGGAGCCTCATGAGCTGCACTTAAAAGTAGCAAAGTGGATCCTTCACTATGTTCGTGGCACTCACACAGATGGTATTCATTACTTAGGAGGGACTGAGATTGACTTGGTTGGATTTACAGACTCAGATTGGGCCGGTGATCTAGATCATCTGAAGTCTACCTCAGGCTACAGTTTCACTCTTGGTTCAGGTCCTATCAGTTGGTCCAGCAAGAAGCAGAATGCCATTGCCATATCATCGACAGAAGTAGAATACAGAGGAGCAGTTAACGCTGCCACAGAAGCTGTTTGGTTACAGGGTATCTTGACAGAGTTTGGCATCCACTTTCGGCGGCCTACCATTATCTACTGTGACAACATGAGCACTATCTCGATTTGTAGAAATCTAGTTCAGCATCAGCAGATGAAGCACATTGAGATTCATATGCACTTCATATGGGAGCTGATACATGAAAACATCATCGACATACAGTATGTTCAGACAGCTGATCAGGTTGCAGACATTTTCACCAAGCCCTTCACTGAGGTGAAGTTTCTTCACTTGCGGTCTCTTCTTGGGGTGAGGTCTTTTGCAGCCACCCATCTTCTTCAGGCTATATAGTCCTCCTTCTTCTCCTCTTCTTCTTTCCAGAAAGATGTTGTTTGTACATGGGCACCTTATCAGGCCTTTAGTTGTCGGGCCCCATTGACACATCTTTCTTAGTTGTCTAGGGGAGTCTTCTTTTTCTGTTCTGGCTTACCTTGACCTCTTCCTCAGCTTCGATGAAGGGGGGGTGTTGGTGTGTGTGACTGTCCAGTCATCATCCACATCACCTAGGTGAGTCATCTCACCTTGCGAGAGTCATAGGTCTTAGGAAGTCAAATGACAAGTGTCAGATTCTGTCATAGAATCTGACATTGTCATTTGTGTCAATGCGTCATAGGAGTTACATTCCTTATTTGGAATTGTAACTCCTCTTCTAGTGGCATCATATGCGTCAGTCAACGTCATATGCGTCAGTGGCGTCATTGAGTTTTTCCATGTTTAGGCATGGGGGTTACACAACACCCCTATTTGTACTTCCTTTTTTATCTATGAGCATGAGCAGACCCATTCTTCTTACTTGCAATCTTCTTTCCATTGTTTCAATCTTGCGTATTGCTTGGCTTGACGTTACCATCAGGAGTGCAACTTCTTGTGGTGCATCACTTTTCGACATCGGTTCTCGCAAATCCCTCTGGTTATGACTGATTCCTCATTTATTTGAATCCATCCCCTGCCCAACAAGAAGAAGATTAGTACATTAATTTTTGTTTGAACATGTTCCTTTTAAATTTTGTCCTAATTGAAGGATAAATTCACCCAAATTTTGGAATTTTTAATCATTTGTAGCCCAGGTGCAACTCTTAAATAGTGTAATATCCAGCTTACAAATGCAAAATTTGATTTCCATATTTCCTTTCTATAACATACTGGCAGTCATTTATAATGTACTAGATATCAATTTTTTTATGTGTTATGATCCTTAACAATCGGCTGGGAAACAATCAATACAAGATTCCTGGAGATTGATTGGTAAAGTGGTTCACTCTTCAAACTTTATAGGGTTTTCTAATGTATCTATCACCTACTATATATGAAACTCAAAAACTTTATTTTCAAATACCTAGCTTAGTGGATAGTGTGATAAAGTCAAATAAACATCGTTTTCTCGTTAATCAAACTACAACCCTATAGATATATTTGAAATTCAATGTAACAGTGGGGGCACAGCTGAAAACAATCTATTATAATGTCAATACCCTGAGAATCTGGGATCAATTAATGATAGTACAATATTCAACTCAAATTTTTCTTTCAACGGGTCCAATGGAGGCATTTGTAAGAAGCTACATTTAATTATTGAGAACACCCTCCAATTTTAGGTGTAAAATATCATTGTAGAGGTCAAAGTTCACAAGATGGGTCCATTTCGATAGCATTAAGTCCCTAGTGAAAAAATATAGAAACAAAGTTACCCTTCTTCATAATTGTGTTTCACCAACTCAAAAAAAAAAAAACTGTCAGAAAATACTGGAGAAATGTCAGGCCCGCACTTCAAGTTACAACTATGTTGAGTGACTAGTGTAAGAATTTTTGGTAAGGTATTCTCAATTGCCTGGAAGATTTTTTCAGTTTTTGTTGTCTTATTGGGAGATATTCATAATCTAAAAATCCATAAATTTATCATATTACATGATATCCTAAAAATAAAATAAGAAAATCTAATCAAGGATGTATACTAGCAATATTTGTAAACTTTGGCTAGAATGGAGAACTCGAATGGCATGAAGTTTTAGATGAAACCTTGTTCAATAGTTTTCAAGCATTTTTCCCAAAGATAACTGCTAAATAGTCCATATTTGTTTTACATTTGATGGCAAGTGCTTTTATCTTGCTCAATGTGATTTATATATTTCCTTTACCCAAATTCATGTTGAGCTTTCCCCCCAAGTAGTTGGTTAGTTACTTGAAAGATGCTCCTAGAGCTTAGAATATGTTTTACACAGACTCTAACAGTTGAATCAAAGTTATTTCTGTTCTCTTGCTATCCATTGTGGCTCATCTCATGCATATAAATATAAGAGGTCTTAATGGAAATTTAAATTGTAAAAATGATCTAACAATTTTCACTTAAGTTCATACATTGTTTAACATATGAATAATCATTTTTCTTGTACATCTTAATTGATACAACAGAGCCTGATGATAAATACTTTTGATTTGACAAAGGAACAAATGTCATAAAAATCCTTCTATCATTCCAGGAATTAGACTCTACCTTGTTGAGGGGATTGACTTATGCATGTGCGGGCTTATTGCCCATGGGATTTTTTTATTAATAGGGAACATGAGATTTGATATTTAAACCATTACACCATATCACATAAGCCACCCATGATTACAATGCATCCCATAAAATCCTGAATGCATTCAATATGTGAGTTTCCATGGATTCTTACGTGAGGGAGAGACAAAAATTGATTGTGTGATTAAAATGCATAGGTAGGAGATATCGAGACTTCATTGGTCGAGCTTGTTATAACATGGAATGACCCATTGAAGCTGGTGTATAATTACCTCTTATGGCTTTCTACATTTCAATGTATATAGCTTCTTTGTATAAAATGAACCAATCCCCCTTACAAATCAATTCCCTGTTATTGATATTGGTATTACCACAAGATAAATTATCCACCATTTAGATTTGTAATGGAAATAAGCTTATTTTGACATCAACATCATTCTTTTACTGCTTCTGTACACTTGTTTATTTGATTTCAAATGTTTAATGACTTATGGAAGACCTACATTTGGTCCATTTTGTGTATATCATGACCATTTATAAGCAATATTCCTGACTTTAATGGCTCCCTTTTGTAAAAATATTGAAGCATTCAATTATGTGAGCTGGCCACGGATTCTTACCTGGAGGGAGAGAGTAGATGTTGATTGTTATTACCATGAGTAGGTAGGGGATATCGGAACTTCATTGGTTGAGGTTGCTATAACATGGAATTACTGTGAAGCTACTGTACAATTACCTCTCATGGCTCTTCTCTTTGATTTCAATGTGTATAGCTCTTTGTATAAAAATGAACCAAGGTTGCAAATCCTTCCCTGTATTTAGTCTGGGTTTAGCATAAATAAAATTTTGCACCAAGTATATGTGCACATCCCCATTTTAAGATACTAGAACAATAAAAAAACTATTTATTACTGGTAACGTTCTCTGTTATGAATTATAAAGTTCAAAATGCTCGTTCCAGTTATAATAATTGTTACTCTTATTTTTAATACATGTTTGGATCTTATACCATGTGTAGTTCTTTTTAAAACTAATGTTCCCTGTTCACATATTTGGCCAATTATGGAACACAGGTCATTCAATGCCATTTCTCCTATAACAGATTTATATGCTGCTTCTAAATGCCTCGAGGAACTACACATGCCGATCTTCCATGTTTCATGGGTCTAGTTCGTCATCATCCTTCATTTCATGACTCGGCAAAGGATTTTACTATCCTTCATGTTCGTTTCTACATTCGTATATTATATATACCAGTTCTCACAACCGTTTCTACTTATCGATGATCCATTTAAGATCCTATCTGAATCTTGTTACTGACATTCATCTGACATATAGGTCCTATACATCTATAAATTAAGTCTAAGGACAACGCAACCAGCACTTGCGATACCTTGGCCAAATTTATTTTCACATGCTTTGCATGATCATCATTCCTGGATGTGATACACATAAATGGAATACATCCTTACTTCACTTCATATTTCTAGAATGGTCTTTCCTGGTTCCTACCAGTCCTCTCAGTTTAAGATCAGTTTTAAACTTCAAAAACTAGTAATATGAACGAATATAGGAAGGCACTCCTAGTAACTAAAGATACGCAGACATACGATGTTGTTCCCCACGTCACCCCCCCCAGGGTTGAATTTTGATAACATGCATCAGAATATTCAAGTCCCAGGCAAGTAGGTTGATCCAGGAAAAATCGTGAAAATTGGCTAAGTCCTGCTCAAGGAAGGGACGTGTGGGACAGAAAGACGCGGATCGGCCGAAAAGCCTCCAGGCGGCCCGCTAAGCATTTGGGACAATCGGGCCAGAAGTACGCGGCGGACGCGGAAAGCCCGGATCGGCCGGAAAGGAGAACTTTCGCACTAACTGCTTTGGGACATCTGGGACAAAGATACGCGAACCGGCCGGTTCGGCCGAAATGAGAACAAACAGTCCAAAGCAGTTGGGACGTCGGGACGCGTGGGACGCGAAAGGCGGTTCGGCCGAAGGAAAGGAAAATCGAACTGTTTCTGGGACAGTTGGAACAAATAGACCCGAACCGGCCGGATCGGCCGAAATGAGGAACTTCAGTCCGAAACAAAGTGGGACATCTGGGACAAATGGACGCGAACCGGCCGGTTCGGCCGAAATCAGCACAAGGAGCACAAGGAAAAATTGGGACATAGGGACAAAAGCGTGAAGGGGACGTGGATCACCGAAAGGGCCGAGGACCAATCAACGCATGACACGTGTCACAAGGGGAAAGGTCCAGAAAAGTCAAAGGGGTGAGTTTTCGAGCACTGATCCGAACCAATGAAATAGCGCCACGTGTCCCAGCAGGGCCCACAAGGAAATTTCAAAAGAAAGCCCGCCGAAAGGTAGAGGAGAGAGAATCACGTGACCAATCAATGCGTGCCACGTGTCATCCAGGTGGCGAAGCGCGGGAAATATTTCAAAATCCGTCTTGGTCTGTTCCGTGCCCTAAATCTTCAGATCGTCATATCTTTTGATCCAGAGCTCGGATTTGCACGTTCCTTATATCAACGGAAAGCTTGTGAGATTCTCTACACGATTCCAGGGTCAATCTTACATTTTGGTTCAGTTTGGAGAGAGAAAATCAAGAAACACCTCTGGCGTGAAATAACAAGCAGAAGTAATGCTTCAACTAACAACTTTAATGCAGCAGACAGTTCGCCGCTTCTGTTAGGCAGCCCGCCGTTTTGCCAGGATCCGTCGCTTCTGCCATGATGAGATGAATTGAATGCAACCTGGAGGTGGTTGGGGTAGATTTGGTTTTCCCTTCTCTCTTTCCTCTCTCATTCTTTCTATATATTGTAAAGAGGAGCTTCTTTTCAAGGTCGAACATTTTTTCTGTTTTGCTCCTCCCTTCTTCTCCTATCAGGTGAATTTGTGGAGTTCGAACCTCTCATTTGAAACTGTAATACTACTCTGCCTCTTGGAATTCTGTAGTGTATTGTATCAATCTTTAGAGCAAGTAATACATGTCTGTGGATGATTCTCAACCCTCTCTGTGTTCATTTTGCATCCTCCTGGTCTTTCACTACAAGTTTTGTTATCTGTGCATGATCTTATATCACATTTGAATGGTCTGTGTTCACTGGAAAAATAGGTGTTCTTCATTCCTCGGTGTATCACCTCTATTAGCTTAGATTTATTTTATGCATCTTCTTACCTTGTCTCCTTGGCAGATTAGATTAGGTTTTGAGAAAACCCTCTGCATATTTCGTGTGCATCTGAACAGAGGAATAGGAACCAGCCTTCTCTGGAGAATCCTCTCTCATTTTTCAAGTCCCACACTTGGAGAAAGGATTCAATGTTATGCAATCACACTGGATGCCAAGTGATCAACCTAGAAACTTGATCTGCATCCAGGGGTGCTGTGATTTTGCACTAACAGTTTTGGCACGCCCGGTGGGACCTAGAGGTCTCATTTTTATTGCAGCAAAGTTGATATGAATCTGCTGCAATTTTCTTGCTTGAAAAGAGCTATTATTCACATATCTGGCGACTCCAAAAGGAAGATCAACTGGTTTCAGCAGCGCAGGCCTGAAAGCTTATGAGAAGAATCACAAGGTCAAGAGTTGGAGAAGAGGAAGTGCTGTTTGAATACCTGCAATTATCTCCAAGAAGAAGGCAAAGAGGAAGAAGGATTCAAAGGTCTCCATCTCCACCAAACAGAACTCTCTCAACTCCTCCACCTGCTCGGCCTTTCATTCAGTATTCAAGAGTCCTTCGACCAATCAGAATGGCGCAACCAGCAAATCCCTTTGTCAATTTCACTGGCAGCAGCCCACTTGCCCTCAATGCACAGAATCCAGTTCCAATTGCAGCGTTGAAGAACATTCCATTTTTTACTGGAGAAAATCATACCACTCCTGGTGATCATGTCAAAGACATTGCTAACATCTGTGCAATCCATGAGATAAATGAAATGGATGTGGCTGTCAAACTGCTGGCATCATCATTCAAAGGGAAGGCATTGCAATGGTTCAGAAGCCTTGAAGCTGGTTCTATCACAAACTGGAATCAGCTGTGTATTGCACTTCATGATCAATTTGGAGAGAAGGGAGACAACTTGTCTCTTTTGGAGCAGCTGACAACTATCAAGAGAGCCCCCAACGAGCAGCTGACTGATTTCAACTTCAGATTTCAAAGGTCTTGGGATAGGATTCCAGTAGCAGTCAGGCCAACAGCAGAAGGTGCTTTTCTATATTACCTTAAAGCTTTAAATTCTGATATTTCTATGTTGGTTCAATCTATGGGAGGCACAACTATCCCTGCTGCTTATAGTATTGCCATTAGAGCTGAAAATTGTCTGATTCAAGCTGGCAAGCTAGCTCCTAGGCCTCCAATGCCATTATATCCAAGTTTAGAGAGCCCAAGTGCTAGTCAAGCACCTGTCTTAGCTCCTATTCCCACTCCTAGAAATCAGAGTTCAAATGAAGCCTCCACTTCATCTCCAAGTGCCCCAAATGAGCTTCAAGAGGTCATGAAGCAATTGCAAAATCTAGGCAATGAGCTGGTCACTCTCAAAAGACAGCAAGCTCAAGGTTTTAGACCTTCATATCAGCCTCAAGCTCAACCTAATAGGCAGCCATATCAGCCTCAAAGGCCACCCAATCCAGCTGCAAATCTGAATCAAACAAGGCCTCCTGCCAATAGACCATTCCAGCCCTATAATCCAAATGCCATATCTGCCTCTAAGGCATTAGTACCAGCACAAAACAACATTGCCCAGGAGTATGATTGGTGTTTTCCATGTAATGAACCTCATAATCAATCCATGTGCTACAATGGTGCTTTGACTCAAGCTTTAATGATAACAACTACTGGTGTGGAGGGTGAGAACAGTCAAGAAAACAGCCAACAACAAGAAACATTCCAACAGCAATCAGCCCCAAATGACACCACATTGGTAAATTGGCAAGCAGAGGATTTTTGTGGCATGAACCAGGCAGTTTCTCAAGGTGTTGCAGCAAACACAAGGTCAAAAAGGAGAAATTTGGGTGAAGAGCAGCCATTAGCCCCAGCCAATCCACAACCTTCCATGGCTCCACAAATGATTGGCAGGCAAAGTCCCGTTTCAAATGCACAAGGGCAGCCAAGAACAGCCCCTAGGCCAACTCAAATGCCAGCTGTTGCTGCCCACATACAAGGAGTAAATGTGCAAACCAAGGGACAGCAGAGAGATCCTTCATCACCATTCAGTATCATTGATCAGATGAAGAAGACAAACGTCAATATATCTATGTGGGAATCCCTATCCATCCCAGGCCAAAGAGATCTGCTGCAAGCTGCCATGAAGGACTGGCCAGCTTCGAATCAGCAGATGCAAGACAAAGTGCTCACAAATGCTGCCCAGCCTGAAGGAAATCATGGAGCACAACAAGGTAGAATGCTGAAGCCTCCCCCTTTTTATGTTTCGTTAATCATTGGAAATCAGCTAGTGCATAATTGCATGATAGATTCCGGGGCAAGTAGCTCAGTAATGCCTAAACAGATAGCTGATCAGTTAGGGCTCCAGTATGAAATAACATCTAAGGGAGTAGTGCAGCTGGATGGGACAGCAATAGCAACAGTTGGAGTGATTAGAAATTTGAGTCTTACCTTGCATGCATGTCCAAATGTTGTTGTCTTACAAGATATATCAGTCATAGACCTTCCACCACTCTTTGCCCTATGTTTGTCAAGGGACTTCACTGCCAAAATTGGGGGATATTTGTCCGCTGATTGGTCTCACATGCTATTCAGAACAAGGTATGGAACTAAGGCTACAATTAGGTCAGAACCTATTGCAAACTTCCACATTGAGCCCTATACTCCAAGTCAGATTAATGCCAATTGCTCAGCATTTGATCAAGAAGATCACCCAAACACGGATGAAACTGACACTAAAGTTGGAAACATCCCAGATCTAACTCTTGATGAATGGGCAAACAAGGTACATGCTTTTGATCCTTATCAAGGAATAGAAGAATCTGAGCTGGGAGTCTATTGTATACACGAAGAAAGTCAGCCTATTCCTAGCATCACCAAGCCAAGCCACAAGGATGACAATGAGGTATGGCAGCTTTTTTGTGATGGATCAAGGAGTAGACAAGGCGCAGGAGGTGGAGCCGTGCTTATTTCACCTCAAGGAGTAAAGTATTATTCAGCTTTTAGATTTCAATTTGCATGCTCCAATAACACTGCTGAATATGAAGCCTTGGTGCAAGGGATGCATTGGGCAATCAAGAAAAAAATAAAGAACTTGCAAGTTTTTGGGGACAGTGAATTGATTGTAAATCAGGTCAAGGGACAACATGCTGCCAAAAATGATCTACTCAGGTGCTACAAGAACAGGGTGTGGGACCTCATGGAAGATTTTGAGGGTTTCGGCATCAAAGCCATCCCTAGGAAAGAGAATCAAGCTGCTGACAGGCTTGCAGCAGTAGGGGCAGCCTTTGACATTGTAGAAAACATTCAACAAGACAAGGTACAGCCAAACATCCACGTGATTGTGAGGCCTTCAGTGCCGGATAACGATGTCAGTTGGCAAGTATTTGAGAATGACCAGCAAATCATCCATTTCTTGCAAGAAGAAGCTGAGTTCTCAGCTAAGAATCAAGAAAAGTTGGAACAGCAATATGGTGACCAGGTGATACAGCTGAGAACTGACAAGCTGCCCAAGGGACTTATCACTTTGGAGTCCATTTTCAACCCCAATGATCAGTTTAGAAAGGAGAAAGCAAACATTCAGGTCAAGAGAGAAGATTCGGTATCCATCTTGGTAGAAGAGAACAAGCCATTGCAAATTGGAAGGATGACAACTGAGCAAGAAAGGTGTGAGTTCATACAGCTATGTCAAGAATTCCCTGACGTGTTTGCTTGGAGCTATGAAGACTTGAAAGGTTTCAATCCCAACTTAGCTCAGCATACCATCGAATTGGATCCAAATACTAAGCCTGTCAGGCAGAAACAGAGACCAGTCAATCCACACATGGAGCCTCTCATGAGGAAAGAATTGGACAAGCTGATTGAATCAAGAATCATATTCCCAATCAAGCATTCTAGTTGGGTTGCCAACTTAGTTCCAGTCAGAAAGAAGAGTGGAGAGATCAGGCTATGTGTTGACTTCAGAGATTTGAATAGAGCCTCTCTCAAGGACCATTATCCACTCCCTTCCATGGAACAAATATTGCAGGTCGTAGCTGGTTCAGAAAGGTTTTCACTACTTGATGGTTACTCAGGCTTCAATCAAATTATGGTAAAGGAGGAAGACCAGTTCAAGACAGCCTTCACAACCAAATGGGGCACATATGCTTACAAGAAGATGCCATTTGGACTGTCAAACGCCGGAGCAACATTCCAGCGAGCTATGGATATGGCATTCAAAGGCTTGATCAACAAGATAGTGCTGATATACCTAGATGATATTACTGTCTTCTCAAAGAATGCTGCAGACCATCTCTTTCACCTCAGGCAAGTGTTTCAGAGGTGTAGAAAGTTCGGAGTGTCCTTAAATCCTAAGAAGTGCATCTTTCTTGCACATGAAGGGAAGCTCCTTGGCCATATTGTCTCCAAGGAAGGATTAGCAATTGATCCAGAGAGGGTTGAAGCCATAAGAGCTCTACCATTGCCAAGCCACAAGAAAGCCCTTCAGAGTTTCCTGGGAAGGATAAACTTTGTTCGGAGGTTTGTCCCAGATTTTGCAGCCCTTGTCAAGCCCATCACCAAAATGTTAAGGAAAAGCATGGCTTTCAAGTGGACGGCAGAAGGCAAAGAGAGTTTTGAAGCAATCAAGGAAGCCATCTCCCAAGCACCCACTCTCATCAACCCAGACTTTTCCAAGGATTTCATCCTCTATGCATTTGGAGGTGATGACACTATTTCTGCCATTCTGGTACAGCAGAACAAAGACAATGATGAACAGCCGATTGCCTTCTTCAGCCAGAGCCTAGATGACTGCGAAGTGAGGTACTCTTTTATTGAAAAGCATGTGCTTGCAGTAATCAGAAGCCTGAAGAAATTCAAGCATTTAATCTCAAACAACAAGGTCCAGTTATTGGTCTCACATGCTGGGGTTAAGGACTTCCTCCTCAACAAGGATTTGAATGAAAAAAGGGCAGGTTGGATCACCCGTGTCATGGAGTATGACATTGAGATCAAGATCACCAAGCTGGTAAGAGGGAAAGGATTGTGTGAGCAGCTGGTTTTGGGGAAGCAAAAAGATGTTTGCAACGAAGAAGAGGCTGTTTTGACAGTGCAAGACAGCCATGAGCCGAGTGGCAGGCAAGAAGAAGACAATGCTGCCCCGACTCCTTGCTGGACCCAAGGCATTATGCACTTCCTACAAACAGGCCTATGCCCTCCAGAAATGAGCAAAGCGAAGAGGAGATACTTCAGGTTGCAGGCTGTTCCATATACCATCATTGATGGAGTTTTGTTCAAGAAGGATGTGAATGGAGTGCTGCTGAGATGCATTAACACAGGTCAGATCCAAAGGGTATTAAAAGAGTTTCATGATGGACCAGCTGGTGGCCATTTTGCACCAAGAGTGACAGCTCTGAAAATCATGAAGGCTGGTTATTATTGGCCTAAAATCTTTAGTGATTGCTATGCATGGATCAAGAGATGTAAGAATTGTGCATTCTTCACAGGAAAAGAGAGACTCGCTGCCCTTCCATTACATCCAATCTCAGTTGACCAGCCATTCATGCAATGGGGTTTAGACTTCATTGGAGCCATCAATCCCAATTCAAGCCAAGGGCACAAATGGATTTTGACAGCCACGACTACTTCACCAGATGGACAGAAGCAGTAGCACTCAAAGAGGTGAATGAGTCTAGCATCTTGGACTTTTACGAGGGGATAACTACCAGATTTGGTGTACCTGCTACAATAGTCTCTGATAATGCATTGGCATTCATTGGATCTAAAGTGACTGAGTGGGCTGTCAAGAACGGGATCTACCTGAGCACTTCATCAAACTATTACCCTCAAGGTAATGGCCAGGCCGAGTCTACAAATAAGAACTTGCTGAGGATCATTAGGAGGACTCTTGATGAGAATCAGAGGGCTTGGCATACCAAACTGAAATCAGCCTTATGGGCTGATAGGATCACTCCCAAAAGATCCACAGGTAATTCTCCATTTAAGCTTGTCTATGGAAGAGAGGCAATCTTGCCCATGTCACTTGAGTTGCCAACATTGGAACTCATGAAGCAGCTGGAGTTGCTTGAATTTGAGCCTATGGAGGTGAGATATGCAGAGCTGATGGAGCTGCAAGAGATCAGAAATCAGGCATCCCAAGCAATGGAAAAGGATCAAGCTTTGATCAAGAAGACCTTTGACAGAAAGGCCAAGGATAGATCTTTTCAAGTTGGAGATCTAGTGTTGAAATGGGATGCAGATCGGGCAAAACCAGGAAGGCATTTCAAATTTGATGCCATTTGGAGTGGCCCATACATGGTCACGAAGCGCAAGAGCAGCAATGCTTTCCAATTGGCCTCATTGGATGGTGAAGAACTGCAGATTCCAGTGAATGGAATCTACCTCAAGCGTTGCCTCTAGAGGGAAGTTCACTACCTTGTAAATATTAATTAGATTTTCATTCCTCCAAGTGCTTGTGCACATTGTCCTGTTGTAGTTAGGTTCAGTTTTCCTAAGTGCTTCGGCACAGGTTTTGCTGCTCTCAGGTTGTTTTTTACAGTTCAGAGTGTTGTTGGAAAGGAAGTTGCAGTATCAGGCTCGGGATTAGATATCAGGCTCGTTTCAGGTTATTGCTTATGACTCCATGCCCAATGGATTGCTTCAGGCAACTGGTCTTTTCATCTAGCAGGCAGATGACCCCGCTGAGTCGCCAAATTGTTATCCAAAATTCACCCCCCCAGGGTAATTTTGATAACATGCATCAGAATATTCAAGTCCCAGGCAAGTAGGTTGATCCAGGAAAAATCGTGAAAATTGGCTAAGTCCTGCTCAAGGACGCCTTTGGGACGTGTGGGACAGAAAGACGCGGATCGGCCGAAAAGCCTCCATGTGGCCCGCTAAGCATTTGGGACAATCGGGCCAGAAGTACGCGGCGGACGCGGAAAGCCCGGATCGGCCGGAAAGGAGAACTTTCACACTAACTGCTTTGGGACATCTGGGACAAAGATACGCGAACCGGCCGGTTCGGCCGAAATGAGAACAAACAGTCCGAAAGCAGTTGGGACGTCGGGACGCGTGGGACGCGGAA
Source organism: Taxus chinensis (assembly GCA_019776745.2). Lineage (NCBI taxonomy): Eukaryota > Viridiplantae > Streptophyta > Pinopsida > Cupressales > Taxaceae > Taxus > Taxus chinensis. The sequence goes on along the minus strand of CM034157.1, from coordinate 321,092,312 downwards.
AGGCGGTTCGGCCGAAGGAAAGGAAAATCGAACTGTTTCTGGGACAGTTGGAACAAATAGACCTGAACCGGCCGGATCGGCCGAAATGAGGAACTTCAGTCCGAAACAAAGTGGGACATCTGGGACAAAAAGGCGCGAACTGGCCGAACCGGGTGAAATGGGAACAAACAGTCCGGAGGCAATTGGGACATCTGGGCCGCGAGGACGCGAACCGGCCGGTTCGGCCGAAATCAGCACAAGGAGCACAAGGAAAAATGGGACATAGGGACGCGCAGGACGCGGATCGCCGAAAGGGCCGAGGACCAATCAACGCATGACACGTGTCACAAGGGGAAAGGTCCAGAAAAGTCAAAGGGGCGAGTTTTCGAGCACTGATCCGAACCAATGAAATAGCGCCACGTGTCCCAGCAGGGGCCCACAAGGAAATTTCAAAAGAAATCCCACCGAAAGGTAGAGGAGAGAGAATCACGCGACCAATCAATGCGTGCCACGTGTCATCCAGGTGGCGAAGCGCGGGAAATATTTCAAAATCCGTCTTGGTCTGTTCCGTGCCCTAAATCTTCAGATCGTCATATCTTTTGATCCAGAGCTCGGATTTGCACGTTCCTTATATCAACGGAAAGCTTGTGAGATTCTCTACATGATTCCAGGGTCAATCTTACATTTTGGTTCAGTTTGGAGAGAGAAAATCAAGAAACACCTCTGGCGTGAAATAACAAGCAGAAGTAATGCTTCAACTAACAACTTTAATGCAGCAGACAGTTCGCCGCTTCTGTTAGGCAGCCCGCCATTTTGCCAGGATCCGCCGCTTCTGCCATGATGAGATGAATTGAATGCAACCTGGAGGTGGTTGGGGTAGATTTGGTTTTCCCTTCTCTCTTTCCTCTCTCATTCTTTCTATATATTGTAAAGAGGAGCTTCTTTTCAAGGTGGAACATTTTTTCTGTTTTGCCTCCTCCCTTCTTCTCCTATCAGGCGAATTTGTGGAGTTCGAACCTCTCATTTGAAACTGTAATACTGACTCTACCTCTTGGCATTCTGCAGTGTATTGTATCAATCTTTGGAGCAAGTAATACATGTCTGTGGATGATTCTCAACCCTCTCTGTGTTCATCTTGCATCCTCCTGGTCTTTCACTACAAGTTTTGTTATCTGTGCATGATCTTATATCACATTTGAATGGTCTGTGTTCACTGGAAAAATAGGTGTTCTTCATTCCTCGGTGCATCACCTCTATTAGCTTAGATTTATTTTATGCATCTTCTTACCTTGTCTCCTTGGCAGATTAGATTAGGTTTTGAGAAAACCCTCTGCATATTTCGTGTGCATCTGAACAGAGGAATAGGAACCAGCCTTCTCTGGAGAATCCTCTCTCATTTTTCAAGTCCCACACTTGGAGAAAGGATTCAATGTTATGCAATCACACTGGATGCCAAGTGATCAACCTAGAAACTTGATCTGCATCCAGGGGTGCTGTGATTTTGCTTGTCCCTTATATGAATGAGTGCTAGATATGTACTTTTTAGTTCTCATTTATGCCTTTGATGAAATCTTAGGTGGTGATAGATAATGCTTATAGTGCTTGGCCCCTTATTTGAAAGAAGTAACTAAGTATATATATGATTCCCTTGTTTGAATTTTGTAATTGACAATTGAAAGGCCAACCCAAAGTGTTAAAATGTGACCAAGAAGTGAAAAGGACTTGAAAGAGTAAGAAGAAGAAAGAGAGGGACATATTGCACATGAGGGACAGGAGTTCTTGGGTGCTTCTGTCCTAACTGGGCACTAGTATCTGAGGCCATGAAAAGGTAAATCAGTCAAGTGCTTGAATGAATTTGTAAGATGTGTAAAACTAGTACAATCCAAGAGATGAAGTAACCAAAAGGCTAAAATGAGTTTTCAACCACTAGTTTTCTTTCTTAGGAATCATGTATACATTAGTATGCTTTAGGACCTAGAAATGTACCCAAGTGCATATATTTTTGTCTACATTTCCCCCTCACTTTATGCTTGTTGAGTGAATACTTGATAGCATAAAGGCCATAGAATAGAAAATGTGTACCTTGTAATCCAGAGAGGAGTGTAGCCGATAAGCATGGTGAGTAGAAAATACACCATATGAAGCTGTGAATTGATCACAATGTGAAGTGTGGTAACTAGGAAAGGGAGGTACCTACCCTAGGGGTGAATCGTATGCATAATTAGTTGATGTTGGAGCTTGTTTTGTACTTCTTGATGTGAGTTATTCTTTTTGTTTATAAGGATAGACATATAAAATAAGATCAAATCAGAGTATTCAAAGTCTCGTATATGAAAAATTAGAGTAACATATAAGTATGTAAAAATTAAGTACCTAAGGAAAGAGTGCACCTAATGTATGAGAGAGTATAAGGATATAAAATTGTCTTGTTTATCTTCGATATGTTATTTTTTGGGGTTGGGAGTGATCAATTCCAAACCAAGAAAGTAAAACTATGAGAATTTGAGTGATCTCACGCCAAGGAGTGAGGTTTTTGGGTGATCTCAAATAATGATTTTTTGTGGTAAATCTCACCAAAGATGAGGTTTTTGGGCAATCTTACCAAGAGTGAGGTTTTTGGGTGATCTCATGCAAGAGAAGAGTGTTAGGGAGAGATTTGTATTTTTCTCTCCTTCTATGATGTTTCTCAAATGATAAGTGCCACTGCAGATTGACACGATCCTGATTTGTAACCTGAATTTGTAACTGAATTATAGCCGAATTGTAACTGAATTATAGCGGAATGACTAAATTCTTTAACTGAAGTACCAAGTGTTTGATATTGTAATTTGTACTGTAAACTAATGGAAACTTTGTTGAACTGAGAAACTATCTATTTCTTCCCCAGGACATAAGCATCTAGGTGGGACACAAGCACCCAATCGTTCCTGTCTGATACTTAGGTACTAGTGTCTACTCTGTGTTTATGATCCAAGTCTGATTCTGGACCACTCTGTAACTATGTGCCTTTGCCAAATCTATACTATGTTTATTATTTTCTAGAGTTTTGTACTTGCTAGAAGGGTGATTTGTTCACCCAATAGTTTCCCCCTCATTTGGGGTGCATGTGACAAGTGTAGGAGGATGTGGCCCAAACAAGAGGACCAAACTAATATGCATATCATATATTGGATACCTACAGGGGGTAGGGGATGTGCATGGTATAAACCAAGGCACATGCAAACAATATAGGCTATAAACAAGTGTTAGTGTAAAAGAGCTAGCATGCAATAATATATAATGTATCAATTAACTATGAAGACAAGAGGGACCACGAAAAAGTGGGTTGCATATATGGGACATCACTCACAATGTCACAAGACAATCAATAGCCGAAGCGGCCATAAAAAAACAATGATCAAGCATGACATAGGGCATAGCCCACAAACAAAACCGTACAATAAAAACAAGAAATAGATAACCATGGTTGTATAGAATCATGCAAGGAAAATGTTACACATGAAGCACCCACTTTGGTATGTTAGAAAGATAAGTAGTAGGTAAAAGCATGTATAGATCATATCAGTGAAAATTAAGTGATAGTGACAAGAAGTAGTAAATACTGTAACAATAGGACTTTTGATGTGTAGTATGAGAGTAGAAAAGGTAGATGCCCCCAGGAGCCTTGACGGGACTGGTAAAGAGAAGTGTCAAGCATCATGCATCATGTAAGAATCTATAAAAAATCCTCCATTCACCTCAAGATACCATGTGAACGTGCATGTGTGTATAGAAAAAGATAATGACATACTAAGTATCCAACTAGCATAGGAAACAAAGTGCAACATGTAAGTAGTATAAGCTAACAAGAGTAAATACAACCAAGATGTGTAGATGTTGTGTGAAAGTGATGGTGTGTTGTGATATGTAAGATGTGTAGATGAGGGGATCTGTGTTTCCCCCCAAGCAGATGTGTGTGATGTGAGGTTCATTTAGGAATTGTGCCCTCAACATTCAAGTATGAACCATAGAACAAGAGTGTGTCATCGGGTAATGAAGGTAAAGTATGTATACCAGAGATGTGGCAATGCTCGGAAAGGTAGTCATGAAGCACAGAGCATGAGAGAGAGAGAGAGAGAATTCCACCAAGATGTGACTAGTGAGGGGGGAATTTGAGTGTCCCTCGATTGTGTACGGGGTGGGGAGTCAAGTAAAATCATCAAGGAGGTTGTCAGTGTCAAGGTCGTAACCGTTAGGATTTGGATTGGAGACATAATATGCGATAGTGTGAGGTTGATCATAGAAAGAGCCTGTGTGGCATAAATTATACATGCCCATAGCATATTCTTCATCAGTAAAAGGGGGTTGCAAACAATCATGTGTGTACCAGCGAGTTAGGTTTTGGGCATAGCCAAGGAAGGAATCATTGCAAATAGAGATGTGGCCAAAAGGCATAGGAAAGGTAATAGTAGTATGGTTAGAGTCAAGGGTGCCACCAATATAGTCAAGCCAAGATTGTCCAAGGGTGAGCAGAGAGGAAAAATGTGTACATGTAAGGAAGATGATAAATGGAAGATACACAGAGGCCATAAGTAGCAAGTAATGAATACATATCCATGATACATCTAGGGAGAATGAGGGGGAGGAGATCAACAAGTGTGAATCCTAATTGTGCTAAGCCTTCATGTGTGCAAACAATGTTAGGGAAAGTGGGATCGAATGGAATATGAGGCCAATAAGAGTCATGTATGAGTAAGGTGCATGTGAATGGATCAAGTTGTAGACTGAAGGTGACCTGGGGAGATGAGGAGGTGGCATGAGGTCTAGTGTATGTACAGTTGCCTGGAAAGGAATCATGGTTGTAGTAGAGGGAGGAGGTTGTTTAATTGATACTCACCCTGGCCAATAGCAATGAAGGTGTCTTGGAAATAGGATTCATCTACCTCAAGAGGAGTAAAGTTAAGGTTGCACAACTTTTCATCAGTAAGTTCTACGACATTGACCTCATCATCGGAATCATTGGTGTTGACATTATCTTGTTGGGTAGCATTATCAAGGATATTAAGAGGAGGGGTGGTGGATGTAGTAAAGGGTGGAATAGTGGTAGTGATGGAGGGAGATATGGTAGGGGAAATAAGATCAGTGGTATGTGTAGGGATGGAAGGGGTGAATGTGGAGGTAGAAGAAGTAATGGAAGTATTGGATTCATCGACATCATATGTATCGATAGTATGGTAGGGAATTGGATTAAGTGGGGGTATAGGCATGGCAGTGACTGGGTCTATTTGGCAGAACTTGAATGGTTCAAGGTTGGTGGAAATAGTATGCTCATATCCATCATGTAAGAATTTAACGCACTGATGAACCATAGAAGGAATAACATGCATAACGTGGATCCATGGTCTACCAAGTAAAAATTGAATTGAAATGATGTATCAATGATATAGAACAAAGTGGGAAGGGTTTTGGGCCCAACCTGTAAAGGTAAGGTGATGGTATCGATGCATGTTTGAGTAGTAGAATCATAGCCACAAACAAGGGTAGAGGATTTGGTGATCTGACTATCAGGAATTTGTAGTTGTGTGAGTAATGAGAGGGAACATAGATTTAGAGTAGAGTCATTGTCAATTAGTATGCACTTGATATGATGGAAACCAATAGTAGCTGTAATAAGCAAAGGTGATGAAGGATCACCAATGGTAGTAGGAGGGATATCCTCATTACTGAATGATATGGCATGTGGTAGGTTTTTGAGGGATTGAATAAGATGGGTGAAGGCAACATGGGAATTGTCACTTGTAATTTGAATGGAACGTAGGACAACCTCTAATGTATGATGACAATTTGGTGCATTGTGTAAAAGATCATAAAGGGATATTTTGGCTGGTGTATTCTTTAGTTTCTCAATGATATCATAACCTTTGGAGGTGTCGGTAGGAACTGTAGAGGTGATAGGTGGTGGAATAGAGATGGGTGGAGCCATGGGTTGCCTATTGCATCAAGTGGTGACCACATTAATAGTTAGGTCAAGAATTAGAGGGTTGAAGTGGGGAGGGTGTTGGGTACAAACCTGCATAAAATCAACAAGAGTGAAAGTCGTGAAGAAACCTTGGTGGGTGCATAGGATGGGTAAGAGGATTGGTCCATAAATTCAGAAGAAGGAGAGAGAATCTGATGCATGTTTAGAAGGTAGGGTTTGATCGATTGGGTTCACCAAATGATTTAATCTAATTTGAATTAAATCTTATTTCAGAGTAACTTACTGTAAAAAATGATATTTATGTAATTAAATACAGTAATGTATAAACAATAAGATTCAACAATGTAAAACCCTAAGAAAATGAGAGGGGATGATGACTTAGTTGATTCTGTGCAACCTAGGAGTGATCAGGACTATGTATCTGCTAGAACATGCTAGAAATAGTGTCACAAAGGCTCGATGAGGGTTTGGAACCCTAGGAATGTATAGGGAAAAAAGTGCCCACATGAGGATAGGAGCGCCCTAGGTGCTAGTGATTGATCTAGGCGTATGTGTCTACTCAAATTCTTGGAACCTGGCATTTTCTGGGCCAGAAGATATTCATTGTTATCATTCTTTTTTCACTCTGGTTTCGATTTTTAATATTTCTGGTCATACCTGTAACCTACAAAACAAATGAATACCTACACATGCCCACAAACCACATCAAATCTAATAAAAAATATGTAGAATGGGGAGTCAAATTGACCCCAATGGTCATTGGAAGAGTGAACTTTTGACTGAGCATTGCACTACATCTCAGAATCCATGTAGTTCTTCATGTGTGTGTGTGTATCTCTGTCCCTAGGTTTCCCTTGTGCAAGTTGCATGATGATAGCGGGCTAGATCTAGATTTTTATTGAATATGTAAAATGTGTGTGATGGAATAGAATGAACTCCCCTCCTATGTAGTGTATGTAGATCAATGCATCCCTTGTTCTTTGTATGAATGTGCTATATATGTATGCTTTGTAGTGCTCTTGTGCCTTTGTGCAAGCTTAGGTGGTGATAGATAATGCTTATAGTGCTTGGCCCCTTATTTAGAAGAAGTAACTAAGTATATATATGATTCCCTTGTTTGAATTTTGTAATTGACAACTGAAAGGCCCTGACCAAAGTGCTAAAAGGTGATCAAGAAGTGAAAAGGACCCAAAAGAGTAAGAGGAAGAAAGAGAGTGGCAGGAATTCCTGGGAGGGACAAGTGTGCATGGGCACTTATATCCTAGCTGAGCGCTAGTGTCTGAGGCCATCAAAAGGTAAATTATTCAAGTTTTGGTAGAACTGTAAGATGTGTAAAACCAGTAAAGTGCAAGAGATAAAGTAACCAAAATGCCAAAAGGAGTTGTCAACCACTAGTTTTCTTACTTAGGAATCATGTATACATTAGTATGCTTTATGACCTAGAAATGTACCTAAATACATAGATTTTGTGCATACACTTCACTCTTTACACACATGTGTTCATATGGTATTTTTATCATGATGCAAGACATAAAAAGAGTGTTACACGATGATAGGTGTTTTCTATACTCTTTACCCATACTCCCCATACATCTAGGTCATTTATTTTTACTACATCTAGGATTTATTGCTATATTATAAGTTACTTTCTACTTCATCATTATTTTTGACTACATATATTGTGTACATGTTATATTTTGAGATGATATGACTAACACATTCCTTGTGTAGTGTTAACATATCTTGTTTCACATATTTTCACATATATTGGCTACTCTATCATGTTATCATATTTTGACACTCTTATTTCATGTATACTTGTTTGTGTTTGGGTGTTATTTCTTTCTTGTTTTCATTTCTTGTCGCCTATGTGCCTTGATTATCTTGAAACATCATGGGTGTCCCATGTTTGTGGCATTATTCCTAGCTTTTTTTCTCTTTCTTTCTCTTTCCTACATACCTACGGGCCTTGATAGTCTTATGACACCATGGGTGTCTCATTTTTGTGGCTTTACACATTTTGTGTGAAATTGTTTACATACTTGTTACATTTGATTTCATTATTTTTATATTTCTCTTCTTTTACATACATTTTGTACTAATATTGGTATCATGATTTCTATCTATTTTTATCATTACTTTTATTATGAGCCATGGTTTCACATTTTGTAAACACCTTCCTTTTTATAATTATAGTTTCTTCAAGGTGGCTACATATTTATGATCTTACACTCCCCTACATTTTTTTAGACATCTAGTGCATGGTCACACATATTTTATTTTACTCCAAGTGCTCAAGATGTTTTTTGCACATGCCTAAAAAAAGGGGGCATTCATTTAGGTAAATTCTACACTTATAGTAATGACAGGTAGAATTTTGGAGTATGATATAGGTACAAACAAGGTCCAGGTATTCAAAAATCTATAAAACACATAAATGTAGACAAATTTGTACATGTTTAAAACCATACAGATTGGTCAAGACCATTAGATATGATCCTAAGCCTCTCATACATTTTTTCTTAGGGGAAGTTACATCAAATTTCATATTTTTAGTTACAGGTTTAGGTTTTTGGCACAATTTTAAACTCACTTCACTTAGTTCAGACTAGTATAGGGGGCATGAATTACTTAACTCCCTCATCATGGCATTAATTTTATATTATAGTTTTAAGAATCTTGGGGTTAAAATTATCCTTCCTCCATTATAATTTTAGTACATTAAAATTTCTATGTAGTTGTGCAACACATGGGAATAGCATGGGATAACTCATTCTCTTTTCTACTATGTATTTATTTATAGAATTGGGCTAGATTTGTCTTTAGTAGTGTCATCCATGGGGTTATGGAAGGTATCAAATAAGATAAGTTCTTCGTAGGTAGAATTTTGTTTCCTCTTACACTCAAAGGGGAAGATATCATAGTTTTTGAATAGCTTTCAAACCCAGTCTTCTTCATTAGTAGGGTGTTTTGACACTTTATTATTCTACTTATTTCCTTGGAATTCCATGTATGGTTACATGAACCTAACACTCCATTTTATCCTACATACGATTGGGGCTTAGTCACCCCATTCCTTTGGAAAAAATTTCAAAGAAAATCTTCAAACACAAGTAAAACATGGTAATTTCTCCCTCCATAGAACAAACAAATGTATTCCTTTCATATTTACATCTCTTTCATTTCATTATTTTTCAAATGAAAATATTTTTATTACACTTTAGATTTGAATTAAATTTTAATATTTTATCATGGACATTAACTACATTCCATGTTACAGGTTTCATCACGGAGCATGCCAACACCAAGCATAATGGGATCATGCAAACCATGCATCAAGTAAATATAAATTTTCTACACACTTAGGTATTTTTTTAAGCATGTAATTTCATTTCATACTTAAAGGGAGGATGTAGACATTCAAATGTGGTAATTCACTATTTGTAAATTCTAGTTTTGACAATGCACTCTTGTTAAGATAAATACTACCTTCCCATTCCCACCTAGAACACTCAAAGGTATCTTGTTTATGTTTTTTTTCATTGTACATTGACATGTCATCAATTTATAAGACTATAAAGCATAAAATCCATATAAAAAAATTAATTGACAAGTTCCAAGCTTCAAGCTACATGTTTTCCTCACTAGTCAAGGTTGTACAGTTTTGTCGTGATAGTATATCCAGTCTTAGATGACTTGCACAGTCTTGGACCGACATATCCTTCAACTTTTTTTTTCATATTCATATATATTTTTGGGTCTTATAATATATTTGGGTCAGCCTTTCTTTGATAAATAATCTACGAAACCATATTACTAACCTATAAATCCTATGGCACTATATTGATACACTCACTTATAACACTTATAAATGGAACCCATAGCTCCCTAAATATCATAATATTTCTTCTACATTCATTAGAATGGAATATTTATAGTTATAAATATTGTTACTAGGTTAAGACAACAATATATGTCATCTACAAGAACTCAAACATCCCTTTCCTAAGTATCTTAGCAAGAGCCAACTCAACTCAAGAATTTTTAAAGGTGGTCTTGAAATCAATTTGTTATTGGGCACTAGAAAATGGCTAAGTATTTGAAGTATACAGATGTTAACGTGTGCACAAAAGGGATATAGAATAAATAACTGGAAGAATACACCTAGAGAACACGTTGGAAGGACATGGTTTTGTGTGCGGAAGATGGAAAGAGATGCGTGCAAAGATCATTGTAGAGAGGGAGAGGACTTAGTGAGTTTTTGGTATAGTGGGGCTAAATATAGAATTGGAGTATGTGAAATGCAAGGAGGATTGAGTAGTCAAGAAGAGTCAATTTTTGAGGAAATAACTTGTACTTTGAACATGTGCATGGATCTAATAATATGATTAGAACTAGAATTAACTATAGATAATCTAATATTAGGTGAAGCTTGCATACTTCCTAGTTGATTTTGTAGTGGCACATCGATATTCTTAGCATGCAGCTTGTTTTTAGAAGTGCATGGGTGGTGAAGGGAAAGTACCCACCCAATATATATATATATATATGTATATATGTATGTATGTATGTATGTATGTATGTATTACTTTGCATGGTTTTGGGGCACAACATGATCATTGTAGACTGAATTGTTACATAGTTATGTTACTGGTATGATGTTGTGCGCTTGGCTTTGTGATGTTTCTTATGATGTATTCATTTATTTTATTTTTATGAACTAATATAATGGATTTTTATGGTTGGATATTAGTTGTTGATGTATCTACTACTAGTGATTATATGGTGAATCTAGTTTTAATTGTTATGTGATATTTATTCTTACTTTATTATGTGTGTTTCCAACTTGAGTTCATGAATTTGATTGATAAAATGGATTATACACCTCAGGATTTGGTTGTTACAAACATGAATTTTAACCATGTGGTAATACTATAACAAAGAGAAACATGGTACCTTTGCATACTTTGGGTGAGCACTCAGATTTGTCTCAATGATGTGTCAGTGTGTATATAGTTTGAGTAAGAAAAACATATTACATTTCGGTTCTGTTGCTAGGACATCTTTTCAAAAAAGTTTACCACGATGTTGTACGATGATGGCATATAATTTTAATCTTTTGTCCATTGTATTGGTACCCAAATTATTTCTCTCTTTGAAGTTGAGCAACATCAACAGGCTAAGCAGGATGCTTAGAGACATATAAGTCAAAATTTAAGTTGTTCTGTAGCCGGGGAAGGAATTAACTATCTCTTTGTTACTAGAGGATGGCGAAGTTGGGTAACATCGTGCTGAGGGTTTGAACTACCCTCCTACTTTAGGATTTGCCTTTACCTAGGGTGAGAGGACCCATTTTGTAGCCTTTATTTTCAAGGGCAATGAATGGATCAACAATAGTTGACTCTCCTTTGAGGACAATTGAGAAATAACCTTGGGAAGACATGGTCAATGCAATATAATCTAACTCTCACGAATTGTCACTTCTAGACAATGCAAATGTCTCCTAAAACAAGGCTCGGGCTACTAAATATAACTGTAGAACCAACTTGATTTTGCATATTTTAACTTTAACAGGGAAAGCATGGGTGATTCTTGTAGGATTTATCAATTTTGGATGCAATTTGTTGGGGAATTAAGCAGGATAAAGTTGATTATATCGAATATCAATGAATTTCTTAACAAATGCTAGTAGATCTACCAAATAAGATAATGAAAATACTTCAAATAGCCAACAATGAACCTTCAACCAAAAGATGTGCACCCATGGAAGCCCAAAGATAAACAATTTCACACACTCTTTGAGAATTTAAACATAAAATCTTATGTCAAAGACTCAATTAAACATCAAGAGTCCCTAATCTATCGTGCCTAAGATACACTCATAGACTAAAAAACAACCTGTATCAGCAAAATGGAAGTAAAGTAAATTTAAAACTGTTTATTGCACAGTGAAATGAAAGATCTTATCACAACACAATTACAATCACCAAAATATTACCATAAGGATAATATCTTGTGTGATTAAGAGGAATTTTTAACATAAGACTACAACAAGAACATGAAATAGCTACTTGAAAACGTCTCAAATTAAAAGTAGACTCAACAATTGCTCATGATTAACACAATCAGCTTAGGGCTCATTAAATTTATCAGCAAGGGAAAGTTTCATTTACAATCTCAATGTTTGTCAATGGTTGTACACTTGCAAGCATCTTGACATGATTCAATTTTAAATCTTAAGTAAATAACAAGTTTCTCATATAAGTTCTTGGGAAAATGGTTTATCTCATCTTACGCCTTTCTCTGAATATTTTCAAAAAAATTTAACCCCCTTATGCAAGAGTATTCTCATCGCATTTAGACAATTTCACTCACTTACTCATTCTTTTGTTTTCCCCCCAAAAGCATGAATCTCTAAGAGAATATTCTTCATAACATACAACTTAGTTTATTGTTACTCTCTTGGAAATATGTTATCTATTTTTGCCAGGTGGAGAAGTTATGAGCTAATCATATTTTTTACCTCTTCAGGAATGGCCGAGACATCATGTCATTCTTTTTTTCAGTCACTTAATCATTTATTTCCTTTTGGCATGCAAGAAAACCCTTTTTGATGGTTCTCAGGTGCTCCTATATGACCGGATGTGACATGCCATCTCTCTCACCTTTTGAGAATCAACCTTGGGTAATACATGCTTGCGTTTGTGCCCTTCAGAATTGATTGTCCCCACATGGATTCCATCACATCAATAAAACTATTTTCATTGCATAATTTCAATATCTCTCAAATTTATCTCCTTCATGCGAGCTGGTCAGAAAAAAAAATTTCATTTGATGGCAATGATTTCGCTCAATTCAGTCATGTTTGCATTATTCTCATTATAAATTGGACTCTACCTTTTCACCAATATGCATCCCCTTTTCTAATCTTGAATGTGAAGAATTATTGTAAAGTTCTTTATTGGAACAATGGCGAATGTAGTTGCGGCAAACATCTTGAAAGATATCTCTTCGGAAGATTTAAACCAAATCTTCAACCTAAACGGTCCAGATGAATCTTTTTTTAGGGATTTGTTTGATATTACAGACTTGGGGGATACTAAAGGGCCCCTGACATTCCAGTAATTTCAACTTGTACTCCTCATGAGATTGATCAAAATAAATCTTGTCTTCTCGGCCTTCCAAACTATGTACTACCATATTTTCCAATGTGCAAACACCAGAAATTTCTAGAAGATTTGAATAAATTATGGATCCAAAGGAAGCTTGTTATTACAGGGATGACGGCGTAGAAGTGTCCCTTCTTGAGTGGTGAAAAATTCGTGATGATGGAGATCCCCTAGGAGTCCTACGTGTTCTACAACTAGTCTTGCATTAATAATGTTCCTGTCATGTCTCATAAAATGGGCAAACTAAAGCAGAGAATCGTCTCCTTAGAAAAGGGGTTAGGCAAGTTCAGTGTCACCCCTAACACCCACCACACAAGCACCATCCTCATGAGGGTTGAATCGGGCTCTCAGACCCTAATTACCATTTTGGATGAGGAGGAAGCAGGACCTTCATCTTCTCTTCATTCCAAAGCATCATTATCTACCACCAGGGAGGGTAAGGGCAAGTCTACTCTTCAACCTTCCATTTCAATGTAGCGAGCCTCTTTGATGGAGCAGGGCTTATAAGGCCCTCGTCCTGTTCCTTTGCCGAAGGAGTGTCCACCTTTCACAAGGATGTAAAGGGGCGAGTCTGGTTTAAAAACTCGAGCTCCATCTAATCCAAGGGATACAACGCTTGCTCTTCTAGCCAATCTAGATGCTCCTCTACAATCTACTTCCACCCAGCCCACTCCCTACAGGGAAAAAGGGAAATCAGTGTTTTCCACAAGTGGTTCGAACCTCTTGGGTTGGGTATCATCCTATAAGAAGAAATTTTAGCCGATGGGTATTTTGGATGGCACCATGATAACTGTTGAGTTATTAATGGATATGGGATGTCGCGGGACCTAGCATGGTCAATTTTATTCATTCAGACAGTTCAAGGTTCACATGAATTTATATCCAAGAAGAACAGGCTATTGAACAAGATTCCTCCATTCAGAGGAGATTTCAAGATAGAAGTTGAAGACAACTGAGTGTTGTTTCTCTTCTTGTGTCCTTTCTTCTCAATTTTTATACAACTTTCTTTATCATGGGCTAGGGCCCCAATAGAATCCCCATTTTGATTTCAATTCATAAAACAACCAATTTAAAATGTTATATCAACATATGAACTTCATAATGGATTTTACAATTTTACTTGAAGTAATAATGAAAGTTCACTGTACTGTATCAGATTACATGTATTTTTGTAATTAACACTCCAAAACCATGTTCAATTCTCATGAAATAAGAGTATTGAATGTATTTAAGATGAATAATTTTAGAGAAAAACAAGCCTAAGCTTGCATATTGGTCTTCACAAATCGGGTCTTCATCTCCATCATCTTCACCACCTTCTTTTATCCTTGAAGGAGCAAAAATCTGCATTTTGAAGGGGTGACATCACTTCAACTGATACATTCTGAACTATGAGCATCTCGACAATTGGCACATTCATATTGATGTCCCTGGTTCACACTCTTTTTTGCAACTTCAAATTGTCCCCTATTATGTTTTTGGGTTTGATTTTTTCTAACCTTTTCCCTTTTTATTTCTAAACACATATTTCTTACTCAAGTCTCCATCTTACCTTGGGTCAACAAGTGTACCCTTTTACTTTTTCAAACACTTCCCTTGTATTGGCACGAATACATCCTTCGACAGGCCCTGTGGCTCTTTGATTGGATCCTTCAGTGGTGATATTTCCCATGTATGCCACGTGGATGTTTTGCACTATTCGAGGCCCTTCCCCCTCTATCTCCTTCTAAAGTTGTGCTCATGCAACATGTGGAAGCCTGTGCATCCTTCCTTGTTTTCTTCGAATCTTCAGATCGTTTTGGGACTGCTTTTCGCTGCGTTTTCAGCTACGTGGTCGATGTTTACTCCTCGAGAGCTCCCGAATTCTCAAATTTTATAAATTGGGTGCCAAAGGGACACGTGGACTCCCCCTTTTCCTTTTCTGAGGTGAAATTCCTTTCTCCCATGGCTTCAAATTTTTTTTCTTCCAGGTATCCACCAAGTCATAGAATCTTCTGCAACATGTAATTTATACTGAGAGAAACTGGGATAAGATTTCTAAGGGAAAAAGTCAAAAGGATTCATCAATAGTGACAAAATTTCAGAATCCTCAACGAAAAAGAGGATAAACTCCCTAAACACAAGCCTTTCATTCACACACGACATCAATGTATCATCAAAGTATACATTTTTTACATGAGTAATCCAATCAGAGGAAAATTTTAAGAGGGCATACATTGAATTAAAGGGAAATATAAAATCAAGAACCAACACATTGAAGATTGGGTGATTGATGGACAAGATCATTTTGCATAGAGATATAGTATTGGACCTGATTTCAATGCACGCAAGTGGGTTGAAGAACATATTTATCATGATTTTTACAAGTCGTTATTTTGTTGTTTTCTAATAGAGTTGTACGAGTGGTTGTTCACATATGCATCAAAGAAAATCTTGTATTACAGATAAAGGAATTGGATGTAGGAAGAGTATTAGGCTTTGTTTGATGCAGATATACCTTAGAGGCATGTTGTAGATCATTGGTGGCATGGTGTTGTATGTAGTTATACTTTGGATTATGCAGTGTCTTGGTATGCTTGTCTAAAATTTTCTGAGTTTGAATTCTTGCGTGAACTTAAAAATAGGGATCAGCTCCTAGGGGTCATTGCAAAAGAAGAATAAAAAAACAACCAGCAAAAAGGAAACGAGAAAGTCCCAGAAGGGAGTTAAACATGCTTAACTCATACAAAGAAGGACCACACTTTATAGCAAGGTGGGAAAACTCGGGAGAAGGAGAAATAGTCTCAAAAATGGAAAAACAACAGAAGTTCACCAAAATTCTACCAACAGACCAGGAACAAACGTTAATTATTTTGGGATCCCCCACTGTTACCATCATGGCTATCTTTGTTCCCGCCACTCTCAGCACCTTTATCATTAATATCATCCTCCATATCATCCTTGGAGCTGCTGATGCGCAAGTTGAAAATCCTTCTTTTGGTGCCCTCCTCCATCCTTTCCATCTTATCACTGAGCTTTTTGACCTGGTCCTCCAGCTCAAGAAGTTTCTGCCTGGACTTCACCTGTGCGGTGACAATTTACTTGGAAGCATTGATGACATCCATCATTGTATCCCTTTGGCCAACATTGGTTTCTTCCATCGCATGGAGAACCCCTTCTAAGTACTGAACCTTACTGATCAAATCCTCTAAACCCTTTAAATTACCATCCCTATCCCGTTTTCTCAAAGAGCTTGCTTCCCCATGACCTACCTCACCCATATCTTTACCAGAAACCTCCCCACCAAATTTACAATTGTCGGCCTTCATCTTAGTGAGGCAGTCAGCAAGAGTGAGGTCATCCTCATCCGCATGATCTTTCAGGGGAGAACACAGAGCAGGTTTCCCATTTTCATACATCAGAAGAATGAGCCCTTCATGCAGAGGTGAATCCACTTTCTCCTACTAGAAAGCCTCTAAGGAGTTAGTCAGTGACATATACAGAAAGAAGGGGATGCTCACCATGACCTTATGGCGAACATGTTCAGAAGGGTCAAATGGTGAGTATATATTTTTCTGTATTTACCCTCCAGAGTGATGTACTTCATAATATGGAGGCACACCTCTCTCCAAATACCTGGAATGCATGACCTGGCAATACCATCCATAAAGTAGGAACATCTTTCCTTGCCAACAAAGAACCACTTGATTTCCTATTCTCTGCGGGTTCTATCCTTGAAAATTTTAAGCCCATCCATTTTCATGTCCGTGACCTGAGTGATGGAGGACTCAAACACCTCAATTTCCATTCCTCTGACAACAAACTTATCCACTTTCCAAGCTTTTCTGAAATCCTTAGACAGAGAGGGATCATGACCATGTAATTTGGCAATGAAATTGTTGAAACCCCCAATCCTAAGCCTGTTCCACAGAGGTTGATTACACACATCAATGCTATGGCTAGTAGGTTCAACACGAATCCTATCACCCCCCATATTCACCAGACCGAGCTTCTTCTGATTGCTACAAAAATTCAACAAGAGACCTTCTTTCGCATTGGCTAAAATCTTGGAAGGCAAGATATTAAGTAAGTTGTCACCACCACCATTCTCACTCATGCCAACATTATAAAACTTAGTGCCCTCTATCTCTACTGATGGACTCATTAATATCCATGGGTAATATATCAACTTTACACCATAGCTTATAATCATTACAATGGATGTCGTAATTGGCCATCTTGTCTGCACATTTGTTCCCTTGACGAAGGGTATGATTATAAGAAATGCTATCAAAATAATTAGAGATTTCCTTAACATCATTGAGGATATTACTAATGGCCCAATTAATGGAACCTTTGTTATTAAGGGCATTAATAATGAGGAGAGAGTCACCTTCGATCTGGATGTCCTTGAGGCCTTTTTCTTTAGCAAGCAAGACCCCCCAAAGAAGAGCTCTGGCTTCTGCCATGTTATTTGTTTGACGACCTAAAGGACCCGCATAGGCAAACAACCAATCACCATCACTGTTCCTAAGAATTCCTCCTCCACCTAGCAGGACCCGGGTTCCCTTTTGAGGCTCCATCAAAGTTTAACTTTACAACATTTCCTCCAGGATTTTTCCAGCTGGAGTTCTTTTTAGGAGTGTGGTAATCCACCGAACCAAGGGCGAACTTGTCAAGAACTTTCTGCTCACTTTTTGGACAGGGTTTCTTGACTTTACCTTTAAAGAGTTTAATGTTTTCCTTAATGGCACTCAAGGTTTTCCTCCTAACTTTTGATAAAAGAGATTTCTGATCATGGAAGATACCATCATTTTTGGCTTTCCATAAACCCCCCAAAAAATGTGGAAGGGCAATGTTCCAGGCCCAGGTCAAGATAGGAAAATGGAAGGGGCTCACCCATTGAAAGCAACAGTCTTCAATCGTCGAGGGCAGGATCCATTGGATATTGAACAGATCCAGAATAGCAGCAAAGACAACATGGGAGAAGGAGCAATGAAGGAGGAGATGATTGACATTTTCCTCCTCTTTCTTACAGAGGGAACATCTATTGGGAATCTTCATCCCCCTTTTCCTGAGATTGTCCACAGTCAGAATTTTATTCTGGGCAGCCAACCAGAAAAAGATATTAATCTTGGGGATGAGATCTTTCACCCAAAGTTTCCCCCAATAGTCCTTGAGCATATCATTCTTGAAGTTAGACATATAGGCAGATTTAACCATGAAATTTCCAGATTCTTCTTCTCTCCATTTGATGGAGTCCTCCTTGGTTTGGAACAAGGGGATGTGGAAAGCCTTAAGTTGATTGTTGAGATCACGGAAAGGTTGGATGTCACCGTCAAATTCTGGGGGAGGCTCAATGGTCTCCCATCTGACAGTATCTTCCTGGATCCAAAAGTCCCAGATCCAAAATTTTCCAGAATCCTTGTAGTATTGAGCCACATCTTTCCAGAGGTCTAAGTTAGCTAAAGGGGACTCCCCAAGCCAATTATCAAACCAGAAGCTGATTCTAGAGCCCTTACCAATTTCCCAAATCATACCTTTGGATAAAATTTCTTTTGAGTCTACAAAGGAGTTCCAGAAAGAAGACCCTCTAGGGAGGTTTGTTTGGTTAAAAAAGGATTCCAATCTACCTATATTCCACAAATATTTCATCTTTATGATTTGTATCCAAAGACCTTCCTCTCTAGCGATCCTCCAACCAGCTTTGGCTATTAAAGCCTTATTCATGAGAGCAATGTTTTTGAGCCCCAATCCACCACATAGCTTTGGTTTAGTAACCTTATCCCAGGCCACAAGAGGAAATTTGAATTTATCACCAGCTCCCATCCAAAGGAACCTCTTTTGGATTTTCTCTAAGGCTTCCTTAATTCTAACAGGGAGCATGAAAAGAGACATAACATAAATGGGAATGCCTTGAAGGGAGCTTTGGAGCAGTTGAATCTTACCAGCTTGAGAGAGAAAGAGACCCTTCCAAGATGAGAGTTTATTATTAACTCTTTCCAACAAGAGCATTCCAAATCATGAGGTCAGGCTTCTTAAGGATCAGGGGCATTCCCAGATAAGAATCTAGAAAATGTTTGATTCTGCAACCCAAGATACGAGCTAATCTAGCTTGAACCTGATTATCCACGTTAATGAAGAAGACAACACTTTTATGGAAGTTAACCATCTGTCCGAAAACATTTTCATAATCATTAAGAACCTCCTTGAAATTTGAGGCTTCATGGACAGAGGCCTTACCCATCATAAAATTATCATCAACAAACTGATTGAGACAGATAGAGGGGAGACCATTTGCAATTTTGACTCCCTGGATATGGTTGGAAACCATGGCCTGATGACAGATTCTGCTCAGAGATTCAGCCATTATGACATAGAGGAAAGGGGAAAGTGGGTCACCTTGTCTCAGCCCTCTGCCAACTTGAAAGAAGCCTTCCGGTTTACCATTGACCAAGACTAAGAAACTGGCAGTAGAAATGCATGTCATGATCATATTAACCAAGGAAATATCAAACCCCACCTTTAGCAGGATGGTTTGGAGAAAAGACCAATTTATCCTATCAAATGCTTTATGCATATCCAGTTTAAGAAACATGGCTGATCTACCAGAGCTTTTAATGGAATGGATGGCTTCTTGTATCACGATGATGTTGTCAGTAATTTGTCTTCCTGGAAAAAAAGCCCCCTGATTCCTAGAGATGAAGTTGGGAAGAACCATCCTAATCCTCCCAGCTATGATTTTAGTCAAAATTTTATAACTGGTGTTGCACAGGCTTATAGGTCTGAAGTCCTTAACCTCCTTGGCCCCAACAATTTTTGGCACCAAGACAATAAAAGTGTTATTCATTTGCCTCAAGAGATGACCATTGTTAAAAAACTCTTGGACCATTTCAATGACCTCATGTTTAATCACCTCCCAGAATTTTTGAAAGAAAAAGGTAGGGAATCCATCTCCCCAGGAGATTTATCAGGTTCCATATCAAAGATCACGAAATGGATTTCCTCCTCTGAGGGGATCTTTAAAATATCTCTATTTTCAAGGGGAGTGATAACTTCCTGAAAAAGATCCAAGACTCTGTTCTAGACCAACTCCTCTAGCCTCTGCCCCTGAATGAAGAGCTCCTTGAAGTAATTAGTTATGGAGGCATTGATATCCCTACTATCTGTGAGAGACTCACCATTTTCTCCTCTTATTTCATTAATCTTAAGGAAATTGGCTCTCGAGGTAGCAGAGAAATGAAAGAATTTGGTATTCCTATCCCCTTCTTTAAGCCATTTGACCCTAGATTTTTGTCTCCAATACACCTCTTCTTTAGCCAGAATACCATGGTAATCAGCCAGGAGATTTTGTTCTTGATCCTTGAGAACCAGATTAAGACCATCATTCTCCATAAGTTCCTCTATATTTCTGAGATCTTCCACAATTCTACTTTTTTCCTGAAAAATGTTTCCAAAAGTTTCCTTGTTCCATCTTTTAAGATTACTTTTGATGTGTTTCAGTTTAAAGCTCAATCTGAAACTAGCAACCCCCCAAACTTGAATGTCCCACCATTCAGGAATCTTGTTGTAAATATCCAAGTGTTCTAACCAAATCTTTTCAAATTTGAAAGGCCTAGGCTTTTTAAAGTGATCCATTCCCAGATCGAGAAGAATGGGATTATGATCTGAACCAATTCTGGGAAGAGTTTTTAGAGAATAAATTTGGTTGATCATACAAAGATGGCTAACCAAAAATCTATCCAATCTTATCTGAATGAGTTCAGATCTAGTCCTTCTGTTAACCCAAGTATACTTGGATCCCTCCAAGTCTAAGTCTAACAGACTATTACTGGAAAGGAAGTAAGATCTTCCTTACTTTCTGAATAGGAAATAAAACCCCCTTTCTTCTCACCAGGGGAAAGGGGGTGTTGAAGTCTCCTCCAACAATCCAATCTTTATCATTAAACAATTGTCTAAAGCTAGAGAGATCCTTCCAGAAATTCCATCTTTCACAAAGTTTATTGGGAGCATAAATGTTAGAAACATACCAGGATTTTTTCGAGATGATTTCCATGAAGTTCAAAACCACATGACCAGGGGTGGAAAGGATCAAAACTCCATGCACAAGACTTGGATCCCACATAGTGACAACACCTCCGGAGGCTCCAGAGGAGCTACAACCTTCCCAATGACAACCCTTCCAAATTTGTCTCCCCACCTCTTTGAATCTATCCAGGTTCATTTTGGTTTCTTGGAGCATGAGAATATCTGGTTTAACTTTAACTCTAAGATCCTTAGCAATTATGTGTTTACTAGGGTTATTCAAACCCCTAATATTCCAAGAGAGAATGATCATTTAACATTTCTTATTATGGAGAAGCAACTTCCCCAGAGTACCCTGAATACCAACTTCCACTTCCCTTTTGGAGTTTGCCTCCCTTAATGCCTTATTGCTTTTTCTACCCAGAGGTGTGGAATCCTTACCAACATCAGCTCTGGAGGTGCTTCACGTGACCGGTTTGGATTTACTAGCTGGGGTCTTGGGAGAGACCGCTATTTCATAAGTATCAGCAACAAAGTCTATGAGAATTCCGAAACCATTTGACACTGGTAGATCTTCTTGTCTCTGACCGAAGGAGCTCTGACCAATAGAAGATACTTCATCTAATGATGGTCCATAGGCTACTTGCAGAGCCAGAGCAAGGCTTTTTGAAACTTGACTGGCCTGGAACCCTGAATCAAAGGTTCCCTCTTCAGTGTCCAAATTTTCAATAACATCCTCATTCTCATCTTCAGCTTCAACATTTTTGGCCTCGTGGAAACCAGAAACCACCATTACTTTGCAGGGGGAATGATGTTAAGTCAAGGGAATCAAGTCTTTTTCCTCCTCCTGGGAGAAAAGAGGAGCCTTTGTTTCAACAACTTTACCATTTTTTCTGACCTGCCTCCATTCCTTTGCCTCCCTATTATTTGTCTTTTGTGGACTGGAAACGAAATCATTTTTGTTGTTTTTTTTAAAGTAGAGAACAGTTCCCATGATCATGACCCACCAGTTTGCAATTTCTGCAGGTAAAGGGGGATGGATCATAATCAAAACTCTACACCCAAACACCTACGGAAGTCAAGAGTTTGATATTACTTTCAAGAGGAGCATCCTGACTCATATTGACACAGAATCTGGCATGGGTAAGTCTAGATTTTGCCTTGGTGATCGAATCTAAAGCAATCAGTTTCCTTAGACTTTTAGCAATGCCAATAAGGACTTCTGAGTTCCCAAAACTCTAGGGGTAAGCCCAGAAGGTTGACCCAGATGGGGAACTCTGAGACATACATCACATATGGATTAAAATTGGTTCCCATTTCTGAACAACCACATGAGATTTACCTATAAACCAGGGTCCTCCAGAAAGAATCTTAGCCACATGATCTTTGTTGGGTAGAGATACAAGGAAAAAACCATTTACATAGGCCGAAACCTCAGCAAACCCATTGGACGCCTAACATCTCTTGACCCAACCTCT
The DNA here is from genome assembly GCA_019776745.2 of Taxus chinensis. NCBI lineage: Eukaryota > Viridiplantae > Streptophyta > Pinopsida > Cupressales > Taxaceae > Taxus > Taxus chinensis. Next base: position 321,069,723 of record CM034157.1, on the reverse strand, counting down.
AAAGAAATCAATATTTGGTCTAGAGCCGAGGCATTTAGCAAAGATAGCACAATCCATGGAGGCTCTAGTTCTTGCTAGAAGAGACTCAGGAACTTCGAGGGATAAGTTACCTTTCTCCTTTGACGGTACCAGCCCTTCCAAAATCTCCTTGTCCAAGCTTTTTCCAGCCACACATTCAACCCACGTGCTCGATACCCCATCCTTATCCTTATTTTCCTTGGGAGCATCAGTTCCGTTACGCATTGTGTTCCCCGTATCGACTTTTCTCCCGCACTATACCATGTTCCTCGTCTCCCCATCACGTCCGCACTACAACGGGGATGGTTAAAATAGTTTTTCCACCCCTGTCATTCTCCACACCTCCAATCTGAGGAGAGAGTATTTTTAAGAAATAATAACATCTCAAACACGGCAAAAGGAGACATTACCAGTTTACACTATAGCATCAAGGAGTTTACAAATATATAATACCATTTGTCCTAGATTGTTAATCCGTTTCTCGTATAACCCTCTTTGAGACCAATGACAACCTTAACAATGGTTGAGAAATATATATTTGGTCTAGTTGAATGAGATCCTATGATGGATATCACCAGCAAAGACAATTCCATCTATTATTTGGAGGTTTTTTATGATTACAATGGTAGTGCAATTTTTATAGGCATACACATATTGTGTCTTATGGCCCAAACACAAAACTTGATGGACAACGAATAATGGAATATCTGCATAGAATATGGGTAGGAGATCGAAGTTCTATGTGATAGATGGAATCATGGTTTTTAACAAGAGTATGAATGAATCTGGGTTTGAATTCAAACTGTTTGACAGAATGTCTCAATAAAATTGATCGTGATGCAGTGTTGGTTGGGTGTCTCCAGTCAAAAGGAGTAATGATGCATATCTATGTGTTGGCAATGATTTTCCATTTGTGAAATACTGAACCATTGGTAAATTGGGAGGAAAAAACTAGGGAGAATAATTTTATTGCAAAGTTTTCAATATATTCTTGATACGAGTTTCCATCCAGATGCTTTAGCGAGCAAGGAAGTGGCAACGGTGATATCAATGACACCGTCTAGGAAATATGGTGCAGAAGTATCGTTTTTTATGCTTCTTTGGATAAATATGTTAGAGGGGATAAGTTTGATTGTGAAAATCAATATAAATCAGAGATCCCAACATTCAAATGCATATATGCTTATTTATGTAAGGAAAATATTGAAGGTTCTATGGTTTTGAAAGAAAATCGGGTTTTCTTTAGAAAATACAATTGCAACGTTCGACTTTGCATCCTTGTATCCATCAATAATGATGACATGCAATATTTTTCATTACACCTTGGTTAAGCCAAAAGACTTTGGAAAATTCAGTCCTGAACCAGAATTTGTCATTAAAACTCCATCAAGAAAAACATTGTTGGCAAAGGCAGTAGCTCACCATACATATTGTACTTTTATCAGAGTTTCTTGTTCTGAATTGGTTCAGAAATACATAGGATAAGGTTCAAGAGTGGTTCATGAGATTTTTATCATGGCATGAGAACATGCCCCTTCCATAATCTTTATGGATGAGATTGACAGTATAGGGTCTACTCGAATGGAATCTGGGTCTGTGAATGATAAGAGTGAAGCACAAATAGCTATTCTCGAGCTGATTAATCAGCTTGATAGGTTTGAAGCATCTAACAAATTTAAAGTTGAAATATATTTAATTAATTTGTTCACGAAATTAATTAAATATTATACATTTGTGAATTGTAATGTAATTCATAACTCAATTTGAGTCAACTTGAGGTGTGGGGTAGATTAGTGTTGGGTTAGCTTAGAGAGTAGTTTTATAACTACTTAGAGATGAGTGCCTATATAAGGCTACATTGTAATAGTAAAAGGGGTTACTCTCATTCTCTTATTCCATGCTTCTGGAGAAATTATTCTATCTGCACATTTTGCTGTTGTAACTTTCTCTACACAAATTTTCCTTGATGAATACAATGCTTCCCTTATTGTTGTGTTAATACTTTTCAATTGCAAAATATTCCGCTCTTCTTGTGATTAAATTATTAATATTGTTGTTCCTTCACAGTATGATTGGTGTTCAGGTAAATCAGAATTTGTGTTGATTATCAAAGTACGTGGACTTTATGCCATACCAACATATTTTAAGGGAGAAGAAGACTTTTTGCTTCCTAGATTTCATGCTCATTGTATGGATTTAACCAAATAGAAGTGTTCTCCCATTTCTCATCTAACAAACCTTGTAAGGTAATCTTGTACAACGAAGGACTGGTGTGTCCTTGATAAGACAAATTTGTAGAACTTTGTGTCTCATATTTTTCCATCTTTCCTAACACCTACAATGTTTTGTTCTTTTCCCCCTCATTCTTTCTTCCTCTCTATCATTTTTCTTTTCTCAATGTTGACGCTTTTTTGTGCTTTCTTGTTAAAATCACCAACAATACAAAAAACAAGATCATATGAGGGAACTGCCCCACTCACAAAGCAGATGAAATTCGACAATGTCAAAAGGTGAATTTCCCTAATTGTTGCTAGTTTTTACACATTTCCATTGGGCATATTTAGTGAAAAAAAATCCAACCAACTACATCATTCCTTTGTCTGCTAATATTTTTATGGTGATGTTAAGCTTGGAGCATCTTCCTATGGATAACTAAACACCCCATCATGCACAGGGGCAGGGGAAGGTGTGGTGAAAGATGGAGGACCTTGTGACATAAAGGAAGAGACAGGAAAGGAGAATTAAGTATAATGATGTGCGAGAGATGGTATTGGAAAAGAAGTGCGATATTGAAGATTTTGTGGATTTATGGAGGATGATATCTTGTGAAGGATTTGAAGCTCACATGGAAGACGTGAAAATGAAGCATTAGGCTCTCCCCCACTTAGTAAATCACAGTAGAGAATCCCCTTCGGGCTCTAATGAGAGAATTTCTAATGAAGAAATATTAAGTACTGAAGGCATGCATCTGATCCCAGATGGTGACCTATCGCTTTTGCGTGGTGTTCGAGTTCTAGAAGTAACTATTGAGAAAAAATAAAGTGTAGGTAATCCAGTAGTTTCAAGTAATTATCATTTTTTGTTGAATACATAATTACATCATAAAACATCTATGTCATCACAAGTGACAATATCCTTGCTATTTGGAGAACCAATTACAGGAATATTATCTGGTGCATCATGAGGTGAGGGGGTGGGCACACAGATCCTTGGGAACATGTCAATAAGTACTACTACTTCTTAGGCTATTGGAGTTGATATTAGTAATACTGTTGGAATGCAAGGGAGTAGATCCACTGGTCTGGCACCCACTATAGGAGGTGATTCAGGTGGGTCAGGGGGCTCGGGATCAAGTGGTTTTGGTGGTGGAGGAAATATCAGTGGTAGTTCTGGTTCTGGATTTGGAGGACAAGGCCCACATCCTCAGGATCCCCCACATCAACCCCAATAAGTGTTTTATGAGATGTACCTTCACTTTCCGGAATAAAGAGGTATTGAAGATGCTGCATAAAATGTACACAAGTGTGAGCTGCTATGGCACGCAAAGGTGAATCACAACCCCCAGAGTAGGAAGGCTAGTCAGTTTGCTAACTACACGTTGCAGGGGTGCACACATAACTGGTACCAAAAGTATGACCCACATCAGACGATGGTGGATTATATTGCATTACGTGATGACTTCTTTGTAGAATTTCACATTCTTGAGTTTGAGAAAAAGAGCATCAATGATTTGAGTGATATTCAACAAGGTATGGTAGAGAGTGTGTGAGAGTATGATGCATTCTTTAAGACTCTTTTATCAAAGTTTTCTTATGATATCCATCCATCTCAACATGCCCAGTGGTTTGTTGGAGGAGAGGATTAATAACACCTTTCAGACTATTGCTTTCCCACAATACTTTCACGGAGCCATGTGAAGCATTGGAAGCTACTTTACTCATTGAGGATATCAAAAGAATTGAAAATAGAGTAATCCCATTTTTATAAGCACAGATCACTGTAATGACAAAGTAACTAGAGAAAATGTCTGCGAACTGAACTCGTGAGACTCACAGTGGACTATGGTGCATGGATTGTGAGGTAGAAGGAAACAAAAAAGGATAGTTTCCCATGAAATACGGTGCACACTGTGTCATTGGATTATGAAATATGTCATGGAGATAATGATCTAAGTAGATGCTTGTTTTTGTAGTGCACACTCCACAAGAATGCATCTTCTTATTGTAATATTTCCTTATCTACTACTCACAATATAAAGGACTTCTGACTGATAGACCAAACCCATGATGCCATTGATATTGGTGTGTGCCAGACCAACCTTAGGAATAATTATAAGAATGAAGGTCATTAGTATGAAGGGCACGGAGATGGAGATGGTCAAGGAAGATTTTTTTGTGGAGGATTCAGTGGCTGTGGTGGTTAAGGAGGTAGGATTGATTTTCCTTGTGGAACTTGTTACAATTGTGGATCTACTGAACACTAGAAGCACGAGTATCTAGATTTTCTATAATGCTCATGGTACATGAAGAATAATAAGTATGAGGAGTGACTTGAGTTATATGAGCACATGATTCAGAACCAGAGAAAGGACAAGGGTGCAGGGATGGTAAGTGTGAAATGAGTTGATTCACAATGGATGCCTAGGGTAGTGCATGACCCCGAGTTGGAACCTGTCTTAGTAACTACGTGGGAGGAAGCCATGTGTGCTAGGAAAATAATGAAGTAAAGTCCTCTCATTACAAGAGATGAGGTGTTACATGGGAAATATCCTAATCCAACGCATCAGAAGGAGGTCTACTAAGAAACCCTGGATGTGATTAGAAACCTGTAAGGGAGATTGAGTGTATGAAGGAGAAATCATAGAATTTGGAGTAGAAGAAGAGTGCTAAGGTCCCTCATAAGGACATAGATGAGGTGAGAGAAGTGTATAAGATGTTGTGCCAGGATAATATTATCCCTCTGTTAAGAGAGTGGCTAAGAGAAAAGGTACTGCATGCTAGAGGTGAGCACGAGAGGAAGGTCTTGCATGCTAATATGCCTCCTCATATCATTGATTATGATAAAGAAATCATGTTAAATGTAGTTGTGGATGGATGAATCTTGAGAAACATTCTGATTAACATGGGCAATGAGGTCAATGTTCTCACTTTAGATGTATGGAATTATATGAGGAGGCCCCCATTACAACCATCTTCAAATGTTTTGTATATGGCGAATAGGAAAAAGGATATGCCCATAGGAGTGTTGAAGGATGAATCCATAACGATCTAATGGGAAAATTTCACTGGATATTTTGAAGTCTTAGCACTTGATGAGGTAGATAAATTTCCAACCTTACTAGGAAGCCCCTGATGAACTATAAGAATAATGGATTACTTGCACTTTAACAAAGGGTACATAAGCTTCAAGAACAAAAAGGAAAACCTCATTATTTCAATGATGGATGGGAAGTCTGCACCCTATGTACAACCTTTAGGAGAAGATGAATTGGATAGAATCTATAGTGTGCACCATTAGAGACCCTGAGTTATCCATCCATTTAGAGAAGGAATCTTTCAATGGGAGTATGCTCAATCCATGATTGATACAACCAACATTGATGATGTGACAATTGAGTGCATGAGACCTATGAGTTGGTCAGAAGAAAATTAAAGGGCATTGTGACCCACATCACCAGGGCAATGCATTGGTTAAGCACCTGGGAGGAAAGAAGTTACCCAAAGGTGATACATTGGAGAGGGTAACCCTAACCTCTTTTTGCATGTGATGGAGGAATACTGGAATTGTCAGATGGAAAGGAGGAATATGCTTACTTATACCTTGCATGGGACAACAACGTGTTGGTGGAGTGACCCATCGAGATAATATTCTTGAGTGGCATGAAGTAATAATTGTGTTCTATGTAAGGTTTCTATAGAGAAATGCACCTTCTGCAATACATGAATATCATGGGAAGGAATCCACCTCACTCCACGTCTAGGAGTATGAGAGTTAGCATGGATGGTAGGCCCAAAAGCCTTTCCTCCTTCACTATGAGGTGTATAATTCTACTCCATCTTGTAGGGTTGTGTGTATGCATGGTATATCCATTCAGGTGTAATGTCGTTAGATAGGTAATTGGCAGGAGTTAAGTGACAAATATTATCTAGAATTTTTAGTACCAATCTCCTAAGCCAATAATGATGTTGCAGGATATAAGTGCCTTAATTGGGAGATATAATGGATGAGGAATGACAGGTATCCTGGAGTTCGGCATTAGGGTGAACCTGAGTTGGGGTGTGCTTTGTAGAATGAAAGAACCAAAAGAAGGAGTATGAAGGATTGATACCGACTTGAGCAAGCCTTCCTGGAGAAAGTGTTGATAGAAGGTAGAGTTGGTATACTTGATATATGAAAAGTGATGGATAGCTATCAAACTTGCCGATGTAAAAACCAACTTTACAGATTTTTCTTATGATCGACATCATTGGTCCTTATTAAAGAGAATGAACAGAAAGTGTAGTATGACATGAAAAGCCATATATGAATAAATGTCCATATCCAAAAGTAGACCAACTCCATGTAACATTACAAAATGCAGATGCAATACAATAAAGTAAAATATTCCTAACTCCTTGCAACATACATGATGCACTGTAATACGAGAAAGTAAACAAGATACCTAACTCCTTGAGGAATATTCATAATGCAATGCAATACGAGAAAATAAACAAGATGCCTAACAAATGAAACATAATTTACAATTTTTTTGTTATCAGGATTTGATTCTAACCTATGCGAATTAATGAGGCAAGGGTTAAAATATGGTTCCCTAAGCAAGGATACATGCAAGGGGAATGACGGAGGACACTTGGGTCATATGAAAAGAAGTGCACTATGAAATAGTATCCATGCAACTCCTTGTGCCCCAGAGTACAGGACATAGTAAACAAATCAGCTTTGTTATCTATGCAGGTAGATCAAGATGATCCATGAGTCGTGCATAAGAACAAGCGTGAATCAAAGAGCAAGAAGGATTAGAATGATTTTAATTGTTTTTGATTTTTTAGAGATTAATGCCCTTTGGGATAATGTTTTTTTTTTTCACGCGTCGTTGAAGGCATTTTTGAGACTATGTGTAGGAAGACAAAGAAGTGTGGGTTCCCCCAACGATAGATGGGATGTACAAGGAAAATTGCCATGCATACGAGAAAGTGAAGATGCGAAATGCCCCAACGATTAGGTGGGAGTATTCAAAGATAAACTCTTCACACATAGAAGGGGGATCAAGGCAATTTGGAGTGGTGTAAGTGACGCCACTTCAAAGATAGTAGACAAATACAAACAAATAATGTATTTGAAGAGATATAAGAAAAAATTAATATAATGAAGGATTCCCCCTCGAGTGTCGATGGGGTGATGAAAGAGGGTGATTGACGATTGAAAATATGAAAGAACATAATAGAAGAAGTAGAAGAATTGATCCCGATTGCCCCAAGTTGCTTTTGAAGAATAAGTGTTGATAGGAGGAGAGTGATAGGTGGAAGAAAAATTGAAGATGAAAAGAGATGGATATAGCTATCATCTTGCCGATGTAAAAACCAATTTTATTTCATCATTTTTCTTATGATCGACGTCATTGGTCCTTATTAAAGAGAATGAACAGAAAGTGTAGTATGACATGAAAAGCCATATATGAATAAATGTCCATATCCAAAAACACCAACTCCATGTAACATACAAAATGCAATGCAATACAATAAAGTAAAATATGCCTAACTCCTTGCAACATACATGATGCACTGTAATACGAGAAAGTAAAAAAGATACCTAACTCCTTGCAACATTCATAATGCAATGCAATACGAGAAAATAAACAAGATGCCTAACAAAGAAACATAATGCAATTTTTTTGTTATCAATATTTGATTCTGACCTATGCGAATTAATGACAAGGGTTAAAATATGGTTCCCTAAGCAAGGATACATGCAACAGGAATGATGGAGGACACTTGGGTCATATGAAAAGAAGTGCACTATGAAATAGTACCATGCAACTCCTTGTGCTCTAGAGTATAGACATAGTAAAAAAATCAGCTTTGTTAATGCAGGTAGATCAAGATGATCCATGAGTCGTGCACAAGAACAAGCGTGAACCAAAGAGCAAGAATTTTTAGAATGATTTTTATTGTTTTTGATTTTTTAGAGAAATATTTTAATGTTTTTTTTTTAATTTTGAAAGTTTTTTGAGACTATGTGTAGGAAGACAAAGAAGTGTGGATTTGTTGGTCCGAAAATCTGTCACCTGGACAGATCTATGGATAGACGAGCCAACAGTGTGCAGGGCATAGCCCCTCTTTGAGTCAGCAAAGCGAAACTGGTTTATTGCTATTCTACCAGCAGGAATCTTGTGCAAATCTCACAGTATTCTGCCTTCGGGGGTTGGGATCTCATCCCAGTAGATTGTTTCAGACTGCGGAAAGAAAGGAATGAAAGAGGGGATAGAGAAAGAGCAGGTCCGAAGGAAGAAAAGAAATGAATTCCAAAGCAGAAAGGTCGGGAAGTTTATGTTTTGGGATTGGTAGTAAACAGAGCCAAACCTACTTACATAAACAAACAAAGCAATACTGATGAGAAAATGACAAAAAGGTAGATATGAATCTAACAGAATAAACACATACAGATCTAACATAAGAAAGCTCTGATGTATAACACAAGTATTCAGTACAAAGCCTCAATATTTGTATTGCTGTTTTTCTTCTGTTACAAGAAAGCTCAAAGTCTTTCTCTCCTCATTTCTATTTTCATCTAAAAAATGTCCACCCTTGAATACAACAAGTATTCCAGTATTTATAGAAGAGGAGAAGGAAAGAAGGCAAAAAGGAGCCAACCACCTATTTACAAAGATATTTACAAAATATCTAAAAGTCATGTTGACTTTTGACAACTTGATGGATGACATCATCCCATGATGCAACATGGATGATGTCATCATTTGTGCCAACATACTTTAGACATTCCAACAAGAAAGTCGGAGAAGAGAGAGAAGAAGAAGAAGAAGAAGAAGAAGAAGAAGAAGAAGAAGAAGGAGTAGCTACTCGTCGTCATCATCTTGCGGCCGAAAGGGGGTAGCCTGCTTTTGATGCTGCTCAGGTGATGAGATATGGAACTGAGCGCGGTATTCCAAAAACTTGTTAATCATTGGCCCAAATTGATCCTGGGAAGGATCCTTGTGCCTCGCTTATCGCCTCACAAGTCTCCCGCTCATCTATAAGCTTCTCTGGGAGTTTGGAAAAGTCCTTCTTCGCCTCAATGAGGAACCCGATGAAGTCCCTACAGGCCAGCAGGTTGTTGATAGATTCAGTGTCAAATGTGACCTCTGGCCCCATTCCTTGAGAAGCGATCTCCTTGAAGATCTGGATGGTTTCATCAGCTGACCTTAAGGTAAAGGAAGGAGTGAGCAACCCTGGAGACATGTTGAGAACAATTCGCTCCATTTGATGCATTGTATCCAGGGCCTCTTCCTTTACCTTGTCAATCTTTTCTAGAATAAATTCTAGCTGATCCACCCGGTAGTCCAGAGTGGACATGATTTTGTTGAGGGCCCTTGGATGGCCGAAGACGCCGAACTTGACCAGATCTTCGACTGAACAGTCAAACATTTGTTGGAAGGCCTCGTGCTGCAGTCTGGCATGTTCCAACTCTTCTGATATGGGCCCTGCTAACGCTTGGAGTTCTTTATTCGCCTTACTGATATTCAGGTACAAGTCAGAGAACTCGGCGATCACTTTTTCACTGTCTTTGAGGATTTGGCTCCTCCAAGCGGAAACGGCCATACCCTGCTCGCCGATCTTGGCATACTCGTTAATTTTCTCCTAGCTGAGAAGCTCAGAAGTCTCGGCGGCAGTTGTGGGAGGCACACTACCCATCTTCTGTAAGGCTTGGAGCAGATATTTGTTTTGCTCTTTTAGTAGCCTTTTCTCTTCTTTTGTCTCTTGAAGCTTTTGACAGAGGGCGTCAACCGCGGAAAGAGCTTCCCCCTGGAGACTTTCAGAAGATGTCCCCATTGTGACTTGGGTCACAGTAAAATCTGTCGGAGACAGATCCTTTTTCTCTTTGAGGGGATCGGGGTATGCAATTTCCATGATTCTCTCACCTGCAGCACTTTTAGAGAAGCGTGTAACAGGCTTCTGCTTCTTCGCCCCTTTGGCTGGGATCACTGAAAAGTCCATCAGAGCGATGGGAACTTTCCTCTTTTGCTGGCTTAGCTGCTGAGAGATCCAGGCTGGTCCTATGGAAGAAGGACCAGAGACAGAGGAGGAGGCAGCTACAGTAGAAGAGGGGAAAAACGTGGAGACACGTGGCGGCGGCATTGAGAGAATAGCCGAAGAAGTGTCCACGGGAGGAAGGGAAACTGTAACTGCGGAAGACATAGGAAGGGAAGGGAGCCCGGAGATGAGGGAAGAAATGGAGGACAGATCAGTGAGGGAGGAGAAGATAGACGAAGAAGCAGGGGAAAGAGTAGAAGAAGGGACAGAGGACACGACCAAAGGGATGGTCGCTTGAGTCACTCGAGGAGGGGAAGGAAGAGAAGAAGAAGGGATAGAAGGGACCTCTGTTGTGGTAGCAATGCCGACATCCTGAGTGGATGGGCCTATGGGACTATCCTCTGTTATTTCTTCCTCCAGAGTTATGACTTGTTCTGGCGCTGTGGAAGGAGGACTTTCAGGGGCTTCTTCCTGAATGGTGCTGGATTCACCTTCTACACCTTTGCCTTTAAGCTGCTTCTTGGATCGTGAAGGTGCGTTGCCCAATGGGGAGGTTGTGAAATCTACCCCGAGGTAGATTAGCCCGTTCATTCGGCACCAATGCTCTGTCCTACGCAGAGTTTCCTTGACCCTCTCCTCAATTGTCTGAGGAGCTTTGTTTCTGTCAATGGCCGGAAAGGGCCAATCGTCCCTATCTGTGTCAGTATATACCTTGTCTACTTCATCTTTCGTAGTTTGGAAGCCTTTGGGGACAATGGCTATCCCGTATTGGATGATTTCTGCCAATGCTAGGCGAGAATGATCCTTTCTTCTGAGCTCTACCTCATGGAGGACGTCAATATAAATATCCTCGATCTGAGGAACATGGATTGGATCAAGCTTTGCTCTTGGCAGGCAGCCCCTTGGGTCGAAGGTAGGCCTGGCTGGGAAGTCATGTTTCAAATTAAGTAACTCCAGCTCTGCAAACATTTCCTTCGCCTTGTGGTGGGTAGAGCATGTGTATCGGCCCACTGTGAGGGGGAAAGGAGTTCCACCCTTCTTTCTTTTAAGGCATTTTTCGTGGTATGTGACCAGCTGCCTTGATAGCTCTAGTAGAATCAGTTTAGGCCCAGCATACCTTGGTAGCCTGGTTGGCTCTCCCAAAAAGTTGGCAGCCCTTAGATAGGTGAATGTGGGAAACTTGGTGAACAGGGCCCCCCATTTCTCCGTGGCTGCCACTATGCTTTTGGTCGTACGACCATAAGTCATATTTGGCCTCAGTAGGCAGATGATGTGATAGAAAAACACATCGTTAACTTTTGTGAACTGGGAGATGCTATTCTCCAGCCTCAACTCTGGATAATACTCGTATATCTTGACCTGAGGCCAAACTCCACTCCTCGTCAGGCCTGGATAGTCCCTCGCTGATGCTGCAGCGTAGACCACGTAGGAGTTCATATGGAATGCCCCTGTTGTGCTGAATTGTTGTAGCTGCTCGGAGATGGTGCTGCTTATAATTTCCCCCCAGCAAAAGCGCTGATCAGGAAAATTCTTGTTCATTGTTTCCAAGTAGCGCAACATCCATTTATGGAAGTAATGGGCGTCAGAAAGCCCGAAGACCCTGCTCAGGAAGGTAATGGTATCGCTGAGCTCTTCTGAGAAGTCACTGCGGTGGATGATTTGGGGCCACCGGGTTACCACCTTCTTATTTTTCAGATATACTTCATTCATTAGCTGCATACATTGGTCTTCATTGTCTTCCCAGGCCTTGATGCACTCTGCTTGGCTAACGGCCACAAAGTGCCGGTGGTGAGGGATGCCGAGTATGATCTCAAAATGACGGGCAGTGAGGTTAATGACTACCTCGCCCTTGCTGTTTTCGACACACCTTGTGTCTTTATTATAAGACTGGGCAACCACCATCATAAATTCATTGTTGACGGCGCTGACGGGGATTCCTCCGGTGAAGTGCAGGGCACTGCCTATTAGTTTGTCCATCCATGGACTCCTTGTAACTTTCTGAGTTCTGGCCCAGAATTCCTCCATGTCGATATGCCCCAATTCTGAGTCTCTGACGTCCATGCTGCATTCGGCCTGTGACTCGGGCATTCTGACCCTCTGATATTTATATTTCATCTCTTCCTCTGTAAGCTTAGCCTTTCCTTTCGATTTGGTGGGTCTCTTGCTGGATGTAGACATATGTTCTTTCGAACTCAGTTGCTGATCTGCATGAAGAAGAAGCGAGACCCAATCCGAAAAGGTTGAATTAGCCATTTGATCTTCCATTGGAATGTTAGCAGAAGAAAGAGTTAGAGATTTTTAGGCTCAGGGCGCAGGGCGCATGAAAATTGCAGCTTACAGGGCTAAATAGGTAAGGCGCACAGGAAGAGGGTGTTGCAAGGAAACTGGCGCCAAAGGCGCATGGCGCATGCATACTGCAGATTGCATTTTATAAAGGGCGCATGAAAAGTGTGTGTTACATAGTGACATGCGCCCTTTGGCATGGAATTTTTATGTTGCATTGGGATTTGGTGCGCCCTTTGGCGCATGGATGGTTCGTGTAACAAGAACTTTTCGTGCGCCAAAGGGAGCATGGCGCGGCGCACGAAAGGTTTACACAACATGATGTTATTGTAATCGGGGATGCACCTGCGCCTTCAAAGATTTGTACTTAGCGCAGATAAAGCTTGTGTTGCATGGATGCTGGGTGCGCCATTGGCGCATGGAAATGTGATGCAGCAAGGAAGGATTGTGCACTAAAGGGGCGCAAGTTTAGCACTTGCAGCATGTGAAAGAGGCGCGCCTTGAGGGCGCAGGAGTTCATGATGCAACAAGTATGAAAGGTGCGCCATTGGCGCGGGTTTTGTTCATGTAACAGGGGTGACAGATGCGCCGAAGGCAAGAGAGAAACAGTGAACTAAATCACTCTCAAAGGGGTCTTTACATGGTTTAGATTTCTTCTTCTCCTCTTTTCCTTTTTGACAGGTCATTTGGGTAAATGAAATGGTTAAAACCAGGAGGGTTACAAACCATTGTTTCTAGGATGACATCCTCCTCCAGCAGATCTGGAAAGAGGAAGATAAGGAAAGACAGCATGCGGGGGGGGGGGGGGGGAAGCTCAACACATGCATATCAAAAACCAAACCAGCAAGCAAGAAGCACTATCTAGCAAAACTCACGAAAGAGACAAGAGCACTTACCCGGATAAATAGCAAAAATCTGGAAAACGGGTCCACAACGCGTTGAAAATGACGAGGCAGGGGCTGACAGGCTCAGAGAAAGGAAATCACGTGCTCTGCGAATAGTGAAAATGACATTTGGGTGCGCAAACACACACACACACACACACACACACACATATATATATAGGTGAGCTGGTCATCAATGCGCCACCCACTTTTTAAAGGGCGCATGAGAGTTGCTGTCGACAGGGAAAAGCGTGTGCCCTTTGGCGCATGAAAACATTTGCCAGCAGGAAATTAAGCGCGCCTTTGGCGCACCAAAAGCTATGTCGACATGAAGTTATGTGCGCCCTTTGGCGCACCAAAACATGGCGCAACAAAAGTTGTGCCAACACAAAGGCGCATGCGCCTTGGCGCACGCAGGGAAGGCTCAACATACTTTGGCGCACCAAAAGGTGTGTTGACACTGAAAATCATGTGCCAAAGGTTTTAAAGGGGGCGCACCAAAAGTTGGTGTTACATAGCAATTTCATGCGCCCAGCCAAAAAAGGCTCAAAAGACTAAGTTCGAAAAACCAGATTTCCCGGGAAGGGATTTTACAACGTTTCAAACGCAAGGGATCCCTAACGAGGGATCGGAACAAAATTTTAGTATGGTTATCGGTAAAATTGCCCTTGTCAATTTTACGGGATAACAGGATTCCCCCAGCGATAGATGGGATGTATAAGGAAAATTGCCATGCATACGAGAAAGTGAAGATGCGACATGCCCCAATGATTAGGTGGGAGTATTCAAAGATAAAATCTTCACACATAGAAGGGGGATCAAGGCAATTATAAAAGGTTCAATCATGAGGGATAAAGGATTCCCCTAGTGTAAGCTGGCCAAGAAACACATGAGATAAAGGAATTGGGTGATTGATTTATTAAATGGGGAAAAAGGTGCTTGTAAACATGGAAAAGAGGACATCTGATACACATGGATGTTCTAAATGATTTCTGAAGAACCAAGGATGCTATGAAAATATTTAGAAGGTGTTCTATGAAAAATTGATTAGCCCAAGGTACAAATCATGAGACAAGACATGCACTAAAGAAAGAGTTTGAACAAGGTCAAAAAATAATCCTGTTTACTCATTGAGATCCTATGTGTGAATGTGAAAATGATTTACCTCTTGAAAGAAAGAGTTGATAGATAGTAAGTGAAGACAATAACCAATGTGTAGGAATGATTTAGTTTGAAAGGTGATTTGTGAATGGATTATGGAAGGAGATCCGTACATTGCTCCGCTGCTAGCCAAACATCCATAGCTCCGATGAAGATGCATTTGATTATAATCACAAAATTTCTCTACTGTCAGCCAGGTGTCCATAGCATTGATAGAGATTATTAGAAATACCCCAAGAGAGAGTTATATATCAATTTGATTTTTCTTTTTAGCTTTTTCTTTTTGATTGATTGATTTTAATTCATTTTCCTTCTAAAAACTTATTTTGGCTCTCTTGTTTAACAAGGGGTTAAGAACCACTAGTGGCTTGATGGAAGGATGTGGAAGCGATTGTGATGATGACATTGGATAGTGTCAACAAATATGCCCAAAAATTCTTCACAAGAAGTTTATTAGATGAGAATTGTGATAGGATCTCTAAGAGGTTAGTTGTTCTTTAATTTACCAAGGTTATGAATGACCAAGGTCAAACGTATACCATAGATATAAATGTCACAAAATGTGTGTGAAATAAGATAACCAAAATATCATCAAAGGGATGAAAATGGAGGATGACTTGTAGAGGAATATGAAAGAAAGTGAAGAAATAACATCCATGTGTATGCAATCCCTGATTATGATGTTTGATCTTTTTACCTTTGATATTTTTTTGTAATGTTTTAATGTTTTCTCATTTTTTTGTATTTTTGAATTGCTTTATGATTTTTTTAATTTTTGAACTGTTTTATGATTTATGTTGATTTTTTGGAATTTGCAACAAAAAATGTCAATCTACATGATAGTATCTAACAACGATGGGTGTGACTTCCTTGATAAGGGAGACTAAGCGTGTTTGTTTATCAAGAGTGATATTATCCCCGATCTCGATGATCATGGTGAGTTCACACTCAACAAATGACTGTGATTTGTTTTGAAACATGGGTTTCGTATCTGGGAGCTTAAGTTCCCTATCCATAGGTTTTAACACTTTGTGCCATACTTGATGGGTGTGTTGGTGTGCATTCTGGAATCATGTTTGATTTTGGATTTTATGATCATTTGAGTTGTTGGGAGCTTTGGAGCTCTTCATATTTTTGATCTTGGCTTGATAAAGAACTTGTCTCAGTTTTTTATAAGCTAATGTGTGACTTGTCTGATCCTGAGAAGTGGGAGAAGAATGTGGACGTTTAGAATTAATTTGAGAAATGACGGTGGTATTGCCACAATATTTGGTAGAAGAATAATGTGATGGATGAAAATTATATGGTCCATGAATTAAATAAGATGGGCTATCGAGAGGTGAGACATAGATAGAAGACGAAAGGCTACTAGGATGTGGCCTAAGAACAAAATAAGAAGGGATACTACGACATGACCCCTAGATGTAAGATGATGGGCTACTAGGATGTGGCCCATGAATAAAAGATGATGGACTACCCATGGATGATCCATACATAGAAGACAAGGGGCTAGTTGGACATGCTCCAAGAATAGAAGATAGTGAACTACTCAAAAATGTCCCACAAATAGAAGAGGGAGGGCTACTAGAAGGTGACCCACACCAAGACGAAGATGAAGGGCTACTTGGAATTGACCCCATAAGATATTTTTATTTAAGAATTATGATAGATAAAGAGTGATTGGGTGATGAGAAGATAGGCCATGGATCAATACAAGACCAAGGAGTTTCATCACATAATGAAGAATTTGAAGATGGAATAATAAGAGGAGGATCAAGCTGCATGATTTGAGGATCTTCCTTTGTTTCTTGATAAAAGGAATCAAAATTTTCCTTATAATATGTGTGTGCATCGAAGTCTAAAGAGAATCCTTATTTGTAATTTGCTAAAGGCATATATTCGAGTGTCCTTATAAATTCCCTGATTGTTTCTTCAATCTGAAAGAGATCAATTGGTATGAGTTGTTGATCGACCACCAGGGGTTGATTGGAAGAAAGATATTCAATTGGTTGGAATAATTAGAAGATGTTTGATTATGATTGATAGAAGAAGATGACGTGAGGGACAAAGAAGATGTGGAGCTAGATGTCTCAGGAGTAAAAGAAGGTGGTGTGGACCTACCTCTATGGTGGTATAACATCTGTAAACTAGTAGGATTAAGACCAAAGTCTATAGATTGAAATGCATGGGTTGATTCAGAAATTTGACTAGAAGGAATTTGAGTCACATGAATCTTCAAAGAAGGAAGAATTAGTGGGGATGATTGATGAAGAAGGTCCTACGAAGAAGGGGAGGACCGTGATTCAAGAATCGTATTGGATGAATAATAAAAAGGGTCCTGCAAAGGAAGAGGGGACCACGATTCAATAATTATATTAGATGTTTGATTGGAGGGATTTGGAGTCACACGTATATTCAAAGGAAGAAGATGTCATTAAGGAAACTGATAAAAGGGGTCCTGTGAAGAAAGGGAGGACCACGACGTAGGAGTCATATTAAATGTATGAAGAAGAGGGTCCTGTAAAGATAGGGAGGACCATGACATAGGAGTCACATTATATGACTTAGGAGTCAAATTAGATGAATCCAAATTGTCGTTTGGATATGAATAGTAGTTTGGATTTGAATCATCAGAAGATTCAGAGGAAATATTTGGATTGGAATCCTTAGAAGAAGAGGAAATTTTTGGATTAGAATTAGAAGAAGAGTGGGGGGAACTCAAATAATAATTTGGATCAGAAGCTTCCAAATCATACCACCGACTATGAGATGAAGGTGGGGAACGAGTTACCTGAATCGGTTCTCTAGCATGAAGAACCAATCGAGGTTTGGTCATGATGGTCGTATTTTGATGTGAACACTAAAAATTTGATTCCTTATTTTTGTATTTATAATGGACCTTATGATAATTAGTCATTATTGGCGCGTGTTAGGTTCAAAGGTCTAGACATAAATTGTATCATCAAACTTCTTCAAAGTGAAGAGGGTTTCATGTTGATTTGGGCAACATAATGAAAACCAACTAGACATTTCAAAAACATGGGGATGCTTGTGTGATTTTCCAAAAGGGAAGCTAAGGAAAACATATATCGTGATGACTCAAGATTGATAATCCAACAAGGTTTGGAGGCGTAAATACCAAAGGATGGATCAAAATTTTAGTGATATAAAGGATACAAAGAAAATATTTCCAATGTTTAATTGATGCAAAAGTTTCTTGAATGTTTTTGCTAAGGTCGGAAAGATGTGTTTAAAAATGATCATGAACTTAGGAAAAAATAAGAAGATCAAGAGGATCAAAGACCCAAAATATTATCCTAGAAATGAATTTATAAGATGGATAAACACAAGGAACAATCACGCAAGTTAAAAACACAGCCAAATTAATTACCAAAGAATAATTAATGATAAAGAATCAATAAATCAAAGTGATTATCTGAAATGGATATGTCGATGTGACAAATGAGACACAATCACACAAAGTTTGTTTGTTTTAAACCAATCAATCATCGAATTACTTCCTAAGTCTATTTCCAAATAATAGTTGGTGTTGTATGATGATTAACAAAATGTCCCTACTTATGTCGAGTTCAAAGAAATGGACAAGGCGTAAGTAATAACAAGAAGTTAACGTGTCCTCTAAATAAATTATACTAGAAGTGTTGTCCACTCAAAATTCCCCTACTTTTAAGAAGTTGAAAATTAAAATTTTGAGGTTAAGTGTCTTTTCTGTTGTCTTGATAAGGTGAAAAGTCAAGAAATTGGAAAATCTACGTTTTTTGGGTCATTTTGTGTGTTTTTCGGGCCTGTAAGACATTTTTGTCCTGCGTGTCCCAGGTTCATTTGGGCTCTCTATTCCTCGATCATCCGGTTTACCCGAAGTCCGTTCTTTTCGGGCCCGTCAGAAATTTTTGTCCCACATGTCCCAAGTTCGCCCCGACCCATTGTTCCCTTTTCACTTGATTCGGCCGATTCGTGTATTCCATGTACTTTCGTCCCACATGTCCCAAGTTTGCGCAGACCTGTTGTTCCCTTTTCGCCTGATTCGGTCGATTCACGTATTTTGTGTACTTTTGTCCCGCATGTCCCAAAAGCATTTGTGTGTCTTTTCCCTGCATCGCCCGAATCGGCCGAACCGTGTACTTCGCGCTTTCGCATCCCTCGTGTCCCAAATGAACCAAGTGCCATTCGTCCTAATTTTTCCCGCTCTACCCGAATATCTTGGTTTTCAAATGAACTAACCCCTATGCATTTTTACACACTGCTTTCATGTTATCTATTGCTCAAACCCTTGCAACCAAAATTTCTGAGCGCATATCCATTTCCCTTGCGATTCCATCCCAAGTCTAGCTTGCAGCTTTGCTCTCTATGTTCTATCAACATGAAGATCAAATTCCAGGGGTAGGAACAAGTTTCACCACTCGAATCTGCCGTTCCCGATATCGGGACAGTAAAGTTCACCACCTTGATTTTGGGGATTTTTGGGCAAGGATGATAGATGCAAACCCTTCAGCTATGGCACAGATGATTCATGACAGTGGCTTGGCGTTCGTCGGTGGCTTCCTAATTTCAATACAATGTGCAGACACAGTACTCGCTTGCGGAGCTCATTTCAGTCCCGACTCAAGCGAACTAACGAACGTGCATGGAGAAGTGACTCAGATTTTGGACTCAATCTACCACCAACACATCAGTCCCATGTGGCAGAGACATAGCCGAGGCATTGAAGAGATTCAAACAATGGATCCTTAAGTTGGTGGGTCCCTCCCAGTCATAAGCAACTATCTTCTTCTCCTAATTCTTCTCTTCTCTTCCCCTTCTTTCTCTCGGATTTGTTGTAATTAGATGGGATATTGCGATTAGCAACCCTTTAACTAATCATTAGCTAAAAGAAGTAGTTACCGAGAATAACTGATTTGTAAACTATATAATGGCCTCTCCTCGCCATTTTGAAAAAAAAAGGAGAACTTGGCTTATTTCTGAAAGTGTAAATAAATCTTAAAGAAATCAATACAGAAGGATTTTCATTCTTTGTCTATCTGGTTTGCTTTATTCCCAAGCTATTCATTTAATCTTGTTAGATCATTTATCTGTATTATGCTGAGAAGCTTTGTATTCTTGCATATGTCATTTACAGAACTTTGTGTCTTTTCAAATTTCATCTTATTAATATGATACAAATGATCTTATTCCAATTCGCTGTACCCTCGCATGCATAAGGAATTACTCTGTCATCTATAATTCTGAATGGTGCCTTTCTGCTCATTCTCACATTTTCATTCCTCAGTCCTTTTGTGATTGATAATCCTTATAGAAAACACTTTCATAATATCCAAGTTCCACAGTAAAATCATGCTTTGTATATGTGTAAATAAGTTTGTTTCTAATTAAGGGAACCTCTCCAATTAAAGAGGAGGGACTTCTTGTCCCCTGACTGTTGCTCTTCTTGAAGTCCTTTTTGATGACCAATAGTTTTTGGTGACTCCGCTGGGAAATCATATTCCAATTCTATAATCATTTATCGATCATCTTTTGATCTGGTGACTCCATGTTTTACACGAGGGAGAAGGGCCCTTTGCATTGAAGATTCTCAGTTTCAACTTTTGGAACAACAGGGTTTTCCTCTCCCTTCAACAAGGAGAAATAGAAAGGCTTGTTCAATAAGCACTCCACCTGTCCAAGATAGAATCCCTACGGGTGGTATTCCTTCAGAGCAAATCAGTCCTAATCTTCGAGCTTTGATTTTTGCTGGTGTTTCAGTTCCTCTTCAAGCCATTTTTCCAAGAATGGCAGTACCATTGCCTTGGGGCCATTGTGTTAGGCCTCTTTCCCTTCCTCAACCTTTGCATGAGTTACCCAGAGGTAATCGGAAGAACTTTCCTAAATTCAAAGGTGATGGTAAAGTACATCCTGATGAACACATCGCAACCTTCATAGTTGAATGCGGAGTTCTGGGAGTTGAACATGAAGACATCTATACAAGGATTTTGGTTGAGACTTTACAAGATAATGCTGCTGATTAGTTCTATCACCTTCCAGCCAGAGCTATCACTAGCTGGAACACAATGAGAACTAGGTTTGAAAACTGTTTCAAACCGGCAGAAGATGTGCATGCTTTGCTAGCCCAAATTTCTCAAATAAAGAAGGAATCACAAGAGCCCATGAGAGAATTTTTGGCTCGATTCAACAGGTTGATTAACAAAATTCCATCAAATACTCAACCTGTAGATCAAATTCCAAAATGCTTCTTCCCAAATGCCCAATTGCCTGAAGTTAGTTATGCACTGAGAAGGGCTAATCTTGCAACATTGGCCGAGGATCAAACTCTTGTTGTTAGTGTTAAAGATGATTTAATTATGTCAGGGAAGTTGAGGAGAGACCCTTCTAAATCTAAGTCTACTTCTTCCTCCTCTTCCACTCCTAGACCTAATACTGATCCATTGGTACAAAAACTTGCAAATGATCTCATTGCCATTAAGAAACAATTGGCTCAACATACTCCATATGCAGACGTTCCAAGGAGGAATTTTCAGCCCAGAAATCATTTGCCTGCTTCTCAAACAAGGCTAGTGCTTGAAGGACCTCCTATTAAAGTTCTTGTCAATGCAACCTGTGAAGTTGAGGAACCAGAGGATGAGGAAGTTAATGAAGATTGTGAGGAATTTGTTGAAGAGGTTGATGATGAAATAGATGAACTTGAGGGATCTCAAGTTAATTTCTTCACCACTGAAGGCATTGATGAAGGGGATGATTATGACAAAGTAGTGGTAGACATGAATAGCGAATCATACGCTGTCATGACTCGAGAGCAGAAAAATTAGAGGGAGAAAGTGATGTAGCCCACCAAGAAATCTAAGGAGCAGCCAACAACTATCCCTGTAATTGCAAAAAGTGGATCTCCAATCCCCATTTCATCTACACCAAAGGTGAGTCTTGTCAATTTTGCTACTAAAGTTACTTCTTTTCCCCCTAAAATTGATAAAGCTAGGATCTCAAGTGATGATAACCCGTCCACTTTTGGGTCTTTCGATATTATTGACCACTTAAAAAAGACTAAGGTTCAAATCTCAGAGGCTGAATATTATCAAACTCATCCCAAGGATTTTGCTAAAATGATTCACTTTGTCAATTTCAATTCTAAAACTACCTCTAAAGGCCTTTTACCCACTCCTTCTTCTGCACCATAGCCTAATCTAGTAGCCGCTGTCACCTCACCCAATGAAAAAATCAAACCATTTTATGTAACACTCCTTATAGTTGGCCATAGGCTTAGTAATTGCGTCATAGACTCAGGAGCATCAGACAATGTAATGCCTGCCAAAGTAGCTCATGCCTTAGGCTTGACTCTCACACACACTTACGGATCTTGTTATTCCATGGAGAGTAAGGAAGTGCCCTTGGTTGGAAGAATTAAGGACGCACAAGTGGCTTTTGATACTTTTCCTGAGAAGAAGGTTTTGGCTACTATCTTAGTAGTAGATATTCCTCCTTCATACGGGATGTTGCTAAGCAGGAACTTATGTAAGGATGTGGGTGGAGAAATTCAAATGGATTGGTCACATGCCCTCATACCTGTTAATGGGAAAATGAAGAAGCTGCTGCCTGAGAAGCAGTATGAGTATATTGTACAAAAAATGGATGACCCAAAGCACAAATACTCTATGAGGATATGGGGCATGGAAACTACATGATTATGTCTCCAGAAGAAATCCAACTCCCCAAAGTGTCACCTAAAGATCCTAATGGTGTTTGGATATTAGAGTTTGATGGAAGTTGTTCTTCGGCTGGTTCTAGGGCTGGTGTCATATTAGTATCACCTGAAGGAAACATTCATCCTTTCTCATTCAAGTTGCAGTTTGAAAATACCAATAATACAGTAGAGTATGAAGCTCTCATTCTTGGACTCCAGGTGGCAAAAGAACAGGGTGTGAAGAATCTTCTAGCTCGTGGGGATGCGGAATTGATTGTCAAGCAAGTTAGAAACCTCTTCCAGGTAAAGAATGGAAGGTTGAAACATTACAGGAATTAGGTTTGGGACTCCAGTGAATTTCTTGATGCCTTCTCCATCAAAGCAGTGCCTAGGGAGAAGAATACCAAGGCTGATTCTCTAGCAGTCTCAAGGTCATTGCTTATTCCTCATCCTGATTTTTCTCAAGATAAGTTCACCATCGAGATGATCCATAGACCTAGTGTACCTGATAATACAAGTAACTGGCAAGTTTTCAATGACGATCAACACTTGCTATCTTTCTTAGAACTCAAGGATAATTTTGAACAGTTGTACTTTGAAGGGAGAGATAATTTGCCTCGTGAAAGTGTGCCCTTTGACAAAGAAGCCACCCAAGAAGAAGAAGTGGATCAGGATGGATGTATCAAACTCAAAGGAAACAAGATTCCAAAAGGATTGGTGAGTTTAGAAAAACTGTTTGACAAACATGATAGGTATGTAAAGTTTAAAGCTTCTATTGGACCTCAGCAATCAACTGAATATGAAAAAAATTAATATTGGGAGTTCTACTGATCCTAAACTCGTGAACATTGGAAAATGTTACACCTCAGAAGAAAAGAAGAAGGTAATGAGTCTTTTGAAAAAGTATAAGGATGTTCTTGCTTATTCCTATGAAGATTTAAAAGCTTTCCAACCAAAGGAGATGCAACATTTTATCCCTCTCAAACCTGGGATTAAGCCTTTTAAATAGAAGCAGAGGTAATATAATCCTAAAATAGCTGACACCATCTTTCAGGAGATACAGAAGTTATTGAAAGCAAAAATCATTTTTCCTATCCATCATTCATAGACACCCCAATTTCACATCTATCCTAAATCAATTAATTCCCCTTCCTCATTTCCCACAAAAATACACTTCGAATTAATCAAATATAATTTGATTAATTATCCATTTCAAAATCTAAAAAATAATCTAATCCTCACCACATGTCATTATTCTCCATGTTTTTCCACTATTGAATTAAAAATTCAAATTCAAATCCTCACCCACCCTTCGTGGTCCCCACTCACCTAAAATCCTCCACTTATGAATTAAAAATATAATTCAAATCCTCACCCATTCTTCGTGGCCCCCACTCACCTAATCTTGCCCACATTTTCAAACCACTCACCTAATCTTGCCCACATTTTCAAACCACTCACCTAATCTTGCCCACATTTTCAAACCACTCACTTAATCTTGCCCACATTTTCAAACCATGATTACTTAAATTAATCTAAGTTAATCACTCCCTCAGGCTATAAATACAACCTTACCCCTCCCCTCTAAACACACGGAGAATAAGCTTTCATGCCATATCTAAGTTCTTGCATCCTTTGAGCAAAGAACATCATTTTGCCTTGTCCTAATGCCAAAATAGCCTCATAATCCTTTTTCCCATCTAGTGCAAAGTAAGAGGATCGTTGTTGCAGGAAGGTCTTGCTCCGTCTTGAAGAAAAGCACCTACATATCACAAAATCAGGGCTCAATCCAAGTTTCCTAGCCCATTCTGAGGTTTGCTACGGAACGCGAAGGAGGAGGTATGATTATTGGTATTTTACTTCCTTGTTAGTAGTGTATTTTTCCTAGCTTACATTCTGGCACGCCCGGTTACTTTCGATCTGTTACCATTAATTTCCCAATTAGTGGTTTTATCTGTTCTTTGTTTATTATTGTTCATTATTATTTCCTTTTCTGTTCCTTATGGTCTTCTTTGGTTAACCTTCACGCTTTGGGTAGTGTTTTTGTTGTGTGGTGTCTTGTGGTGTATCTGCAGGTTATAGCAACAATGAAACTCTGAAGCTCATCCTGTCTTTGATCTCCTCGGTGCTTGGTGTTTAGTTCCCAGTTTTGATTTTGCTATTTACTCGTCATCTGTAGAAACACATGAACTAGCCATTAGTTTATCATCTTACTGTCATGGGACAACCAATCCGGAAAATGCATTTATTTATTTACTTTTGCTAAAATAACTGCTTTGTAGGAAGTTAATCATTTTTATTTTCTTTTATTTTAATCAATCATTTTGTGATCTAACTCTTTCTTTCTGTTTATTGTTCTTTTTTAACCTTGCTGTCAAAATTTTAGCTTCTCAGGTGAAGTATAGAAGTCAGAAAATAAAAAAAACCAGCTCCCGGGACGTTTTTCTCACGTTTAAAATTTTCATTCAGAGCGTTCTCGTAGCCCATCTTCCGGAAGCCATAACTTTTGCTCCCGAACTCGGAATGACTTCATTTTTTTTTAACGGAAAGGTATTGAAAAGATCTATGCAATGAAAAAATAATTTTTAGATTTAAACTTACAAAAAAAAAATTGGTTTCATTTCTTCTAACACCTGTCTTTTTAACAAAAAAACAACAAAATTATAGTTTTATTTATTTTTATTTTTTAATTTTTATTTCACGAAACATCCTCACACGTATGCTCTTTCCTCGCACTTCAAAAGTGATCTTGGAAATCAGAAACGTGAGGCCACTCGAGCTCTTAGAAAATAATTTTTATTTTTAATTTTTTGCCTTACATTTAAATTTTCCACGACAACACTTCTAGGTAACGTTTTCACCCTCTTCTTTCATCATTTTTCTTTTTTGTGAAAATAATCATTATCGCTATTTCGCAATCATGATTAATTGCAATAATTATTAACATTTAAAAAAAAAAAACTATTCCAATTGTATCCGCGTATGCTCTTTTCTTGCGCCTTCAAGCGATCTAGAAAATCAGAAACGGTCACAATTTTTTAGTTTCTTGTTCTAACATTGCAGGATCCTCTAGCTTTGTTTTCCAACTGTCATTTTAATAATTATTTTCCTTTGTCATATTCTTAATATTTGTTTGGTCGTTGGTTGTGTATGCTCTTTTCCTGCGCCTTTGAGCGATCTGGCAAATCAAAAACAACCACGATCACTTTTCTAACATTTCATTTGCAGGATAACTACTAATTTGTTTTCTGTAGAACCGCGTTGCTGGAATATTGTCAAAAACAAAAACAAAAACTAAAACAACAAAATCCCGCAAAAATACCACCATTCAAAGACAATTGCTGAAACCAAAAAAAAAGTACGCTCAGGTACGCAATTATTTTCTGCTAGTGATTTATTTCAAGTTGGAAAGAACCCTGCGTTTAATCACTTTATCATATTGTTTTTGCACGTAGACAAGGTGGATTTCATCACCACCAAAGCTACACCGGTGACGTGGACTTGACTACCACGCACCAACAACATTTGCATCTGCATTGCACTTTGAGACCTAGTCTCATCACAGCGTTCGGTATTTACCTCGCCGCTGCTCTTCACTTACAGGTAATGCTGTCGTGCAGCGCATGCGAGTCACGCCTAAATAGCTGTAACAACGAAGCCTGGGCATCGTCCCTGTAAATCTTCGGGGAGTTATAAGGACACCATACACATTCATCCCTCCATCACCTTCCACCTTTTCACAAAACCTGTTCTGGACGTGGTGATTCACTCCGAAACAGGCAAGTAAGAATTGGTGAGTCTCCTCCAGTGCTCTAAGGGTTCCCCGTACCAATTCTGTCCCCGTACAGAATTAGGTATATCAGGACTAGGGTATATCGGAGGACGCATCTTCTTGGAGTAATAAGAGCCTGCATCCACCATTTCACAGCATACTTGTATGATTGCATGAAACAATGATCATTCCTGAAGAAGTTACCTCATAAGCCAAAACAATTGAATCCACATGACTGCTTGCTGTTTGAAAACACAATAGTTTAGCATTTTTTTATCATAAAACTTGGCTGATATCAATGTGTTCATTGTAAAAGTTCAGACCCTAGTTGTGTTCCACAAAAAAATCAGTTCTCGACCAATTCAATACCAAGCGAAAACATCCAAACAATCCAACAACACAGATCAAACCATCACACCAATTTCATTAGCTTACCTCATCCAACAATACATTTGTCATAGCTTGTCTTCGGCTATATCCAACTGATATTGAGTGACTAGCATTCACTCCCCATATTGTCAATTGTCAAAACATCCTTCATAGCTTGTTTCCAGCTATATCAAACTAATATTGGGTGACTTGTTTGATTTCACTCATTATTCTGTCCACCATCACATTTATCCAAATCATAGCCAACACAAATCCTTTCACAACCATATCGTGATTAACCTATTCAGGTTACTCTCCCCGTCAATAGTCCAGAGCTTGTTTAAGCCAAATCTACACAACGTGCAACAAATCGTCTAATAACTCGTCTCGAGTTACATCATCATCATATTGAGATAACTTGTTTGAGTTACTCTCCTTATCAGTCATCACAAGCTTATTCACGATAAATCCAAAGTAATCAAAGTCATCATGGTATTCACTCGCAGTCACAATCATGAAAATGACGACGAAGAAGTCGCACAACCAGAACTCACCACTGAAGAACAAGAACAAGTCAATAGGGTGATAGAACAAAACAAAAATGAATATCTGTTACGCATCCTAGCCATGGGGGCAAAACTACCCCCTGACTTCGGGACCGAAAATTTAAACAAACTCATCGACAATGGTGAATCTAGTTATCACAATGAAATACCAAACAATCCAAATGGTTCTTCGACCGAAGAATTATTCACTAAAATCCAAGATTTAACAAAGAAACTTGAGGAAACAACGATTAGAGCTGAAAGATTAAAAGACCTCAATCTAGATTCCAATACTCACGACATGTTTGATAAACCGTCCCCCGCTTCTCCATTTACACAAGAATGGAAACTTATGAAAGACACCATTCAGGGACTGCAAAAACAATCGAAACAATTCAACTTTGAAGAATTGTGTCCTTATCCATTTGATACAGAGATATCACGATTACCATTTCCGCCATCCTTTGAAATCCCTAAGTTTGATAAATACAAAAGCAAAGGTGACCCCCGTGAACATGTCAAGGAATTTTACATGCAATGTCAGGAAGTTGCCTATCGAGACACGTACCTTTTACGATTATTCCCCCAAAGTTTAGGAGGACAAGCTTTAGACTGGTTTTTCCATCTACCCAAAGGGTCGGTCACGACATTTGCAGACTTATCGGAGAAATTTGTCAAACATTTTTCTTATAACCTAGACTCAGAAATAACCATGCTTGATCTCTGCAACACTAGGCAAAGGCCAAACGAAAATTTTGCTTCCTTTTTACAACGATGGCGCGGAATTGCAAGCCGATTTCCCTGCTCAGTACCTGAGAGACAACTAGTTAGCATTTTTGTCCCTAATCTCAATGCCGAATTATCATTCCACATGCAAATGCATTGTCTGAATAGTTTTGAAGAAGTCATCGAAAAGGGGACACAAATCGAAAAAGCCCTCATTTCTAAGGGCTTACTTAAAGCACCCTTTAGAGACCAACCCTAAATTCTTTAATCGGAATTGAAATATCGTCAACGATGGCATTACTGATTCCCGCCATGTCTGAAATTTCCAAAACCATCCCACCAACACATTAAAATCTAAACAACCAATCATTATCCCTAGAAAGGAAGTTCCTTCTCGGGATCGACGAAGAGAGTTCACTACTCTGGGAGAAAGTCTATCTAGTGTCTTTCGTCATTTGGCAAATGCTAATATGATTACATATCCCATTGTCAGACCCTTCGAAGAAGGACAACCTAAACCAAATTGGTATAAAGACAATGAATATTGTGATTACCATCGCATAAAAGGGCACTCCACAGATCGATGCATGCAACTCCGCCATTACGTCCAAGACCTGATTGAACGTGGAGACATAGAAGTTGAAAATACTTCTGAGACAAAAACACCTAATGAAAAACTTCACATGTTCAAAAATCCATTCCCTAACCATGATAACAATTCAAAAGATAAGGGTCAATCATCAAGCAATGTCGAGTATGACTCAGTCATCTCGACCATAGATTATGACCAAGACTTAGTGGCAACTATAAAGATCAGAACTGACTGTGCGATCACCACTAGACAGAAAAAAATATGGGTCCCTACAACAAAAAAATCTGCCACTTCGTCCCCGGCATCACCTCCTAATCCACCATCTAATTCCGCCGCCAATTCCTCTCCACAACCTACGCCGTCATTTAATATTGTCAAACAATTAGAGAAGACTCCCGCACAAATTTCAATCATGGAACTACTTAATTCTTCTCCCGCACTACAACGCATCCTTATGCAAACATTGAATAATGCTCGTGTCCCTGAGGACATCAATTCACAACAATTCCAGGCTTTAATTGCACATCTTACAGTCCCCAATCCTATTTTATCTTTTGGTCCCGATGACATGCTTAATCCCAATATCGCTAATAATCATTCTTTATACGTCGAGGGTTATGTAACTCATCGTAAAATCAAGCGCGTCTTAATCGACAACGGATCAGCATTAAATATTTGTTCCATGAAACTTTTACGTTGTCTAGGTTACACTGAAAATGATTTGCAAAACAATATCATAACCATTCGTGGGTATGATAATAGCGAAAGAAAGTCTGAAGGCACAATCACGTTGCCTCTCCAAGTTGGACCCATCACCTTAGACACGATCTGTCATGTGGTAGATGTAGAAGTTGCCTATAACATTCTTGTCGGCCGACCATGGATTCATGCCATGAAAGCCGTCCCATCAACATTCCACCAATGCATTAAGTTTCCTCATTTGGACAAGGAATTTACATTACGTGCAGATCCCCAACCTTTTGAGTATTGTAGATTCCTCGAAGGACGGTATCGACATGATCACTATTGTCCATCAACAGATAAATATGCTCCACCTCGGATAATCCCTAATGAAACACGCATTGATCCTGATACACTCCCTAACAATAATCCGAAACCATCATCTCATAACCAAAACACATTTTCCAATCCATTATCATCCGCTAGTCAACCACCTTCCACCAGTCCTCCTCCCACTAATCAATCATCTTCTTCCACTAATCAAGCTTCTTCTTCCAGCAACAATTATTCTTCCACCACACCATCTTCTTCTTCACCTAGCCAATCTTCTTCATCCAACCACACCTCCTCTATTAAGATACCTCCTCCTGTGAATAACCAACCTTCATCCTTCAATCCACCCCCTTCTTCTTATAACCCATTCTCTTCATCTTTTAAGACTACCAAACTAACTTCCCCACCACATGAGGTACCTATTGGTCCCCCATCTCACACATTTAAAATCATTGACACGGGATGCGGTGAATATCAATTTCAAAAGATGGCAGACTCTTTTTATATCACCAAATCCCCACATAGCTATGGCAAACCTAACGCTCCACATCTGAGAATCCATCCCAATTACCAAATGGGTCAGTCAGTTTGGAAAAAGTTTGGTCATCTTGACAACGAACATATTCCAAGTTCTTCAGGATCTTGGTTATATAATGACGACTTTGCTCCATGTTATGAGTCCCCTCAATTTACCAAAGCTCACCGAATAATGAAAAACATGCGATGGCAGGGTAAAGGACTCGGTCCAAATGAACAAGGTCGTTTAGACCCTATAAATTGCACACAACATCACGGTAAACATGGTCTAGGTTTCAAGGTGTTTGATGTCGCTCCCATAATAATTTCGAGTGACAATGATGACACCAGTTCTGATAATGACATTAGGTCTCCATGTAGTCTTTTTGAGGACCTCGCTGAAACACATCTTGCCTTTGAACATTTCTCTATTAATGTCATCAATTTTGAGCCTACACATCCGAGTCTCATAGACCATGGCCAACCACATCATGCAGCCATGGACATGTTCCAAAATGATGAAGCCATCGAAGAATTCCTTGGAACTCGTGACCAAATACCTACTTCAGACCATAGAAAAGGATTTGAAATCAATCTAAATGAATCGGCCTATTTTGGCGAAGAGATAAAATATTCAGATCCTTCACCGTCAGAAAATTTGGATCAAAAGCGCAAACAGAGGATTTCCCATAGTCAAAACCTCACCGCCACCTTATCCAATAAACATGTCAAAAAATTCCAACAAACACCTGACACTGATGACCTACATCAACCATTAGCATCATTCTCTGAAAAGGATACATCTAAAATGCTTGTAGAAGAAACAAAAGACATAAACATTGGCACCACTGAACAACCAAAAATTTTACAACTTGGCATTAGTCTGTCTGACCAAGAATGCATGGAATTCACAACACTCCTTATTGAATTCCAAGATATATTTGCATGGACGTATAAGGACATGCCAGGCCTGGACCCATCTCTTGTAGTACACCATCTTGTGGTACATCCAGATGCAAAACCTGTAAAGCAAAAACTACGTAAAATGCATCCCCAAGTTGCATTACTTGTTAAAGCCGAACTCGAGAAACTCTTGGAAGCTGACTTCATCAAACCTATTGATTATTCAGCATGGATATCTAACATAGTTCCTGTCGCCAAGAAAACTCCTGGCATCAGAATATGCACAGACTTCCGTGACATCAACAAGGCTTGTCCCAAAGATGACTTTCCCTTGCCAAATATAGACATGATTGTTGATTCTACGGCAGGCCATGAAATGCTCTCCTTAATGGATGGATTCTCTGGTTACAATCAAATACGTATTGCTGAAGGAGATCAACATAAAACGGCATTTACTACACCATGGGGCACCTTCTGTTATAAGGTCATGCCTTTCGGCTTGAAAAATGCTGGTGCCACCTATCAACGAGCAATGACTGTTATCTTCCATGACATGTTACATGATATCATGGAAGATTATGTTGATGATATATTAGCAAAATCTAAAACACGAATAGGGCATCCAAGTGTGTTGAGACGCATTTTCGATAGATTACGTGAGTATAAGGTTCGTCTTAACCCAAAGAAATGTGTGTTTGGAGTAACCTCTGGTAAATTATTAGGGTTTATTGTCTCACGAAGAGGCATAGAAGTGGATCCTGCCAAAGTCAAAGCCATTATGGAAATGCCTCCTCCTCAAAACCTAAAAGAATTACGCAGTCTTCAGGGAAAGATACAATCTATTCGGCGTTTCATATCACAGTTGGCTGACAAGTGCCATCACTTTAATCAGTTACTCAAGAAAGATGCACACTTTCACTGGAACCACGATTGCCAAGATTCTTTTGCTAAGTTAAAAGAATACCTCTCTAGTCCACCTGTTCTTATGTCACCAGTTGCCGATAAACCTATGTTGCTTTATACATCTGCCACTGAACATGCCATAGGAGCTCTACTAGCACAACATAACAATCAAGGAAAAGAACAGGCTGTATATTACCTTAGTCGAACACTTATTGAGCACGAAATACGTTATTCCCAAATCGAAAAAGTATGCTTAGCGGTTGCCTTTGCATTCCATAAGTTACGTCATTACTTGCTCAATCACACAACTAAGTTGATTGCCAAAATTGATCCTCTCAAGTATTTGTTGTCCAGACCCATTCTCACGGGAAGAATGTCTAGTTGGGTCGTATTACTTAGTGAATTCGATGTCGAGTTTGTTCCGCAAAAAGCAATTAAAGGACAAGCCCTTGCCGACCAACTTGCCGAGGCACCCCTTCCTGGCACAGAACCACTTCAGTTTTCTTTTCCTGATGAAGATATTCTACACATAGACATCGCGCCAGCTTGGACTCTATTTTTTGATGGATCTTGTAATCTCCATGGCTCAGGGGCTGGTATTTTGCTTATCACACCCAGCGGACATGTTATCCCCAAATCATTTCGCTTAGCATTCCCATGTACCAACAATATCGCAGAATATGAAGCTCTCATCGCAGGGTTAAAACTGGCTATATCTTGGAATCTTACAGAATTAGCTGTATTTGGTGATTCTTTACTTATCATCAAGCAAGTTACCGATGAATACCAGGTCAAGGATGAAAAACTTATCCCATATAAACGCATGGTGGATAGTCTTCGAAGCTATTTTCGATTAATTAGCTTTGATCAAATTCCCAGAATTCGTAATAAATCTGCCGATGCTATGGCAACCATCGGATCCCTATTAGAAATCGCATCTAGTCAACCCCAGGCACATTTTCTCGTTGAACATCTCTTAATGCCTGCCTATGATCTTCCTGAAAACACTATGGTATGTGAGATCGTGGGTCCGAATAACCCTTGGTACCACGATCTTTATACCTTCATTCGTGATAAAACGTTTCCTGCCGACATGAAACCAATGCATAAACGTGCTTTAGCACAACGTGCTTCTCGTTACACCATTTTAGCAGAAACTCTTTATAAACGAGGATATGATGGCACCCTGCTCCGATGTCTTAATCAGGAAGAATCCTCGAGTGTCTTAGCTGAAGTCCATTCTGGTATCTGTGGAGCACACATGAATGGTATCGCCTTAGCCAAGAAAATCCTGCGAGTTGGATATTATTGGCCCACCATGGAAAGTGACGCATGTCATTTTGTCAAACGTTGTCAAGCATGTCAAAAGCATGGAAATCTTATCCACGCACCTTCCCAGGCATTACAATCGATAACCACACCATGGCCCTTCTCTCAATGGGGACTTGACCTCATTGGTAAAATCAGACCAACATCTTCCGATGGACATAAGTTCATCATTACCGCTACCGATTACTTCACTAAATGGGTAGAGGCTATGCCTCTCACTTATGTTACCGGTAGCCAAATATCGAAATTTATTTTCAATAATCTCATATGTCGATTTGGTATTCCATCCGCTCTGGTTGCAGATAATGGCAAATCATTTAAAAACCAGGATGTAAAAGACCTAGCCAAACGTTTTCACATCAAACTTAAATGGTCCACTCCATACTACCCTCAGGGCAACGGTCAAGCGGAAGCAACCAATAAGACCTTAAAATCCATCATGGAAAAGATTGTCAACACCCATGGACGAAATTGGCATACTCAAATTTACCCCGCTCTTTGGGCTTACCGTACATCTTACCGCACGCCTACCGGAGCCACCCCATTTTCCCTTGTTTATGGTTGTGAAGCCATTTTACCTATTGAGATAGAACTCCCATCCTTGAGGATCTCCCTTAAAGATGTAATTAATGAGGATGAATACCGACAGTCACGGCTTCAGGAGCTTGAGCTTCTCGATGAAAAATGACTTAATGCTCTCAATCATCTTCAAGTCTATCAAAACCGACTGCAACGCAGTTATCATAAAAAGGTAAGACCCAGAGAATTCGAAATTGGTGACCTTGTTTTAAAAGAAAATCAAAAGAATACCACTAAAGAACGAGAAAAACAAGGAAAATTTGAGCCTAATTGGTTAGGACCCTATGTAATCACAGCTAAATTTGGCTCTGGAGCCTATAAATTGGCCACTGCAGATGGTCAAGATCTTGATGAACCAATGAATGCAGTTCATTTAAAGAAATTTTATCCTTGAGATGTTCACTATTCCAGGATACAACATGTACATTGTTCCTTTTGTCTTGCTTATCTCCAAATAATTTAAATTCATTCATTTCCATTGGCAGATATTTTCATTATCAAAATCACATCTTCATATTTATCATCATGAGACAAGTGCTAATATAAATCCTATTAAGTTTGTGAGCATCATACTTCTTCCACTTTCAGTCGCTTTCCTCTATGGTCATACCTAGAAGCTTACTGATGGTAATATATCCCCTTCTAATACATTCTCTCTTTCATAACAAAGCTCTAAACTTCGTTACCCAGTTCGTTTGGTCGTCCATCTCAGTCTTCGGTGTTGAACCCTCG
The DNA here is from genome assembly GCA_019776745.2 of Taxus chinensis. Lineage (NCBI taxonomy): Eukaryota > Viridiplantae > Streptophyta > Pinopsida > Cupressales > Taxaceae > Taxus > Taxus chinensis. The sequence continues at coordinate 321,035,460 of CM034157.1, read as the reverse complement.
CGTCCTACTAGTCGTGTGGGGCTGAGATTGGGGGCAGATGTTTCTTCCCAAATACAAAGCACTATTGTAAAAAAATCCATCAATTCAATAACTTATGAATAATTCATTGTCACATCTTTCGTCCTTCATAGTCTTTGGTGTTGAGCCCACACTTCTTACTAGTAGTGTGAGACTGGGAATGGAGGAAGGTGCCCTTACTCGTCTACGTCTTGTCTTCGGTGATAAACCCTTGCCTCTTACAAGTGGCATGGGGCAAAGCGTAGAGGGTCATTCTCATACAAGCATAAAAACATTGCAAAATATTCCAAAAAACAAAAAAAACAAAAAAACAAACAAAAAGGAATTCACTCGCCTATATTTTGCCTTTGGTGATGAGCCCTTGCTTCTCACTAGCAGCATGGGGCAAGGCATAGGGAGTCATTTCAAAAATACAAAATCTTACAGTGCTTACAAATTATAGAATCCCCAAACACGTAATTTAGATGCCTAAGTGAAGAGAGAACTATCCCTTAACCTCATATCTTATCAATCAGCAGGCCACATAACTGTCTAAGTCTAGCATGTGACTCATAAAGTGAAAGCTATTTTTGAAACCGGTTCAGTACCATTATGAAGAATGGAGTCACAATTTCCCAAAGGGATTGTTGTTAGCATTTGTCTCTATATTCATTATCTACCTCCTACGTCCTTCTTGATTCTTGGTGATGAGCCCACACATCTTACTAGTTGTGTGGAGTCAAGAATGGAGTTGGAATTCTTTTCATCATATCATCACCACCATATCATGCCAATGGAAAGTGAATTTATGTTATTTTGAGCATAAGTTACAATGCGGAACACGGTACATCGTCTCTCAAAAATAAGTCTGCACTCTGGTCCATAAATTGTCAATCACAATGTAAAAATCTGCAAACATTTGAAAATCGTAAAAAAATCCAAAAACAATGTAAAAATCCAAAAATCCAAAAACATTTGAAAATCATCAAAAATCCAAAAACAATGTAAAAATCCAAAAATCCAAAAACATTTGAAAATCATCAAAAATCCAAAAACATTTAAAAATCCAAAAATCCAAAAACATTTGAAAATCGTAAAAAAAATCCAAAAACAATGTAAAAATCTAAGAGTCCAAAAACATTTGAAAATCATCAAAAATCCAAAAACAATGTAAAAATCCAAAAATCCAAAAACATTTGAAAATCGTCAAAAATCCAAACACCGTGTAAACATCATAAAAATTCAAAAACATTAGAAAAAAAATCCAAAAAAATTATAAAATTCAAAAACAAACATTAGAAAATCCAAAAATCCAAAAACAAAAACATTAGAAAATATCCAAAATACAAAAACATTTGTAAAATTTTCAAAAGACCAAAAACATCCACAAAATTGTAAAAACTCAATAAGTAACACAGTTCATCCTTTGAACTATTATCCCAAACGAATGGTCCAACCACCTTATGACTACCAATTTCAAACCACTTCTCCTCGCGTGAATCCTCGCTTGGGGAAAATCCGGCTCTCATTGTTTCCTTGTTTGAGGAGACTGACCCAATCCTTTGTACCTCTGCTTGGGGGCACATCTAATCAATCATCACTGTGGAACACGTTAGGACATGTTTACTGGTTCTTGTGTTGCATTATTAGTGGCAAATTATTAATTGCTTTCTTGTATCTTGATATATTACAGGGGGCATCTTGATTTTATGTATCCTCGTGTTCTTTGTAATATTCTTATATTATCTGATTGCATGTCGTACTGGGGCATCATACTTTCTTGATGGCCTCTGTCTATGCTCTCTTCCATTTGCATATCGTACTGGGGCATCAAACCTTTTTGATGGCCCCTGTCTATGCTATCACGCATATTACAGTCTAGTCATCCTGATCTTTTATATCACGATGCATCCTGTTATGTGCTATATTAAAATTAAGATGCTTTTCGTCACGTGAGTATCTTCCTGCATGATCAACATCTTACTTTGCACCCCATCCATTCACCCATACTAATGCATTCTCCAGTTTGCGAATCCTACTTGATCACCGTTGCAGTTTGCGAATCCTACTTGACGATCTTTCTCAAGTAGCATTCACTATCCAGCAGCTCCTTCTCCCCCACCATGATCACCATGTATTTGATCCATTCATTCTCACTTCTCATTTTTACTCCTCCGCCGCTTATACCCATATTACCCTTCTCACCATTCCTGTCCCCTCTCACCCATTGGTATTCTTTCCTTTCACCCTTTTTCTTCCCGCTTGACAATCTTACTTAATAACCCCTTCTATATGGAATCCTCAGTGGAGGTTTACCCTCTCCCTAAGATCTTCCCGCTGTAGAAGCTTCTTCACCACCTGCCCTCTCATCAAATAACCATCACCACCAAACACATCTTCCAACTCCACCTCTTCTACTTCCCATTCCCGCATCATTACTCTCACCACGTGGGCATCCCAATTAAGGATTCCCCTCACACTCTCCACCCTCCACTGCATATATTCCTTCATCCATTCATGTTACACTCCTTTGTGTCCTTTCTTTCTTATTATCACCTCATCTCATATCATATACCACTTAGGCATACCTCACTCACTCTTTTCTCATCCTTCCCCAAATCCACCTTATGCCTGGTCATCCTACTTACACGCTCTCGTAGTATGGAAAATTCACTTGAGGGTTCCCCTTCAGTCCATTTTGTCATACCCTATTCCCACCAACTCTAACATCATCCTTCTTCTTCCTCAGCTTGGCGATCTTACTTAACCATTCCAGCCGCATGGCAATCTTACTTAAGACTTCCACTTAAGGTTGATCTGCCCTGTGGCCTTCCCCCATCCCATCATATTTCCCCCATCTTATTTCTCCCACCTCTCATCGCGATCATCTTCTTCACCCTACCATTCCACCCCTATCCCCAATATCATTTTGTCTTTCTCTTTGCATATCATCCCTGTCGGTTGGGTGACCCTACGAAACCTCTCCAGCAGTATGACGATCTTACTTAAGAGATTCTCTTAAGCATGACATGTCATCTTACACTCGCCCATCACTCTCCAATCTCACCATCCATATTTCCTCTTCATTCCCCATCATCACATCTTTTTACCACCACTATCACCCTCCTCTGCTTGGCAATCTTACTTAACCACTCACCCGGCATGGCGATCTCACTTAAGAGTCCCTCTTAAGGATGATCTGTCTCCTTGCCTTTCCCCATCACTACACACCCTTCACCCTTCATTTTTTCTCGGCATTCCCCATTATCACATCCTTTCACCTCCTTTTCGATTCTCGCAAACACCACTTCTCGCTTGACCATTTGTCATCTCCAGTTTTGCTCACATGGCAATCTTACTTAACCACTTCCGTCACATGACAATCTTATGTCAGGGTCCTCCCTACACTTAACTTGTCATCGTGAACTTCTCCCCCGCCTCATTCTTCGTTCACTTTGTTGATCGCTTCTTCCACCTGGTATCTCCTATTACCCACTTTTTCCTCCTACTATTATCCTTTCTCCACATATCTCTTACAACATACAACTCATCTCTTCCACCTACAATCACATTCTTTTCCCCCATTTTCCCCTCCTTGATCCATCATCCTTCATACCATTTCTTCCCATTCTTTTCATGTCTTGGTTCTTCATCCTCACCTCGTTCATCCTCATCACCCCCATCCTCTCCTCGCTTTCACTTAGTCCCAACTCATCCCTCCCATCTTCTTCACTCTTTCCACTTCATCTTCTCAAATTCCCCCCACATTTCTACCCACACACATATTCGCCATTATTGTTAACACTCCTATATCATTCTTTCATCATCATCTTCTCTTCCCGCGCTCATAATTGTCAACGGGTTTTCCCTAAAAATTATCAATCCTCATTCCGCACGACCTCATTCACTCCCTTGGACCTTCTAGAGTTTCCCTTCATTCCTTCCCTCCTCTAAGCCCACCACTCATTGGCAACGGGTTTTCCCTAACGTCCCTTTGTTGGCGTTACCCTTTCCAGTCCTCATTCGCTTTCTCTTTTTCTTCATTTTTTCTTTCACCCTTCCCCACCACTCATTGTCAAGGGGATTTCCCTAACATCCCCTCATTGGCATTGCCTCTTCTATCCCCCATTCTCTTTTCTCTCCTATTCTTTTCCCTCACTCCCACCCTTTCTTGTCACTTTTTACCCATCTCTCCATCTCCTCTTTGCCCTCTTCAATATCTTTACTGTCTTCATCATACATCCTTTTTCTATTTTCCCATCATCCTAGTATCCTCATTTCATGCATCTCCACATCTTTTCCAATCGATGTCATTCCTCCCCTCTTTCTTCTTTGAACATTCCTTCTACCATTTCCTTTCCACTTATTACCCCCTTTCTGTATTCCCTTCCTTCTCCATCATTTTCTTTGTTATCCTCTTCTCTCTCCCACCCCTCGTCTTATTTCCCTTCCCCTATATCATCTTCTTCCCCTTTTTCCATCACGTTTCCTCCTTACATCCCCATCGATAACCTGGTTGTTCAGCGTTGTCCTGTCTTTTTTATCATCCCACTCTCCACATGCATCTCCATACGGTCTGTTCCATATTCTTTGCCTTGGTCTTCCTCGCAATGACGTGATTCCTTCAATCTTCTCCTTGTATTCGTTCTATCTTCCTTTCCTCTCCCCTAATTTTCACGTTTCTTCTGACCACTTCCCCTTTTCTCTACCACCCCTACCTTTTCGTTCATTCTGTATATGTTTCTCTTCCTTTCTCTCCTCTTTTTCACACTTTCCTCGCCCCTCATAGTTTCTTTTTTTTCTCCGTTCTACTTCTTCTTTTGTCCTCTTTCCATTTCCCTCCATTTCACCCCCTACTCCCACCTCGTTTTCTCCTTCTTATTTATCCTTTCCCATTTCCTACTTTTCTTCACTCTCTCATTTATTTCACTTCCACGTATCCCTCTTTACTATCTCTGTTGCTTCCTTCATTTTGCACATCTCTCTATTTCATCCCTTCACCCTCTACTCTGTCATTTTCCTCTTTTTGCCTTGTTTGTCCTTCATCATTCCCTTCTTCCCCTATCATCCCTCTCTCTTATTTCTACCTCTTTCATTCCTTTTTTTCCCCTCCCCTATCTCCCTTACTCTTCTCATAATCAACCCCCAACCCTATCCATTCCCTTTTCTCTTTCCCACACACCCTCACACCTAGCATTCAAGGTCGATTGAATCCTTTCTCCATTTGCGTCGTGCGGTCATTCCAGTCTCTTCCACTCCATTATCATCCTCTTCTCCGCCGAATCCATTTCCTTTCTTTTCGAGAGTTCTGTCGTATATTTCATTCTCGTCAGTCCTCTCGAGGGGGCATCACCACATCTATCCATAATCACATCTTCTCATGACATTTTTGTCTTGGAGGATACTATGACATCCGTCACTCACCACTTTCTATTCTCCCCAACAAACATTCGCTCTACCTTTTAAAAAGTAGATTGAATTCTTCCCCCATACCGTCTACTTTCTTTGAAAGGACACTACTTTCATAGTACCCTTCCAAAGAGGGGCAAATGTAGACACCCCAATTTCACATCTATCCTAAATCAATTAATTCCCCTTCCTCATTTCCCACAAAAATACACTTCGAATTAATCAAATATAATTTGATTAATTATCCATTTCAAAATCTAAAAATAATCTAATCCTCACCACATGTCATTATTCTCCATGTTTTTCCACTATTGAATTAAAAATTCAAATTCAAATCCTCACCCACCATTCGTGGTCCCCACTCACCTAAAATCCTCCACTTATGAATTAAAAATATAATTCAAATCCTCACCCATTCTTCGTGGCCCCCACTCACCTAATCTTGCCCACATTTTCAAACCACTCATCTAATCTTGCCCACATTTTCAAACCACTCACCTAATCTTGCCCACATTTTCAAACCACCCACTTAATCTTGCCCACATTTTCAAACCATGATTACTTAAATTAATCTAAGTTAATCACTCCCCCAGGCTATAAATACAACCTTACCCCTCCCCTCTAAACACACGGAGAATAAGCTTTCATGCCATATCTAAGTTCTTGCATCCTTTGAGCAAAGAACATCATTTTGCCTCATCCTAATGCCAAAATAGCCTCATAATCCTTTTTCCCATCTAGTGCAAAGTAAGAGGATCGTTGTTGCAGGAAGGTCTTGCTCCGTCTTGAAGAAAAGCACCTACATATCACAAAATCAGGGCTCAATCCAAGTTTCCTAGCCCATTCTGAGGTTTGCTACGGAACGCGAAGGAGGAGGTATGATTATTGGTATTTTACTTCCTTGTTAGTAGTGTATTTTTCATAGCTGAGTGCACTCTTTCTTTGGTAAGATCAACTTTTTGAGAAGGTTCATCCCTGATTTTGCAGAGCTAACTTTGAATATCTCCCAAATGATGAAAGGAAAACAAATGTTTGGTTGGTCTCCTGAAGGGAAATAAGCCTTTGAAGGTATTAAAAGGGCCATTGCTAAAACTCCTGTTTTAGCATGTCCAAATTTCAACAAAGATTTCATTATCTATTGCTACGCCATGGATAACACCTTGGCTGCTGTTTTGACTCAGGAAGATTCTAATGAGCATGAAATCCCAATTGCATTTATGATCTATATTCTAAAAGATCATGAGTTAAAATACACCATAATGGAAAAACATGCTTTTGCAGTGGTCAAAGTTGTCAAGCAGTTTCGTTTTTACATTCTTAACTCTCACTCCACGGTATTGGTTTTAGATACAACTATCAAGTCAATTCTCACACAGCAGGAATTTGGATCCAAGAGAGGGAACTTAGTGGCCAAGGTTCAAGAATATGATATTGACATCAAATTGACCAAGCTCGTCCATGGAAAAGTCCTGTGTGAACTCATCGCTGAAGGAGCTAGGCATGAGTTACTAGAGGATAATTTGGTTTTCCTACCGTTCTGTTTCTTAGCTCAGTTGATGAATGGTATGCTGATATCACTCACTTTCTCACCTATGGAGAATGCTCCTCTCATTTGACTGCTAAAGAGAAGAGATCCTTTAAACTAAGGTCAACCCAATATGTGTTGTGGGAAAACACCTTGTTTAAACGCGGGTTAGATAGAAGGTTTTTGAAATGTGTGGACAAGGAACAGTAGAAAAAGCTACTCTCAGCTTTTCATGATCAGGCATGTGGAGGGCATTACTCATCAACTGTCATTGCTCATAAAATACTTCGTGGAGGATATTACTGGCCTACCTTATTCAAGGATGCATCAAAATGGGTTAATAAATGTGAGTCTTGTCAGACTTTCGTGGGTAGACCCAAGTTGGCCTCTTTTCCCCTTAAACTAGTTGTGATCGAAGAACCTTTTCAGTAATGGGGTTTAGATTTCATTGGAACACTTAATCCCTCTTCTAGTGTTGGTCATACCCATGTATTAACTTCCACAGATTATTTCACCAAATGGGTAGAAGCCATTCCAGTAAAGAGTACTACTTCAGAAGTAGTATGTAGCTTTATCAAAGAAAACATCTTGGTAAGATATGGTGTGCCAAACAAGATTGTGACAGATAATGCTTCAAATTTTTCTTCAACCGAGATGATGGATTTCTTCTATGGATATGGCATCTCCTTGGCTCACTCCTCAAATTACTATCCTCAGGGAAATGGACAGGTAGAATCAACAAATAAAAATATGGTGGCCATAATAAGGAAATTAGTCAATGAATCCCAACGGAACTGGCACAAGAAACTCTATGATGCTCTTTGGGCAGATAGGATCACACCTAAGAGAGCCATTGGGATGTCTCCTTTTCAGGTAGTATACGAAGTGGAGGCCCAATTGCCAGTTACAGTTGAGCTTCCAGCTCTAAATTTAATGAAGGCCATTGAAGATAACAGTTTCAACGATTCTTTAGATAAGAGAATCATGTATCTTCACAAATTGAATGAGGATAGATTGGAAGTTACTGATAGGATATCTGCTCACCAACAGAAGGTAAAGGTCTTGTTTGATAAGAAAGCCAGGTTCAGGGATTTCAAAGTTGGAGACACTATTTTGTTATGGGATAAAAGGCATGAACCTCGTGGCAACCATGACAAGTTTGATTCCCTTTGTCTCAAACCTTTCAAGATCAGGGACTTCATTGGTAAGAATTATTTTTACCTTGATTATATGGATGGTTTTTCTCTCCCACTTCCTTATAGTGGGCAATACCTGAAACTGTTTAAGTCTTAGGTGATAAAGGAGTCCTTTGTATATTCTGTATAGTGTGTGTCCTCCTTTCCTTCCCTTGTTTTTGTGTGTTGTTTGCAGTGTTGTCTTCTGTATTGGTTTGATTTTTGTCTCTGTGGCCCAATGGATAAGGTACTGGTCTACTTCCCCAAGTTTGTCTAAATTCTTGCCTTGTCTCATTCTTTGAATTTATGCCAAGTCATCCCCAGAAGGAGCTAACTGTTGTCCACTCAAAATTCCCCTGTTTTTAAGAAGTTGAAAATTAAAATTTTGAGGTTAAGTGTCTTTTCTGTTGTCCTGATAATGTGAAAAGTCAATAAATTGGGAAAATCTACGTTTTTTGGGTCATTTTGTGTGTTTTTCAGGCCTGTCGGACATTTTTGTCCCGCGTGTCCCAGGTTCATTTGGGCTCTCTGTTCCCCGATCGGCCGGTTTACCCGAAGTCTGTTCTTTTCGGGCCCGTCGGAACTTTTTGTCCCACATGTCCCAAGTTCACTCGGACCCGTTGTTCCTTTTTTGCGTGATTCGGCCAATTTGCGTATTCAGTGTACTTTCGTCCCACATGTCCCAAGTTCACCCAGACCCGTTGTTCCCTTTTCGACCTATTCGTCTGATTCACATATTCCATGTACTTTTGTCCCGCATGTCCCAAAAGCATTTGTGCATCTTTTCCCCGCATCGCCTGAATCGGCCGAACCGCGTACTTCGCGCTTTCGCATCCCTCGTGTCCCAAATGAACCAAGTGTCATTCGTGCTAATTTTTCCCACTCTACCTGAATATCTTGCTTTTCAAATGAACTACTCCCTATGCATTTTTGCACACTGCTTTCATGCTATCTATTGCTCGAACCCTTGCAACCAAAATTTCTGCGCACGTATCCATTTCCCTTGCGATTCCATCCAAAGTCTAGCTTGCAGCTTTGCTCTCCGAGTTACTATCAACATGAAGATCAAATTCCAGGGGCAGGAACAAGTTTCACCACTCGAGTCTACCGTTCCCGATATCGGGGACAGTGAAGTTCACCACCTTGATTTTGGGGATTTTTGGGCAAGGATGATAGATGAAAACCCTTCAGCTATGGCACAGATGATTCATGACAGTGGCTTGGCATTCGCCGGTGGCTTCCCAATTTTAGTATAATGTGCAGACATAGTACTCACTTGCGGAGCTCATTTCAGTCCCGACTCAAGCAAACTAATGAATGTGCATGGAGAAGTGCCTCGGATTTTGGACTCAGTCTACCGCCAACACATTAGTCCCACGTGGTACAGACATAGCCGAGGCGTTGAAGAGATTCAGACAATGGATCCTTAAGTCGGTGGGTCCCTCCCAGTCATAAGCACCTGTCTTCTTCTCATAATTCTTCTCTTCTCTTCCCCTTATTTCTCTTGGATTTGTTGTAATTAGTTGGGGTATTGCGATTAGCAACCCTTTAACTAATCATTAGCTAAAAGAACTAGTTACCGAGAGTAACTGATTTGTAAACTATATAATGGCCTCTCCTCACCATTTTGAAAAAAAAAAGAGAACTTGGCTTATTTCTGAAAGTGATTGTGAGTGACACAACAATTTCACCAAGATATGTTAACCAAAATTTAACCAAGAAAGTAAGGTATTGATATCAAGATGATATTGATATAACACACACAAGTGGTAACACTCAACACTTTTCAAAATCGAGGTAATAATTGAAATCAAACTAAAGCTATAGTATACCTAGGAATTGTTAAAGTGTATATAGCGTAACCTTACAATATAAATATTTAGGTCAAGTTTACAAGAAACAAGATGTAAATACCAAAATTGTAGTGACACGATATAAACAAGATAACCGTTCAAAGGAGAATCAAAGTGATGAACCAAGCCTAACTACAATGACAATCTTGACTTGGGTATCAAGATCAAAAAAGGCTACCAATGATATGAAAATGTCTCCACACACTTTAGACGTTTAACAACCCAGCCGCAAACATGGATGGGTGTAAACAGACACAAAAGTGGTGAAACAATCAATTGATAAACACAAGTTAGTCACTCTTCTTTTGATCAACAAAGTGTCAAAAGAAAGTGAAGGAAGTAGATCAATTGGGGTTGAAAAATGTTGGCCTCACTTCGGCAGAGTTTCACCTCACCTTAGGGCAAGTGAAAAACTAAGAAAAAGTAACACTTCACACGTTTCATGATGAACAATGGCTCTCAACTCAAATTATTTTAAAATGGTCAAAGTGGGCTCCTGGTCAAAGATAGCTTTCCTAGGTGGTTCACTCAACTAGGTGTCACAAAGTTATCTAAGCGAGCTCAATTTACCCAAAAATTCACACTGACTAATTTGGATTATCTCGGCTTTACTTTACCCCCTTCAAGCACAGTGGGCAATAAATGCGTCCATCATGTACTCTCACTGGGGTCGCCATATACAAATAACTTATGATGCTAAATCTCACAAATGGTAAAACTAGTCAAGTAGGTTGCGGAGCACTTCCCGTTTCATCCACAAGGTTCCCTCTTGCGTGGACTACTTTGGGGTTCCTAGGACCACCCCCATTGTTGTAGCTTAAGGCTTATGCCAAAGGGGTTATGTCCTAGTTTTAAGCGGATGGGACGTACCCTTATCCAAACCTACAAATACAGTGTTTTGAATGTGGTGTGTTTTTTTATATTTTTATTAAATTAATGTGGTTTTTCTTGAACACCTTTTGGAAACCTACACGAAAGATGTATTAGTAGTTTAATTTTGTTTTGAACTCCTTTCTTTGACAAGCGTTTATAGGTCTTGCACTCAAGTGTTAGTAGTTCTCCAAGAAAATCACATTATTTAAAAGAGGATTAAGAGTTGCTTTTGATTCTCAAGATCATCCAAGGATGCAAGAGAAGAGCATACACAACAAATAATCCAACTAAAAAGTAAAGAAAATCTTTGCAATCAATGAACCATACAAAAATCTTGATAAATGTTCATTCCCTTAAACCAAAAGTGAAAGATGAAGTTTCCAATTTACCAAATGTTATAAAATGAAGACTAAAGTTGCTTTTGATTCTCAAGATCACCCTAAGGTGCAAGAGAAGAGCATACAAAAACTTTATCCCAACTATATAGAAATGGAAAACTTCAAATCAAAGGACCATTGAAAAATGCTTTGTAAAAGGTTCATTCCCTTAAGCAAAATGAATAATCAAATTTCCAAGTTTAATCCCAATGTTAAAAAGATAGAGATAAAATTTATTTTTGATTCTCAAGATCACCAAACGGTGCAAGAGAAGATCATACACGCACTTTGGTCTAAATCAAGTAAAGCATGGAAATACAACATTCATCAAAACATTAGACATGTTAGAAAATGACCAGTTTTAAACTAATAGAAAAACCTGTAAATTTATGTAAGTATAAATCCCAAATTTATGTTTTCATTGCATAGTTAACTTCAATACCTTTCCAACGCAAAAAAAAAGGAGTCATTTTGAGTTCGGGAGAAAAATTTATGGCCTTCGGAAGATGGGTTACGCATATGCTCTTATGCTCACGGGTATGCACTTGACATGCACTCAAAAAATGTCAAAAAAAACGTCCCTTAATCTGCAAAATGGTCAAATTTTTCCAACCAAGATTCAATTTTGACAACAACCCATCACATTAATATATGAATAGAAGACTCAACACTATCAAACATTAACATACATGCTCAAGAATTTAAGATTTTCAAGAAATTGACAAAACTAGCATGTAGAATGATGAAAAAGTAAGTTCTAAAAACGTAAACATGGATGAAATATTGAAATTTTCTCTAAAAATGAAAACATGATGAAATCTTGAAATTTTCTCACCAAGATTCAATTTTGACAGCAACCCACCACATTAATATGTAAATAGAAGACTCAACACTATCAAACACTAACCTACATGCTCAAGAATTTAAGATTTTCAAGAAATTGACAAAACTAGCATGTAGAATGTTGAAAAAGTAAGCTCTAAAAATGAAAACATGGAGAAATCTTGAAATTTTCCCATCAATTCCAATTTTGACAGCACTTCACCTCCTTTATACCTACAAGGAAGACTCAACACATGCAAACTCAACAAAACAAGTTAAGAAAAACAAGTTAGATCAACATGTGTAAAAGAGGGTTAGTAACCAAAAATGAAACTTAACTACAAAAACTTGAAATTAAGTGCAAAGGACAATGGAGTAAGTCCCACCGGGCGTGCCAAATGTGCTCATGTTTTATTAACTAAGCTATAAATTGAAACTAATATCTACATAGCTTCAAAAGAAAATGCTAATTAAACAATGAACCATCAAGATAAGAGCTTAAAGGAAATGCTTCTTCAATGCATAAATGAAACTACATGCTAAGTTATTTCCTACTCTCTATGATTGCTAACTTAAACTATGAACCTATGAAGAACATAAGCAATCAAAGTGGATTGTTGCTTGATCTCAAGGATTGAGAATGGAATCTCACCAAGAATGGCTACAAGGCCATTTTGGATCTTCCCATATTACTCAATTTTGAGTGAAAGGATGCAAGATGGAGAAGCTATTTCCAACAATGGAGAATGGCTCAAGATCAAAATGCTTATAGTTTTCACTATTCAAAGCATGGTGCAAGAAGAAAGGTAAGAAGGAGGGTTCTTTATATAGCTTTCCTAAAGAGGCAAGGCTAGCAAATTGATGAATGTGGGATAAAGGTAAAACAAGATTAGGAATGGATAAGGTTGCTTTATAAAAGGTAATCTTGATTTAGAAGAGTTTAATTTGTCATTAGTAAGTCATGGGAGTTGGGGGATGTTTTAATTAATCAAAGGTGATTAATTAATAGGTAGAGGTAAGCTTATAGAAGCTAATTAGAGGAAAATTAGTATGATTTGTGGATGTAAGAGAGGAATTTGATCCAATAAATGGTAATTTATTGATTTAGAGTTGCGAGTGTAATTAATTAATAATAATTAATTAACCCAAGTAGAAGTGGATATTAATTAACGAAAGGTCGTTAATTGACATCCTTAATGATAGGAAGACTAATTAATTAACGAAAGGTCATTAATTAATGAATATGAAGAATAATGTTAGCTAATTAGCGGAAAAGTGTTAATTATTACAAAAATGATGAGAAACATGATAATTAGTGCAATCTTAGCATTCCCATTGACAAATGTTGAGGCTAGGGGATCCCCATATGTTGAGTCATTAAGAAATGAAGACTTGAACTGGATATGCGTGTGTATAATCAGAGACATGCTAACCATTTTCACCTGTGGGTGAACATGGACAAGTGGGCAAGCTTACATGCGAGAAGTGATAAAAATGGGGGTCGGGTCAATCCAAGGCTGACTTGCAGAAAAATGGTATAAAGTCAGCATTATGGTCCGAGACACTCTCTGACATTAATACATAGCTCCCCAAAACTGAAAGACACCAAAAATTTGACAAAATCTGAAGGCAGGTGTGATGTTTTCAAAAAAATTCCATTGGGTGCAAGGTGAGTTGACCAAGTTAATGACCGAGTTACTCCTAGCTCGGCGTGTTGCATTGCATAAGGTGAGCTTGTTATACCTTAATGAAGGAGTGATTTGTTTTTTGTTACCAAGCTAGCTTTATAAGACCGAGATATTCTCAAAATCCCCAGTGAGATGTTTCATGGTTAAATTTGTGCAAAATAAGTCTCATCAAGCTAGTTTCCATGTGGGGTTATATCGAGTTACAGGCTCCATAAGAACGAGATGCTACAAGGAGAATTGATCTTGTTGATGATGGCTCGGGCTAAGAAGAATGTAGGGATACAAAGTTATTTTAAGAAGTCCCTGTCGAGTTACAGATGTGGCATTGGTACGAAGATAGGGCCGAAATAGTGTGCATTAGTGAATCAAGTTATCAATGATCTTGCTAGGCACATACACCATGAAGTTATCAACTTGATAAAATGGAGGAGAGTTTGCCACTCCTTATGCTCATCTAATGGTAGGTGAGCTAATTGGATAATCAGGATGTGGTGGTCGAATTTTAACATTGGTGGGCCTTAGCAAAAATTCAGTATGCATCATAGGGGCCAAGTCATTATTTTCCATGGCAGAGGACTAAGGTGGAAGTCAGGTCGAAATAGTTCCACATGGGGGTCATGACAACTAATTTGGATTTGTGAGGTACTAAAGGCCCCAGGGAAATAATTTTCTGACCACACTTCAGGGATCCCATAGTTGACCCAAAACATCCACAAAAAACTATGCATAGGTGGGGAGTGTTTTTTGTGGCCAATGGGGTGATTTTGGGCACAAAATGCCAAGTTAGAATAGCGTCGAGGAGGGCATAAGTATTAGCACATTGAAGGATATAAAGTGGAAATATAAGTGTTTGTAAGCTGAGAAAAGAGCTAAATGATCTCATTGAGCTCATCGAGATTTGGGCGAATGGTGGGTTTTAGAACTCATGTAGGCATGGAGGGATGCATGTGGCTCTCAAGTCGTCTGAGGTGGAGTTCCGTGGCACAGGAGGAATGGAATGGATGATGCGAAGCTCCCCATAATGGATGCATGCCCATAATGCATTAGGTGTGGGATCCAAAATGCATTTCTGAGCTGGCATGAGAGTATGTGGAAGTGAATTTCAGCAGTAAGGGTTCTGGAAAATTACTAAGATGGAAAAAGTTTAAGTAGTGGTCCATATTTTGTGAAGCCTAATGCATTGGCACAATAACGAAAGTAGGGCCGAGTTGGTTTCCATGTAAGTGTGGGATGTCGAGTCGTATAGGCCAGCTAGTGTAATGTAATAGCGGAATGTGGAATGGATTTGGGGGGTCGTGTAGAGTATCCAAATCATAAAGGAAGTGACTCGATAGTGTAACAGGGTTCCATCTTTGCCAAGCTGGGCCAAGTTGGCTTTTATTTGAACAATCAAACACATTCACCCTTCCTAATGACAAGCGGTGAAATTAATGGGCCCACTCAATATTTTAAATGCACCTCAAATATTTGTCATGTAAAAACATTAAAAATTTTTGCAAAAATGTTAATCATGTCCCAATTACCTCAAATTAGTTCACAGTCTCATGGAGTGGAAGCCAAGCCTAGAAAGCTAAAATAGCTGCCCACACTCATAAGCTCATAACTTTTACTTTCGTTAGCCAAATCACAAAAAATAGACTCACTGGAATTGTGGTTTTGATTTCTACATAGACTAATCATAAATTCCAAATATTGATGGAGTTTTAGGGGAGAAATTTGTAGAAAACAATCTCAGTTCAGAATAAAAACTTCCAGGTGGTTGAAATACAATTAATGCTCACGGGAAACAATTTTCCTTCTGCTGCAAGTTATGGGGTGGTATGGGATGGATTTTTTAGGTAACATATCATAATTTTCACCTACTTTGGATTCTTTGCAAGTAATTGGAAGGTAAAATACGAGTTTTCAAACAACTTCTCTCTCTCCCCATTTTCCTATAAATTGAAGTGCTCTCTCATTTGAGAGGGGGGGTTGCTCTTGTAATGAAACTCTGCCATTTTTGTTTTGAAATACCAATGTGTTTTATACCTTCATATTGGAATTCTTACATGTTGATCCAAGCCTTTCTCTTGTAATGGAATGAATTGTGCATATTAATGAAGAAATAGATTGAAGTTTGTGGATATCTTTCTTCCCTTGCTTGGATTTGTTGCACTCTCTTTCCTCTCCATTTTTATTGTAGGTGCATTGTGTCTACTTTATGCTCATTCAAAGTTCATTATTATTGTGTTTCTATTGGAATGATGTTGTTAATGTTATTGTTATATTGTGGAGAATTTTTCTTACACTCTCTAATCAGAATTTCTTTTCATTTTCACATATTGGAGATTCTTTCCCACACCCCTTTCTTGGTCCATCACCTATATAGGGTAGATTTCATTTACTTACATGCTATTTATCTCTCCCTAGTTCCTTGGAAGTTGTAGCATAGAAGTAGTCAACAAATTTATTTCACTAGAGTTATCTTCTCTGGAGGTCTATCTCAAGTATCAAGTCCCACAACTTGAGAGATAACACCCAATTTGCACCTATTCAGTGAAGAGAATGCTTTAAATCAGAGGGTGTTGTAATTTGGTAATAATAAGACCCTAAGGTAATTCAGCCATATAAGGAAGGGGTAATATAGTGGGATGATTTCTCATTTAGTTAGTGATACTACAAGTATTGCTTATGAAAATTGCTTGCATGGAAAGTATGAAGTAGTTGGACACGAGGTTAAGAATACAGTTACTCAAATGACCAGGATGCACATGGTTAAGAACTTGAGTGATAACCAGGTACCTTGGTACATTGGTAAAGGAAACCTCAATGTATTTTTACATGCTATGGAATATCAGTGGAAAGATACTGGTGATAGAAGAAATATGTTGGTTTATACCCTTTTCGGAACAACACATGTTGGTGGGAAACACATAGGGACAACCTTTTAGAATGGCATGAAGTGAGAATCACCTTTTCTACTAGGTTTCTAAGGAGCAATGTACCTTCATAAACATGTGAATACCATGGGAAGGATTCAGCTTCACATCACGTTCAGAAGTGTGAGAGACTCTAGATGGAGTGGAAGAGGCCTTACCACCACCACTCTAGGCACATAAGTTATACGCAACCCTTGGCAGCGACGTGTGCGCATGGTATGTCCATGCAGAGTTGACATGTGAGATAGTTAATTGGTAAGAGATGTCCTTAGGTATGGTTCACACTTTTGATTAATTTTCTACTAAACCTATGGTCAATGAAGCATTATAGAATATGAAGTGCCTTACTTTGGGAGATGATGTGAAGGTTGAAGACATTTTTTTGGATATTTTTGGTGAATTATATTTAGAGGCGTGCCTTAACCTTGAAGAGACTAAAGAAGAGATGGTATGCACCTGGGAAGAAAAGGAAAAGGATAAGCCAGTATGTTTGATAGATGGAGAAAAAGATGAGGACAAAAAATTAGAGGTTAACCATAATGAAGGTACACATGAGCTAATGGACACAACAGATGAAAAGCTGTGTGTGTATCATGAGCCTATGAAGATAAATAAGGTTAAAATTGGAACAAATACAGAACCTAAATAGGCCATTATTTATTTGAAAATGAGGTAGCTAATATTATTGATCTACTGCATGACATTCAGGACCTATTTCCTAGGGGCTATCACGAATTAAAAGTAGTACACCCTTTGTTAGGAGAGATGTGAATTAAACTTAAAGATGACATGTGACTGATAAAGAAGAGAATTTATAGGATGAACCCTAATCTTTGTGTTAAGGTAAAGGAAGAAATTGACAAGATGTTGAAGTCTGGAATTATTGAGCCCATTAAAGAATCAAAGTAGGTGAGTCCCATGGTGATAAGCATTGAAAAGATGAAAGGATAAGGATTTGTGTTGATTACCATGAATTAAATGCTTCATGTGTTATTGATCCTTTTCCTAACCCATTTACTGAGGAGATCCTAGAAGGCACAGAAAGGTGTAAAATCTACTATTTTATTGATGGATTTTTAGTATATCATCAAGTCCGCATAGCAAAGGAAGATTAGGAGAAGAAAAAATTCACCACTGAGTGGGGAATTTTTCATACACAATAATTCCCTTTAGACTTAAGAATACACCTGCAGTGTTTTTGTGCATTGTTATACAAGTGTTTTGGGATTTCATTCATAATTTTTTACAGGTGTATCTCTATTATTGGACAATGTATAGTCTGGTTAATGATCATTCTGACTATTTGTGACTTATGTTTGAAATATGTAGACAATTAAGCATCTCCTTGAATATTAAGAAATGTGTTTTTGCAACACCTTTTGACACTTTACTGGGATATATCATTTGTAAAGAAGGATTTTTGGTAGATCCAGCCAAGGTCGTTGTAATATTGGGATTGGAAGAACCTACAATAAAAGTGAAGTACACAAATTTCTTGGGCATTCAGGTTATTACAAGAAATTCATTGAGGGTTATGCTAATATTTCCATGCCCTTGGAAGAAGAGTAAAGGAAATTTCCATTGGGATGAGGCACAACATATAAAATTTGATACATTCTAGGAAAAAATTTCTACACCCATTATGTGCTTTTCTTCTTGGGATAAACCATTTCATGTACATATTGATGATTTTGGCATGGCCATTGGCATAGTGTTAGCATAGCCTAGTTAAGGAATAGTGGACCACCCCATTTGTTTTGTGAGTAGGAAGTTAACACCAGATGAACATAATTATACAAACACAGAGAATGAAGCTTTGTCCATGGTTACACATTACACTAGTTTTGATAATACTTGTTGGCCACACCTTTCATATTCTTTACAGATCATATGTCTTTCAGGTATTTGGTCAACAAGACTATTTTACAAGGGAACATATATAGGTGGATTCTAACAATGTGGGATGAAGATGCAGCTATAAAGGATTGCATGGTAACTACAAAAATGAGATTATTATAAGAGAATATTATCATCCATTATGGTTTTATATTGAGTTTAACATGTGATAGGGGCACTGTTATCTCGTTTTAGTGATTCTAGCTAAAAATGAGATAACCATAGAAAAATATTGGACAAATCTCTTTAAAATTCCCTTTGAAAGAGATTTTCAGGTTTTTGGGTTTTTGGGTTTTCATTACATGAAAACATGTTTCTTGCATGTTATATGTCTCATGTTTCCTGAAACCCAAAACCTGATTATCTAAGTCCTTTATGTCAGGTTTTCAAAACTTCTAAGCATCAGAACATGCTTTTCCCAAAACATGTTTTATGCCTTATGTTCCTCGAAACCCAAAATCTGATTGTCTGAGCAGTGTGTTAGGTTTTTGAAACTTTCAAGCATCGGAACATGCTTTATCCAATGCATGTTTTATGTTGCTTGTTTCCCAAAACCCGACACCCGAATTGAATCAAAACCTTTGTATTGGGTTTTCAGACACTCCAAGCATGATGACATGTCATTAATGTCTAGTTTTCTGGTAGTTGGAACACGTGTCAAATGAGGTGTAATTAATGCTAGGTTATTATAAATAGTCAGCTTTTCCACGTCATTTGTTACCATCCATTTTTGTTGCGTTGGATTTTCATTGATGCTTCCTCTACCTCCAAACCTGATCGAGCTTCCCGATTGATTTCTCTAGCCATTTTGGATAATTTTTCAATGTAGTTGAAGGTATTCTTCTCTTCTTCCTTTTAAGAAGATTTTTGGGTTATTTGTGAAGTGTTTTCCTAGGGTTTTCATTTCTTTTTCTTCTTCTTTATTGTTTTAGGGTTTTGGTTTTTTTTTCTTGTTTTTTGTCCATTTCCATGAAGGATCTTTTTTGAAATTTATCCCTAAGTTATTTACTTATTTTCCATAAGTTATAACTTATAGATTTCATAACGATTCTAAAAATTCCTAAGTTATAATGAGGCGGGAATTTTTCATGTTCTAACACGTTAGAAACCCGATATACTTGTTTCAGGTTTCAACAGGGTGTTTAACATCTCACCCTTTCCACCTTGTTTCGAGTTTTTCCAGGTGCTCGACATCCATCAAAATCCGCAGTCTGTCGGGTATTTCTACCTGCTCGATATCCTCTAGTTTCTACCATTTTGTCTAGGTTTCATACTTCTCCAACACTTCCTCACTTCTACTATGTGTCAGGTTTTCATTGATGCTTAGCATGTCCTAACTTTTGACATACACTCCTTTGTGTCAGGTTTTCAAAGGTGGTTTGCAAGTTTCAAAATATAAATAGTGTGGTGGGTCTATGCACTTGTCCAACAAACTTTCAAGCCTGATTGTTCTTCAAGAAATCAGCAAGGCATTTCTTCTTCGAGACTCCTCATGTCAGACCTCAGTCATTCTAAGGATAAGTCAGGAAAAATGAAGTATAAATATTAGAAGATGGAGTCTTCCTCATACATAAGCTGCAATTATGACATTCGGGACATAAAGCTCGGTAATATAGATATGGACGACTTCTGGAAGAGAATTGAGGATTCTTCTCAGAATTCTTAGATGAAGTCTATAGCAGGTAGTCGTCTCCCTCTTGCAGTAGGATTTCCAACATTAGATCAATGCCCTAAATTCATCCTAGCATGTGCTTCCCACTATGACTCAGCCTCCCACTCAGTGAGAAATCAAGTAGGAGAGTCTATAGTGAAATTGGATGGAGGTTATTTTGATCAACTCCTAAGGTTGCCCGAATTTGTGGAGTATGTTGATTTAGACCTTAAATCAGCACAAAAGGCCTGGGACAAAGATTAGGAAGACTACATCAAGCATGTAAATAAGAAGTTCTTGATCAAGGCTAAGCCAGTTGTTTCTAGGTTTCCTAAGTTGGTCCCTAGAAGTGATTTTATTCTTGAAGTCAGAGATATACTCACCCTACTGAGCCGGTTATTTGGGCTCCTAGAGTCAAAATAATTCCAAGGATGGATGTACTAGTTCATGGTCATCATAAAGAAGAATGACCAAGGGATTGATTAGGGTATCCTAATAAGTGAAGAAATAGACTCCCAATTGAAAATAGTCTTATCTCCTGACAATTTCTATATGATGTCATATGTCACCTATGTAGTAATAGGAATGAGGAACTTCCTAGGGCTAGATGAAAAGGGAAATCGAGAAACGGAACACATATATTGATACTTCCCTTAGCTGACGATAAAAGGGTCTGAAGACCAATATAGAAGAGTGAATGACACCTTCTTCTATGAAAACATTTATAGGTTGGATCCTGATCTGAGGAAGAGAAGGGTTTCTGATGAAGCATGGGCTGAAGTGTCAAAATGGGGTTGCATTTTCTTGCAATTCAATAAGTTTACTTATCTTCAGGTGGTGAGGTTCTAGGTTAAACCCTTCCATTTTCCTAGGTTCCTGAGTGACAAATTGATCCTCATGGAGTTAGTCAGATAATTGTTGGATTTTCACAAATTCCAAAAAAGTAGGCACAAAGCCGTCATCTCCTTCCCTATTTCCATTGGAAGGTATACATGCTCTAGCATGGTTAAGGCCAAGAACATGGTGCATGAGCTTTAGGAAAAATTGAAGAAACATATGAAGCTCAAGGAGGGATTCGACATCAGAGGAGTCCTCAAGTCATATGGAACCTTGTACCTGCATGTGCCCAATGTGGAAGATATCTGGGTTGATCTTCAGGATGAAGTTTCCATCACAAGAAAAGACAACATCAAACTAACGCTTAAAGAAATTCAGGTTTTAGATCTTGCTGATATCCCCAAAGGCATCGTGGACAATGAAAGTGTCCTAGACACTAGGTACGAATAGTCGGATGAAGACCAACATGGATTCCCAGCCATTGATTGGTCTATTACTGAAAAATCTTCTATCACTGAAAGAGCTACTCAGACTCTTGTCCATATCAGGGCATGGCTCATTTCTTAGGGAATGAGCTATAAGGAGAAGATATTTTAAAAAATAGCTATTGTAGAAGTAGGACCCTCCAAGGGAGAGAGGGAGGATGATAAAATCCCTACCAAGAGGCAGATTAAATTTAAGTTTATCAGAAGGGGAGAAAAGTAAGGAGCCGAATCATCTACCACTCCTTCACAAATAGTTGAGGTACTAGATTCACCTCCTCCACCAGAACAAGGAAAAATTCCTTTAGAAGATGAGGTTGGTCAACCTCTCATTTCTCCTTTCGATGATTGCTCATCAGAAGTAAGTCTCTCTCTTGCTTCTCAAGCTTTGAATCTAGAAGCTTTACCTCCTCTTTCCCAATCTTCCTCACCTCATATCTCTACTCCACTTTCATCAGCCATGGCCAACATCTTCTCTAACCTCTCACCTCTCTTTGCTGGACCTAAGATGGCTATAGATATGCCTCCTCCTTTCACACCTTCATTCCCTGAATCTATCCCTGCAGTCACCACAATTGCACTTATCGCTACTCTACAAGTAAACCTTCCTCCACCTATAGATACAACCATAACACCTCCAATAGGAGAAACTTATTCCACTATACCTCAATAGTTGGTTGATCAAACTTTGAGGAAGAGGAAGGTGGTAGTTCCCCTACTAGCCTTCAACTTCAGTTCACTCAAGGCCTCTCCTATCAAATCTGCCAAGAAACCCAAAACAGTTTCAAGGGTTTTAATGGATGCCTTAGGGCATAAGTTTGCAAAGATTTCCACTTCCACAATTGAAAAAAATAAGGAGGATATAACGGTTACTGATTATCAGATTACAAGGGTTGATATGGGAAAGGTAACAATAGAAGGAGCACAACAAGATGCGTAGGATGCCATGAACATGTTATGCCAGAAGCTGAGGGAAATGAAGGTGAGCAGAGATGAGCTAAAGGATAAAGTTGAAAAATTAACGAAGTATTTCTCAAGCTCTCAAATCCCTCTCAGTTAACACTGTTATCTTATACCCCTACTCCTATCAGGTTCAATTTCTCATCGGTACCTATGATTGAAAATATCAACGAGAAGGGAAGAACTATTGATGAATGGATTCAAAGGCTACTCCTACAAGGAAGAGAGGTCATTGATGACATAGTGGAGGTTTATAAATCCTTGCAGGAAATAAAGAAGGATGGCGAAAAAATGGATAATGAATTTTCATAAGAAGTCAGGAACCTTGAGTTAACTTTAGAGGCTCTCAATGCACTTAAACAGGTTCCATCCTAGATCTTAATAGAAGAAGGAATCATTCCACATGGGGATAAGCATTTTCAGCTAGCCAAATCCATTAGATTTAGAATAAAAATTCTCAGTGAATCTTGTAGCAAGTTGAGGGAATCTAGAGATTAGTTGGTTGATGCCACCAATGACATAAAAGAGTATTTGTCCAGGATCTTCACCAAGGTGCTGGATGAAAGCTTGAATATTCTACCCGCCGATGATCTCTATAAAAAAATTAAAGAATCAATTTAGCATCAACCAAATTCCATCTTTGATCTGAAAACCATTGATAAGTTCATAAGGATCGAGAATGTTTTGGAATCACTAAGGAAACTCAACAAGAGATTGAATAAACTTCCTGGCAATGCAAGTTATACTCAAGAAACTTGCAAGGTTCTAAGTGATTATTCTAGTACACCAGATGAAGCTGAGATACAAGGCATAATCTGAAAGTTCCAAGAATTTTGTGACAAGTAGGCTTCGCTAGAGCAAGACAAGGATGACAAAGCAGAATAAGAATAATGTTTCATGTCATTTCTATCAACAAATTTTCATGTGTTTTTCTATTTTGTTTCGTCGCATAGGAGGAAAATTTTGACTTGTTCTCCTGCTTGAGAGTCAAGAAAAATAGTACTATCGTTAAATGACTATTTTCTAGGATTTATCCTATTTTATCTCTACTCTCTCTATTATACATAAGGGATGCTTATGCATTCCAAAAAAGAGAGAGATTTTTAGAATATCAAGAGCTATTGTGAAGAATAAGAAAAACTTTGTATTTTATTTTAATCATTAAGGAATAGAAACATGTGTTATTTTGTAAACTTTGTGTTGTGGGATTCATCTATCTTGAGATATTGTTATTACGTCCAAGATCTTAAGCTATTATTTATTTAGTGTTCTTTATTATTTTAATCATTTCATATTTTACACTTATTATCTAAAACTTGTATAAGTATTTATTGATCTATGTTTTCTTGAAAGAAAATACATTCCTATCATTCTATTCCTCCTCTGTTTCATCTGTAATAGTTTCCTCTATAACCTATTCTATTTCTAAATCTATAACATCTCCATCTCATATTGATATGGATTTCGGGATTGTATCCCAACCCCAATGGTTAGAAAAATGTGGATATTGTATATATTATTTATGTTGTGCTTTAGATTAGTAATAAACAGGGTGCCTTCCCTATCTTTGAGGAGGGATTTAATCTCGTGTACTGTGGTTAAACCTCATATTTTGGTTTGAAAATTTTTCCAACCAATAGTTTTTGGCAACTCCATTGGGAAATACGGATTGATAAGAGTAAATATTATCCTATTGGTGTCTGGTGACTTTGTATTTTCCTTATTTTTGGTAGATCTATTTTCCAGTTCAAGATGGCTAGGAAAATCTTCACTCGGTCAAGCCGACCTAGGGGTGAAAATGATCCATTCTTTGATATAATTCAACAACACAATTTTGGAATTTCCCCCAACAATGTTGTATCTAACTGAGAAATAAGTTCTTCACCTATCTGAAGAACTCAGGTTCCTCAAGAACCAGAAGCTTCTACAACCTGCCATGCATTATTCTTGTCTTATACTTGGATTCCTATACACACTTCATTCAGAAGAATGACAGCACATACTATGCAATGGAAAGTGGCAAAAGCTATGGAATGAGGCTAAAGAACCTCAAATCTTTACTAACTCATCCGTGCACCTTAGGATTAGAGCTAAACAAGAAAAACTAACATGCAAGCATTATAACTTTGAAAAAAACATCAAAAACTAACATGTATACTACTCTCTACTCTATGAAAGCTTAATGAAAGTGAACCTAGTTAGATTCTAAGCAATCAAATTGTGTGTTGTTTACTCCAAAAAGGGTGAATGAATCTCACTAAATGGCTACATGGCCAAGTTTAGATCTTCATTACTAACCTAAATGGGGATGCAAGATGGAAGCTATTTTAACAATGGAGATAGCCAAGATCAAATGCCCTATTAGCTTGGCTAATGCAAATGAGCTCTTCAAATTTCTTAGGCTTGTTTTGGCTTTAATGTAAGATTTGTATGTAAAGTTGTAAAGTTGAACGGGTAGGCTTAGCCTTGTATTTATAGTTTTCCACTTGGGAGAATTTGGAATTTGGGTGCATGTGGGACTAAAGCTCAAAAATCACTTTAGGATTAGATTAGGATAAACATGCTTTAGGCTTAGTTAAGCTAGGATTAGGCTAGTTAAACTTGATTAGCAAGTGATTAGAGACTCATTGAGAGTTGGGAGGGGTCTGGATAACCAATTGTGACTGATAGATAGCCTACGAAGCCAATAGAAGTGGTCTAGAGAGAACTAGGGAGGTTCTGAATGGTCGAAAGGAGGAATGTTTAGCTAATAAGAGAGATATTAGCCAAATAAGCTGATTATAGGAGGAATATGACTGAAAGAGTGTCATGAATGGGCATCTGAAGAATGGAGTGAAGTATGGGGATTTAATGCAAGTGTCGTTAATTGGTTGAATTGGATGAAATGCTAAGTGTAAGCATATTTTAGGTGTCTACATTTTCCCCTCTTTGGGGTGGCGTAAGTGACGTCACTTCAAAGAAAGTAGACAAGCATAAACAAGTAGAAAATCTTGAAGGGATAGAAGAAAAATGAGAATAATGAAGGATGCCCCCTCGATTGGCGATGGGGTGATAGAAGAACTCGATCGACGATCGAAAAGATGATAGAAAGATAATAGAAGAAATGATAATGTGAAGAAGAAGAAAAGAAAGGGGATATAGAAGAAAAGGAGTATGAGAAAGGGGGAATGAGCTAACATCCATCCAGTGCCTTTTAAACAACTTTATTTTTCATCATATTGCTAGATATCTTCATCATCGGTCCTTATTAAAAAGAATGAACAAAAGTGTAGTATGACATGAAAAGCCATATACGAACAAATGTCCATTGCTAAAAAAACACCAACTCCATGCAACATACAAAATGCAATGCAATACAAGAAAGTAAAATATGCGTAACTCCATGCAACATACATAATGCAATGCAATACGAGAAAGTAAACAAGCTAACCTAACAGAGAAACATAATGTAATGTTTTTGTTATCAAGCTTCAATTCCAACCTATTCGAATTAACGACAAGGGTTAATGATGGTGCCCCAAGCAAGGATACATGCAAAGGGAAAATGGAGGACACTTCGGTCCGATGAAAAAGCAATGTGCACTATGAAACAGTACCAGGCAACTCATTGTGCCCCAGAGTATAGACGAAGTAAGCAACCTAACTTTTGTTGATGGAGGTAGATCAAGATGATCCGCGAGTCACACACATGAACAAGTGAGAACCAAAGAGTGATGTTTTGTAGGATGATTTTCAATTTTTAGAAGTTTTCTGAAACATATTTGAATGTTTTGATTTTTCTAACATATTTGAATGTTTTTGATTTTTTGAAAATTTTCTGAAACTATTTACAAGAAGACGAGGAAGCATGGATGCCCCTAGCGATAGATGGGATGTACAAGGGCATAAGGCCACGTGCGTATGAGAAAGGTGAAGATGCAAAAATTCCCCAGCGATTAGGTGGGAGTATTCAAAGGAAAACTCTTCACAGGTAGAAGTGGGACCCAAGGCCATTATGGATAGGTTCAACATGATGGTGAACGTAAACCAATGAAGTGCTGGGAAGAAGCAAGGATGCCCCCAGCGTAAGTTGGCCTAAAAGCACATGATAGAAAGGAAGGAGAAGATTGTTTTTGTGAAAGGGGACAAAGGTGTCCGAAAACATGGAAAAAAGGTAATCTTATACACATGGATGTTCTGAACAAAGTAGAAGAATGATGTGAATGATATGAATGTAGCTTAGAAGCCTCGCGATGAAGAAGTGATTAGCCAAAGGCACAAATCGTGAGACAAGATATGGACTAGAGTAAGAGTCTGAACAAGGTCCAAAAAAGACACTTGGTAACATACTAATCTTGTTTACTCATAGAGATCCAGTGTGTGCACATGGAATTTATTACCTCTTGAAGGGAAGATTTAATAGACAACAAGTGAAGACACCCTAGCCAATGTGTAGGAATGATTGATTTTGAAAGGTGATTTTGTGAATGGATGGTGGAAAGTTATCCGTACATTGCTCCGCTGCCAGCCAGGCATCCATAGCCCCGACGGAGATGCATTTGATTCTAATCACAACATTTCTCTACTGCCAGTCAGGCATCCATAGCCCCGATAGAGATTATTGGAAATACCCCAAGAGAGAGTTATATATCAATTTGATTTTGCTTTTAGCTTTTAGCTTTTGATTTTTGATTGATTTTGATTCTTTTGATTTCTGAAAACTTATTTCAGCTCTCTTGTTTGACAAGGGGTTAAGAACCACAGATGGCTTGATGGAAGGAGGTGGAAGTGATTGTGATGACGACATTGGCTAGTGTTAACAAATATGTCCAAAATTTCTTCACAACAAGTTTATTAGATGTTGAATGTGATAGGATCTCTAAGAGGTCAGTCGTTCTTTAATTTACCAAGGTGATAAAAGACCAGGGTCAAACAGATACCATAGAGATAAATGTCACAAAATGCATGTGAATAAGCTAACCAGAATATCACCGAAGGGATGAAAATGGTAGGGAGACTTGCAGAAGAATAGCAAGGAAGGGAAGAAAGAAACATCCATGTGTACACATACCTGATTGCAATGTTTGATCTTTGTACCTTTGATTTTTGTTGTGTTTTCTCAATGTTTTTTGTATTTTTGAATTTCTTTTTGATTTTTAGATTTTTGACAGTTTTTAAGAGGTTGGGACTAACAAAGTCACTCTGTGTGGTAAGATCCAACAATAATGTTTGTGATTTCCTTGATAAGGGAGACTAGGCATGTTTGTTTATCAAGAGTCATATTATCCCGATCTCGATGATCGTGGTGAGTTCACACTCAACAAATGACTGTGATTTATCTGAAACATGGATTTCGTATGTGGGAGATTTAATTCCCCATCTAGAGGTTTATGCACTTTGCGCCATACTTGATGGTTACATTGGTGTGCATTCTTGAATCGCGCTTGATTTAGAATTTTGAGATTGTTTGATTTGTTGGGAGCTATAGAGCTCTTTGCAGTTTTGATCTGAGCTTGATTAAGAAACTGTTTGGGTTTCTTATAAGCTAACGTGACTTGTCTGATCCTGAGAAGGAGAAGAAAGTGAACGTGGACGTTTAGAACTGATGTGAGAAATGACCATGGGCTTGCCACAATCATTGATAGAAGAATAATGTGATGGATGAAAAGGATATGGTCCAAGGATTGAAGAAGATGGGCTACTGGGAGGTGAGCCATACTAGATAGAAGATGATGAAGGGCTTCCAAGGATGTGGCCCAAGAATAGAAGAAGAAGGGATACTAGGATGTGGCCCATAGATAGAAGATGAAGGGCTACTAGGATGTGGCCCAAGAATAGAAGAAGAAGGGCTACTAGGATGTGACCCATAGATGTAAGATGATGGGCTACTAGGATGTGGCCCAAGAATAGAAGATGATGGACTACCTAGGGGTGATCCATACCTAGAAGACAAGGGGCTAGTTGGACATGCCCCAAGAATAGAAGATAGTGGACTACTCAAAAATGTCCCACAAATAGCAGAGGGAGGGCTACTAGAAGGTGACCCACACCTAGATGAAGATGAAGGGCTACTTGGCGTTGACCCCATAAGAGATTGTGATTGAGGAATTATGATAGACAAAGAGTGATTGGGTGATGAGAAGATAGGCCATGGATCAATGTAAGACCTAGGAGTTTCCTCACTTAATGAAGAATGTGAAGATGGAAGAATAAGAGGAGGATCAAGTTGCATGATTTGAGGCTCTTCCTCTATTTCTTGATAAAAGGAATCAATATTTTCTTCAGAATATGCAGGCGCATCGAAGTCTAAAGAGAATCCTTGCTCGTAATCTTCTAAAGGAATATCTTCATGTGCCCCTATAAGTGCCCTGATTGTTTCTTCATTCTGAAAGAGGTCAATCAGTATGAGTTGTTGATCGACCACCAGGGGTTGATTGGAAGAAAGAGGTTCACTTGGTGTGGAAGACTTAGAAGATGTTTGATGATGATTGATAGAAGATGTTGTGAGAGACGAAGAAGATGTGTAGCTAGATGTCTCAGGAGTAGAAGAAGGTGGTGTGGACCTACCTATACGATGGTATATCATCTGTAAACTAGTAGGATTAAGTCCAAAGTCTGTAGATTGCGACGCATGGGTCGATTCAGACATTTGACTCGAAGGACTTTGAGTCACACGAATCTTCAAAGAAGGAAGACTTATTGGGGGTGATTGATGAAGAAGGTCCTGCGAAGAAGGGGAGGACCGTGATTCAAGAATCACATCGGATGAATAATAACAAGGGTCCTGCAAAGAAAGAGAGGACCGTGATTCAAGAATTGTATTAGATGTTTGATTGGAGGGATTTGGAGTCACACGTATCTTCAAAGGAAGAAGACATCATTGAGGTGACTGATAAAAGGGGTCCTGTGAAGAAAGGGAGGACCACGACGTAGGAGTCACATTAAATGTATGATGAAGAGGTTCCTGTGAAGATAGGGAGGACCATGACATAGGAGTCACATTAGATGACTTAGGAGTCGAATTAGATGAATCCGAATAGTAGTTTGGATCTAAATCATCAGAAGAGTCAGAGGAAATATTTGGATTGGAATCCTCAGAAGAAGAGGAAATGTTTGGATTAGAATTAGAAGAAGAGTGGGGGGAACTCGAATAATAATTTGGATCAGAAGTGTCCAAATCATACCACCGACTATGAGATGAAGGTGGGGAACGAGTTACCCGTATGGGCTCTCTAGCATGAAGAACCAAACGAGGTTTAGTTGTAATGGGAATCTTTTGATTTGAATTGCTAAACCTAGGTTCTGTATTTTTGTAAGTATGGGGAACCGTGTGATAGTCAGTCATTTTGGCATTGTTTTAAGCACAAATGTCTAGATCTAGATAGTGTGATGGAACTCCTTCAAAGGGAAGGAAGTGACATGTCGATTTTGGTAGCATAAGGACAACCAACTAGACATTTCGTAAGTATTGATATGCGTGCATGATTTTCTGAAGAAGGTCTAAGGAAAATAGACATCGTGATGATGTAATATCAATGAGATAAAAAGGGATTGTCCTAGAAACTAATTTTTCTGAATGAATAATCATAAGGAACAATCATGCAAGTGTGAAACACAAAGCCAATCAACAAGGAAATACACCATATGAAAATGCATGTGCAAAGTGATAGTTTGATGCAAAGGTGATCAACACAATGTCAATATTTACGTCAAGCTCGAAATGAACAAGGCGTAAATATTAACAAAGGGTAGATGTGACTCCCAATCAAAGGATACCACGACAAGTTCAACAACCAACAAGACCTAAATGTTAAAGGGTGGGGTTTACAAATGTAAGCCACGTAACCACACCAATTGGACACGTCTATCAAGCTTCACGGAGAAGTGAGATATTAGTGTCAAAGTGGTATCGAAATGATGCAAACAAAGTAAGCGACACCTTTCAAGATTTAGGACAATGTTTGAAATCAAACTAAGTCAAAGTATACTAAGGATGTGTTAAAATGTGGGTAGCGTAACGCCACAATGTGGACACTTAGATCATGTTTACAAGAAATGTGACATAAGTATCTTAATTATGTCGAGACAATGCAAATGAGGTAACATGTCAAAGGGAGATAAAATGATGAATCAATCCTAACTATGATGATGATCTTGACGTGGGTATCAAGATCACAATGATTACCAATGATATAAATATGCCTCCACACACTTTAGACATTTAACTTACCCAGCCGCAAACATGGATGGGCGTAAACGGACAAAAAAGTGGCAGAAGCAATCGATTGGTAACACAAAGGTAGTCACCCTTCCTTTGATCAACAAAGTGTCAAAAGAAGGTGAAGGAGGTAGATCAAAATGGGGGGTGAAAAATGCTGGCTTTACTTTGGCAGAGTTTCACCTTACCTTAAGGTAAGTGAAGAACTAGGCCAGAGTAACGCGTCACACGTTTCGTGATGAAAATGATGGCTCACAACTCAACACCGTTTTTAGAATGGTCAAAGTGGGCTCCTAGCCAAAGTATATTTTCCTAGGTGGTTCTCTCATCCTAGGTGCTACAAAGATTATCCACGAGTGGGATGATTTA
Source organism: Taxus chinensis (assembly GCA_019776745.2). Classification (NCBI taxonomy): domain Eukaryota; kingdom Viridiplantae; phylum Streptophyta; class Pinopsida; order Cupressales; family Taxaceae; genus Taxus; species Taxus chinensis. The sequence continues at coordinate 321,004,431 of CM034157.1, read as the reverse complement.
CCCAAAAAGTCACACTGACTAGTTTGGGAGTATCTCGACTTTTCCCCCTTCAAGCACAGTGGGCATCAGATGCATCCAATTGTGTACTTAAAAGGGTCGCATAGGGATAACTTGTAACTCTATCTCATAAAGGAATTACTAGTCAGATAGGTAGTGTGGAGCACTTCTCATTTCATCCACAAGGTTCCCTCTTGCGTGGACTACTTTGGGGTTCCTGGAACCACCCCCATTGTTGTAGCTTAAGGCGTTATGCCAAAGGGGTTATGTTCCAGTTGAGCGGAGAGGGACGTACCCTTTTCCAAAACCTGCAATACAGTGTTTTGAATATGTTGTTCGTTTTATCTTTTTTAATTAGATGTGGTTTGCTCGAACACCATTTGGCAACCTGTATAACAACTGTATTAGTAGTTTTCTGAATTTTGTTTTGATTCCTCTGTTCTTTGGCAAGCAATGGTGTTTTGGTCCTGTATGACGATTTTTAGTAGTTTTCCATCAAAAGAGAAGGCATCATTTCTGATTCTCCAGCTCATCCAAGGACACAAGAGAAGAGCATACGTGATTGTCTTCAAAAATCCAAAAAGATATCAAAATGGAAAAACACTTTTAATTCAACTATGCCAAGTTTAGCCAATTTCCACTCAAATATTCCTAACAACCTCAAAGCATCAAAAGGACTTAAGAATCATTTCTGATTCCCAAGATCACCTAAAAGGTGCGAGGGAAGAGCATACATGACTTTAATCTCATGATTAAACATGCAATGTTTATTAACCTTTTAAACAAGTCAAATCACCATCAAACATGTAAAAACACCCTACAAAACAGAAGTTAGATTCAAAATAAAACTTGCAAGGTGTTAGAACATCAAAGACCAAATTTTCCAAAGCATTTAGACATGTTAGAAATGAGTAGTTTAATAAAAATGAAAACCTTAAATTTTTGGTAACTTAAAACCCCAAATTTATGTTTCCATTGTTTAGTTCACTTCAATACCTTTCCAACGCAACAAAAATGGAGTCGTTTTGAGTTCGGGAGCAAAAGTTATGGCCTCCGGAAGATTGCTAATGATGCCTGCACCACTGTTAGTGTACCTGCGCCCCTTTTTTGGTGCCTGCGCATCTGTGTAAAAAAAAACATAGTGAGAGTTGCACCTATGTGCACAGAATGGCGTGTGCACCCCCTTTCCTATAGGTGGCTAAAAAACACGTGATTTTTCAAAAATATCAAAATTTTATTGATTTGGTTCAATTTTTGGCAGCACTTCACCTCCTTTGATCCTGCAAAGAGCAAAAAAACAAGACAAACCTAGCTAAACTAGTTAAGAAACATGATTTTTTGCCATTTAGAACAAAAATATTAGTGAAACTAAAAACTTGAACTAATCTAGAAAGCTTTGAAACTATACCTAGAAAGATTAAAACTAAGAAATAGTTAGAAACTAAAACAAAAAGCTTCAAAGTGACTCCATTAATGGAGGATGGACATAAGTGTCCCACCGGGCGTGCCAAATGTGTGCAATGGAAAGTTGCAAAAGCTATGGAATGAGGCTAAAGAACCTCAAAGCTTTGCTAACTCATCCATGCACCATAGGATTAGAGCTAAACAAGAGAAACTAACATGCAAGCATTATAACTTTGACAAAAACATCAAAAACTAACATGTATACTACTCTCTACTCTATGAAAGCTTAATGAAAGTGAACCTAGTTAGATTCTAAGCAATCAAATTGTGTGTTGTTTACTCCATGAGGGTGAATGAATCTCACTAAATGGCTACATGGCCAAGTTTAGCTATTTCATTACTAACCTAACATGGGTGCAAGATGAAGCTATTTTAATGGTGGATGACCAAGATCAAATGCCTTATTAGCTTGGCTAATGCAAATGAGCTCTTAAGCTTTCTTAGGCTTGTTTTGGCTTTAGCTTATGTAAAGTTGTTCTGTAGTTTTGAATGGGTAGGCTTAGCCTTGTATTTATAGTTTTCCACTTGGGAGAATTTGGAATTTGGGTGCATGTGGGACTAAAGCTCAAAAATCACTTTTAGATTAGATTAGGATAAACATGCTTTAGGCTTAGTTAAGCTAGGATTAGGCTAGTTAAACTTGATTAGCAAGTGATTAGAGACTCATTGAGAGTTGGGAGGGGTCTGGATAACCAATTGTGACTGATAGATAGCCTACGAAGCCAATAGAAGTGGTCTAGAGAGAACTAGGGAGGTTCTGAATGGTCAGAAAGGAGGAATGTTTAGCTAATAAGAGAGATATTAGCCAAATAAGCTGATTATAGGAGGAATACGACCGAAAGAGTGTCGTAAATGGGCATCTGAGAGTGGAGCGAAGTATGGGGATTTAACGAAGTGTTGTTAATTGATTGGATTGGATGAAATTCTAAGTGTTTGAGTGTCTTATGAATATTCATGAGTGATAGTCTCATGTTTGAAACCCACTTTGTGTGGTGTGAAAAGTTTTTTTTTGCATGTTTACACTCAGCCCCCTGATGTGAGTAGTTCTTATATTGAAGATCTGTGTATCCCTAAACTTGTCTACTATTGCATGCTATGTGTTTTTGGACTAGACACTTGTTTTTGCTAGCCATTCCCTAGTTGTGCACACCTTGATATATCACCAAGAGATTTCACTTTCCCCCTACAGGGATCAGATTTCTATAACTTAGAGTACTGATTGGTCCTATTTTTCAGAAGATGGTCAACGACTTGATCACTTTAAAGAAGCAGATGTCTCAATAGGGGGGGATCATTCTTTATCGGTTTATTCTACTAGATGACATTGTAACAATACCAATCACGTTCCACAAGACATACGAATGATTTTAGACTAGTCTACGAACTCCATACACGGCTGGCCATCTACAGGACATGATGTCCTTTGTTAATTCTACAAAGTAGTTGACATAGCTTGGGGAAGTTGATAGAACCAGAAGATGCAAGATTCTCTACACTAGCTTTTGAAGCTTCAGTGGCATCGGATCACCCAAAAAACTTTTGACAATACAACTGATGACTCTTCACACATTGGGTACTTGGAATACGAGGAAGACTGGTGTGAACAGGTTGAAGGATACAACACATTTGTAGTCTGTCACTTGAGCTCACTATCAGAACCCTAGAAAGCTGGTTGAAGGCTCTAAGGAGATCACCCAAAAGAAGCTCGCATGGTTATGGCTACATGAGGCTATCCTATGTTAGCGAAAACTTTTCTTGACACAGACTCAAAAGGTGAACATGTTCCATTCTACACTCTCTTTATTCTAGCCCCATATTTTACCAGTGCCTTACCTCAGACCATTATAACCACATTTTAATATCACCATCATGTCCTTTATACACAAGGTTTTTTACATTATCAATGCATATAAAGAATACTTGAATCTAAATGTTAAAAGCCTTGTAGGTATCTGACCATATGAGAAACAAGAAGTCAAATTGGGGGCAGCAAAAATAACAAAAATAATTAACAAGCAATGACAACAATAACAATAATGCATCTACTAGAGGCATACTTTCCTTTAATGACCAATTAGCATGTACACTCACACACAACATGACAACTATGTTGCATTCTGCCCTAAAGATTCACTCTCATCACTTTATTATGTGCATTTAATTTTTTGGAAATTGGTTTAAACTCACCTAGGACATAATTGACTCAGGAGCCTCTGGTTTTTTCGATTCCCACAAAAATGGTTTTCAAGCCCTAGGAGTTACCTTGACTAAGTGGTTATGGGTGGTGTTATTCCATGGAAACCAAGCTAGTCCCATTGATTTTTGCATGTAATATGTCAATGTATGCACAGTTTTTCATCCCTTGTTGCATGGTGTGGAAGAAAGAGTTGGCACTATGAGACTATAAGGAGTCATTGATAGAGGAAGTTTTTGTGTGGCATTCTATCAGGAAGAGGTTTTTGAATAGAAGATGTCAGAGGCTAAATCAATATGGACTGGACTTCTATTAATTGGTGAAATTCAAAGCACAATGGAGTTCGTGATAATCTTCCATCCATTAAGCACAAACAAAGTACCTGCTTTTACTTAATCAGATGTTTCATAAGGCTCAAACTATGCTCTTTGGAATATACTGGTTTTTATTCTACTGGGAAATTATTTCATGACTTCTTGAGGTTTTTTCTGTTGTTTATCAAGGAATGATTTCCTCAATTTTGTTTGAATAATGGAAAGTGTGATCTCGAGTTGTTCAATTTTCTTGATTTGATAGTTGGTGTTATGCTCATAATCCTTCTATATGGGCTTGAGATCTTTCCCTTGACCTTCAACCTATAGTTATGATCTTATTAATAACACGGCCAAATATTGTAGGTAGCTTGGTATTACTTTGGATCTTTGGAATGGCTTGTTCTAAAATGGAATCTTATTTCCTCTAAAGTTGGGAAGAGATGCTAAGTTGATTATAACTCATTTTGAATACTTGATCTATCAGATTGAATCTTCATGATCACTTTAGGGATTAGATAAACAAGGTCTGTGATGGCTTAGATATTCATATTGATGCTTTTTACTATTGGAAGGCTCTGAATTGGAGAAGGTGCTTGTTTTTTTATCATTGTCTGTGATTGTAAATCTGGGTTCTTTAGCCATGTCTGTATCTATTCTAGTTGCAAACTTAGGCCCTGTGATTAGTTAAGGAAAAATAAATTGTTGTGGGTTTTACCATTAGAAATTATGTATCATCCAAGTCTTCCATGATACTTTTTAGCACATTTCTTTCGATTATTCATTTGTAAAAGGCCTGCAAAAGGTATACTGTCTTCTATTCTCTGAGAATTAATTTGTTAATTTTCAGCAAAGCTTGATTTTTGGAAGCCCGTAAGGGAAAGGATATTCATTTTTCTACTCTAGTCTGGGTCAAATTGGGTACCCTATGAAATTGATGGTGAATTCATATAGATAAAACAGGGAATAAGATCCCTATGAAGGTATTGGTTTACTATTTTTCAATTGTCTGTTTTGAAAAACTTGAACTTCTTGATAGTTCTATTGATAAAAGTTTTGCATGCTATTGGTGCTTAGCCTCGTCAGAGGTAGACCTTGGGCCAGTTAAAACTCGGTTTCAGTTCTTATGAGAGCTTAGGCAATGGTATTCTTCGTGAAAATGAAATAATTACTTCTGTTAGGTTAAATTGTTTTAGGATTACTTTGCATCTCCTTTATAGATATATGGACGTCTAGGTGTGATCTTGTTTGGATACTCAAGTCATATGTCAAGGACAAAATCAGAGGCATGGGCCTGCAGAGGATAACATCCCTTTGAAAGTTGATGTCAAACCCTATAGGCAGAAGAAAAGGCATTAAAATCATGAAATAATCCCAGTGGAATATTCTTAGCGATAAAGAGGATGAAACGATGTTAGAGGACAGAGGATGGAGGTGTGGGCCCAATGGGGAAAAAGTGAAATTGGGTTCCTAACATCGTCCCCATCAGAAAGGGTCAAGAATGCACAGAATTAGAGTTGTGATGACTTCAATAGGACCTTACCATCAGTGCTTCATGTGAAATACAATCACCAAATTTCCTATCAGGGATCAAGTATTGCAGACTGTTATAAAAAAGGGAATTTTTTCCATTTTTTCAAAAATGTTGGGGTATAAGTCAGGTTGAGGTGAGCCACTGAAGATTCATTCCCAAAACAACATTTTGACCACCCCATGGAGGAACCTAGACTTGACAGGAGAAAGAGTAGCCTCAAGGTTTGATTAACTATGGAGCCACTTTTCAAAGAGCTATGCTGCCATTAGCTTCTCCAGGATAGTGTGGAAATGTGAATTTTGCATCATTTTTCATCAAATTTTTGGATGAATTGACATGTCCTTTGTGCCTGCAAAGATCAATGCAAGTGGTTTTAGGGATTAATTTGCATCATTTGGAGCATGTTTTCTGAAATAAATTTTTACTCAGTGCCCATGCAAAACGTGAAATCATCAAATCCTATAAAGTTGCAGAATAAAATTTTGAGTAATGATAAGGATGAAATTGAAATGGGTCATATGCATGACTTGGAGAATGAACCAACATCGACCTCCACAATGGATAATGATGAAGGCCATTTGTAATGATTACGCCTATTTACAAGAAACACTTGGGGGTACATTCTTTTGTTCGTAATTTTTTAAAATGTCCCTATCTGCAAGATTCATGTTCCTAACTTTGCTGATAACACCAAGGATTGATGCTGGAGAATGATTATTTTATTGGGAAATAAGGATCAAATGTAAATGAAAGTTATATGAATGGAATGTTTTGAGACATTCGAATAAGGTCGAAAGAGTAACTTCTCATGCTCCTATTCTAGTATGGCCAAACTTCTAAGAAGAAGCCCATTCTTGTGAGAACTATGCTCCTGTAGATACCATTTCTACCATCCTTTTGTAGCAGAATCAAGATTTGTATCATAGCTCCCAGTTGGTTTCACGAGATGCCCACTAAAAGAACATTAATTGAAGCTCTCACAGATTGTTCTTATGCATGCTTACGCAATGCTGAGAGTAAATTTGAATCATTTCTAGATTATTTTGTGTTGAGTCTCTTGGAAAAATTTACATGCGCTTATGTTTCAGATACTGCAGTTCAATTTGTCCATTCTTGCTCTTGCTGCAAGAGTTGTGTAGTCAACAATCTCTCTTGATCATACATGGTCTCATTTCTATGATTTAGACAGTTTAGTGGCATCTGCAAGTCTCAGTATTCAGGAAGAGGCCTGTGCCAATCTGATAATAGAGATAAACAGATTTTGAGACAGAATGTGAAGAAACTTTAGACACTTCCTTAGAATTGCTAAATGGTGCTTTTTGTAAACACTTTGGGTGCACCTTAGGTCATGATAAAATAGAGATTTATGGATAACTTTATTGAGAATGTCATCTGCATTTAAGCCAATATTTTTTGAGGACAGGTTGTCAAATATTATGTCTGAAAGAGTACAGATCTTTGGGCCTCCATTTGGTGCACATATCAAGAAGGGTATTGAAGGAGTATTCCTGTAACCCTGTGTTGATAAGCATCCTACTATTTAAGGTCTTACTAAATTTCTTACACAAGGTCCTCAAAGAATGCTGGTAGGACATTTCTAGTTGGTCTGTGATGGCTTACAAGATCCAATGGGCCAGGTGTTGGTGCCATTTTGGAGCTTGCACCATGTTGACCTAAATTTTCAAATCTGTATCTACTCAAAAAATGTTTTATCCTTTTATTTGATTGTCTATAATTCTTCCACCCCTAGTTGAAGTGCTTTAAAAATGCACACAAACTTGTTGTTTTTACCCTAATTTGAAAGAATAATCCAAGTTTGCCCTTTTTTATGCCCTAGTTTTTCCAATTTTGTGGGATATGTTCATTTTTCCCTATTTCCAGATCATGGAAAAATTGAAATTGATTAAATCATACTTGTGTGCAATTGAAAATCCAATCCCAAGGTCGAAAATGTTCAAAAATCATGCTTTAGTTGATTCAAAACAGAAAAATCTGCCATTCTTGGTGAAAAAATTGAATTCTAGGGCATCCTTTGATTTTTTTTACATTTTGACAGTTATACGGGCTGTCATTTTCCCATAAAATTCATCCTCATAAGGTATTTGTGCAACGTGACAGCTTCTAATTGGCTGACAAAAAGTGGGGAAGTCTTGTAACTGTTCATTTTTTGCACCTTTTCAAACAATGGGGCATTTTTAGGCCCAAGGAACCATTTTTTCCAAGTTTACCTACGTGGCATGTTCTGATTGGCAGGGGGATGGTGGGTGGTCGGATCTCCCTTGGATATTTTTAGACTTTACTTTGTCCAAAAATTTTAAAAGTCAAAAAATTGGCTCTGAAGCCCCGCATAGCCAATCCAAAGAGGACACATGTCCATAAAAACCCAAAAAGGGAGGAGCGGGCCGAGGGGGGACTTTGAATATTTTTTTATCTCTAATTATCTAAAGTTTCAAAATAATTTTTAGCCTCTTCTCCAATCAAAGGAGGACACGTGGCAGCACAGTGAGGCGCAGAGAAGGGTCAGCGGGTCAATGGAGGTAAAAGGGGATTTTTTCCCTTTTTCACGAGAGAGTTCAGAGTGAAAAGTTTTAGCAGTGTAGCCCCATGAGCCAATCACAGGTAGAATACGTAGTCCAATGAAAAGGTCAAAGGGAAGTGCGGGCTACATGGAGGGAAATGGGGATTTTTTCCGCTTTTTCACAAAAGGATTTAAGGCAAAAAATTTAAGCTGCGGGCCCACAAGCAAATCAACGAGAGACACGTGGCAGACAAGGTGAGTTGACGGGTTGGCGGAGGTAGGAGATAATTTTTTCCCTTTTACAAAGAGGACTTAAAATCAAAATTTGAAGCGCTAGCCCACTAGCGAATCATCGAGAGACATGTGGCAGTGGACAAGGCGGGTCGACGGGCCGGTGGAAGCAGGAGATAATTTTTTCCCTTTTGCAAAAAAAGGCTTGAAATCAAAATTTGGAGCGCTGGTCCACGACGAATCACAAGGAGACACATGGCGAGGAAGAAATCGGAGGTGCGGGCCCACGGGAATAAAAGTGAAAATTTTCCAATTTTCCAAAAAATGTCAAAATGCATAGAATTGAAGTGTGATCCCAATGGGACCCACCATGTGCCACATGTCAAATCCAAAATTCAAAGGCAGAGGGGCGGGAACAAAATGATTTTTTTTCCAAATTTTCAAAAGGTCATAAAGTAAATGTTTTAAAACTAAGCCCGAATTTGTTCCCTATCATAGTTTGACATGTAGCAGATCAAGGGAAACTTTGAATTTTCATTTTTGGCCACCATTTTTCCTTTAGGAATCTTGGAATCATGAATTTTGCATCAAATTTCATCAAATTTTTAGAAATTCCATGTCGTTTTGGCCTTCTAGGATCATTGGAATTGGTTTCATGACTCAATATTTTGATTTGAGATGTTTTTGAAATAATTTTTGCCCCAGCCCGAGCAAACACGTGAAATGTCAAAATCTAAAGTTGCAGAGGTAATTTGAAAAGGTAAAAAGGTGAAAATGATGAGTAAAAGGTGTCTGTATGCCTCAATGATGAAAAACGTGCCTCCAGGATGGATAATGATCCAGATATTTGTAACAATTTAATCTTTTTGGGCACACCTGACAACCTGCGAATGTTTTTCTGTTTGATATCATTTTCATTGAATCATGAGGATTGTTTCGTAAAAAAATTCATCCCATGGCACATTCTTTGCTTGGAAAAGAGGGCTCCAAAGTGGCATGAGGTATATAATGCATTTTGGAGAAATTGTAAAGGGAGGGGAAGTTGAAAATCATGAGCAAATTCTTAGAGAAAGCTCATCTTCTGAGAAACCCACCAAAGAACCAGGATAATTTCTTCTATGTTGGTGTTATCCAAAATTCACCCCCATAGGGTAAATTTTGATAACATGCATGAGATATCCAAGTCCCAGGAAGGTAGATTGATTCAAGGCCCAAAATCATGTTTCTGGGGTCCCCTCGGCTTTTTCCTAACTCTCCTGTCCAAGAAGAAAAGAGCAAGTTCTAAAAAAGGGTGAAAAAGTTGCAAAAAACAAGCTTGGGGCAGAAAAAATCATGAAAATCGGCTAAGTCCTAGTCCAGGCGGTCCTTGGGACAGTTGGGACGTTGGGGCGTGAACCGGCCGAAAAGCCTCTAGGTGGTCCACGCATCAATTGGGACATCTGGGCTGTAGGTACGCATGGGACGTGAAAAGTCGATTCAGGCCGAAAAAGGGAAAAAATTGCCTAAGTCTTTGTTGTGCACATAGTTGGGACAGTTGGGACAAAAGTACGCGAAAGACGTGGATTGGCCGGTTTGGCGCAAGTCAGTCCATTTCAGGCGGTTCAGAGAAATTTGTCCCAGGCAGTCTGGGATAGTTGGGACAAGAGTACGCAGAGGACGCGAACCAGGCTGGTTTGGCCGAAATAGAGAACTTTCATTTGGGACATCTGGGCCAAAAGTACACGCGGGACGCGAAGACCCAGAAAGAGCCACCAGAGCGAATGGAGAATGTGACGCGTGTCTTCACCTCAAGAGGGACAGGGAAGCCCGAATCAGGCGGATCAGAGAAATTTGTCCCAGAAGTTTGGGAAATCCGGGCCAAAAATTTCATGAGGGATGTGAAGACCCATGGAAAATCCGCCAAGGATGAATTAGAATTTGACACGTGTCACAAGGGGAGGCGCAATAAAAATTTCGACTAAGTGTTTTTGGGCCCAAAAAATTTCAAAGGGCGAGGTTTGAAGGGTCGGCCCGAGCCAATAGACATAGGACACGTGTCCTAAGGTGGGGAAGTGTGGAGCTTGGGGAAAGACTTAGAAAATTTAGCAAAAGTTTTGGCCAAAAAACTAAAAGGTAAAGGTTTTCCCCGTGCCCCTGTCGACGAACCAGATCATGCCACGTGTCCCAAGTGGCGGGGGCGGGGGAAAAATGGAAAATTTTCCAAAGTTATAAAAAGTCAAAATTTTCAAAGGAAAACCCACGGAAAGGGGAGGAGAGAGAATTTCTCATCCAATCAGCACCCGACACGTGTCATCCAAGTGGCAGAGCATGGAAAAAAAATTCAAAATCGATTCGTTTTTTGGGCCTGTTTTTGCCCTAAAACTTCAAACCCCCATATCTTTTGATCCAGAGCTCGGATTTGCACATTCTTTATATCAATGGAAAGCTTATGAAATTCTCTATAGGATTCCATGGTCAATCTTGAATTTTGGTTCAGTTTGGAGAGAGAAAATTAAGAAACATCTCTGGTACGTGTAATGGCCAGAAGTGACATTTCAACAACCAGTTTAATGCAAATGGGTCGCATTCTTCTTCCCATTTGCTAGACAGTTACAACAACCATTTTTAGGCCACATGGGTTTGCAATTCTTCAACATGGCCATAATGTTTCAACCACATTTTAATGAAGAATGCGTTTTGGTCAATGGTTGGGCTGCTGCACGTTTTTGTACGTTTTCTCTCTCATGGGCTCGACCCATGCATTGTAAAAGGCCAGATTTGGCTCATTTTTAAGGGATTATTACAAGTTGTTCATCTTTTCAGGCTCTGCCCTCCCTTCTTTTCTTCTCCAGGGTTGAAAATGGAGTTCGAACCTCCTCCCTTGCTTTGTAATGGAATTTTTTACCCTTTACTATTGAAATGATGTTTTGTGCAAACTTCTGAAGCAACAAAAAACGTGTTTTGTGATGCATCTGTCCATCCTTGCTCATTTTTGCTTGTTTTCTTCTTGCCTCTCTTCATTGCAGGTATTTGTGCATGTTTGAATGTTCATTGCAGGTCTGGAGCTGTGTTCATGGAGTTTTGGGACATTTTCTGTGTGAAATCTATCCTTGGGCCTGTGATGCATCTGTCCATCCTTCCCATTGCTCACCTCTCTTTGTTCCATGGCAGTTTTGATAGATGTTCAACATTCTCCTTCTCTGGTGTATCACCGTTTTAGTGTAGGCTTTTGTTGTTTTTCCCTTTTCTCTCTCTCTCTGTCTCCTTGGCATGGTTAGATTAGGATTAGATTAGCTTGCCTGCACTGGAATAGCTTGTGGCAGGTAGTTTAGGAGCAGGAACCAGCCTTCTCTGGAGATTCCTTTCTCATTTTTGCAAGTCCCACACTTGGAGAAAGGTTTCAATGTTGTGCAATCACACTGGATGCTAGAGTGATCAACCTAGAAATCTGATCAACATCCAAGGGTGCTGTGATTTTGCATCAACATTTTTGGCACGCCTGGTGGGACCTTAGAGGTCTTCCACTTCATCTTTTGCAGGTTGGTGTGTTCCTGTGAAGATTTCAGCCTTTGGAGGCACTTGCAAACACATCTGGCAACTCCATCTGGTCAGCAACCCATTTCTGAAGTTGCAGACCTATTTTCCATCCATTTCATCCATATTTCTTTCCATCCCTTTCATTCTTTTCCATTCCATGAAGTTGTGCAATCATGACTTCATTTCCATCATGGAACTCACATTTACAATCAGCAGTATATTCCCACCTCCAACATGTTTTTTAAATCCTCCAAATCATCAAATTTTGTTGAACAAATTCAAAATCAGCATGATACCCATATGAACAGCAATGCCAAAATCAGTTTGGCTATGGAGCTTTCCAAGAGCAAGAGTATGCATATAATGAAGACAATCAGATGCAAGATGCTGGTCTGTTGGAGAAAATCCAAAAGATGGAGGTAAAGATGGTGCAGTCCAGAGCAACAATGCTCAAATGAGAGCTTTCAGGAATTGGTTGTAGGACTCCTTGTCCATGGGGAGGCCCTTTTCCAAGACATTACAGCCCTCAAGAGAAGCTGGACTTCATGATGAAGATGCTGCCCCAACTTGCACAATGGACAACAGAAATAGAGGCCTATACACCAAAGTTGTTGAACAACCTTGTCAATGGGTAAGTTCTACACCATCATCTGGTTTTTCTCTTCCCATTACTCAAGAGATTTAACATCATCTCATTTGGAAACTATTGCAAATTCTAAACTCTCCATCTGGAAATGTCCCAAATGTTGAATCCTATGTCTCCACCTCTCAGTCTTCCACCACACCTCAATTCTTCTTTCCTTTTTCCTTCCAAACAGAATGTCATCCACAAGAGCTGTTAGATTGATTGCATACCCCCTTATTGCAGCCAATAGAAGAGGATTCACCACATGTCCAGGCACCACGAAAAAATTGGAAAAGGATCATTGGAGTTAATAGGATCCTTTTGTCCCAATTGTGATCAAGACCCCATGTAAATCTTCATTTCATGGGGTTTTGAAGAACGTTCTAATTTCCTAAAAATTGAAATGAAAGAGGCAACCTCATCAGAGCTATCGAACCCTGGTGGATGTTTCTGACAAATTTTCAAGAATTTCATGAATTGGCATCTGGTGATTCAAATGTTAAAATAATGTAAGAAACACATTTGCAAAAAGACAAAACTGGCGGAGGAGAAGATTTTGTGAAAATTTTCCAAGTATTCCTACCCAATTGTCCTCATTTTGAGCCTGTTTTGCCCTTGAAATCTTTGACAAACTGGCCATGGAGAAGGAGTTCGATCCAGAGCTCGAAGATTGCTTCAAAACATATCAATGGAAAGCTGGAAGCATTGGAAATATCATCGCGGATTCAAAATGGCCAGGTCTTGCTATTTTGGAAGGTGAGAAAAACTGATCATCGAAGAACTTTGAAGGAAAACAGGTCTTGCTAGCACAAGAAATAATGGCCAGAAATGACGTTCTCAACAACCATCTTCCTTACAATGTTCAGTGGAATGGGTCGACAAGAAGGATCAGATTCATCTATTTCCAAAAAATTCATGGCATGGGTCTGTAAGGACACCATGAATGTTGTTTTAATGCAAATAGGATTAATGAGAAAATTGAAAGCCTATACGAGCCTAGCAGGATAGCAAATGATCGCACGTATAATTGGCAGTGACCAGAACCTGGAAGCTCAATTTTGTACTGGAGAAGGCCGGATTGAAGTCATTTTTCCTAAGGGTTGTTTCATCATCTCCAACTCTCCTTTGGTTTCAAGTATTGGCACGTTGAAAGGTTACTTCATTATGCTTAGCAGTTTTATAGGACTCCTCCCCTATGGTATATCTGTAATGGGATTTTTTTTTTAAAAGTTAAAAATGATGTTTGAATGACAAACTTCTGGAGCAAAAGAAGTTTATAATGACCACTTCTTGTGACGCATAAGCCATCCTATGATCGATCTTTTTGACTTGTTTTTTGGAGTTGAAAATAGAACTCTCTTCAAAACACAGGTCAGATTGCCATGTTTACTATTTGACTTCATTGAGAAAGGAAGAATGTTCATCAAGTCTTGCATAGATGTTGACCATGGATTTTCTGGTGTATCACTTGCTTTAGTGTAGGCTTTCATTTTATGCATTCATCTCTCTCCTCCTTGGAAATTTAGATTAGATTTAGGTATTTAGTTTGATCCCCTTTGTCATTAGAAGATTGCTGGCCAAAATGGTAGTTTAGGAAGAAAGAACCAACCTTTTCTGGAGATGCCTCTCTCATTTTTCAAGTCCCACACTTTGAGAGAGGATTCCTCAACCATGTTGTGTAATCACACTTTGGATGCCTAGTGTGATCAAACTAGAAATCTGATCGACATCCAGGGGGTTGTGCTGATTTGCAACAATAGTTTTGGCATGCCGGGTGGGACCTTAGAGGTCTTCCACTTCATCTTTTGCAGGTTGGTGTGTTCCTGTGAAGATTTCAGCCTTTGGAGGCACTTGCAAAAGCACATCTGGTTCGACTCCATCTGGTCAACAACCCATTTTGAAGTTGTAGACCTTTTTCCATCCATTTCCATCCATGACTTCTTTCCATCTCTTTCATTCTTTTCCATTCCATGAAGTTGTGCAATCATGACTTCATTTCCATCATGGAACTCACATTTACAACAGCAGTAATGTTTCCCACCTCCAACATGTTTTTTAAATCCTCCAAATCAGCATTTTGAACAAATTCAAAATCAGCATGCATACCCATATGAGCAGCAATGCCAAAATCAGTTTGGCTATGGAGCTTTCCAAGAGCAAGAGTATGCATATAATGAAGACAATCAGATGCAAGATGCTGGTCTGTTGGAGAAAATCCAAAAGATGGAGGTAAAGATGGTGCAGTCCAGAGCAATAGCTCAAATGAGAGCTTTCAAAATTGGTTGCAGGACTCCTTGTCCATGGGGAGGCCCTTTTCCAAGACATTACAGCCCTCAGGAGAAGCTTGGACTTCATGATGAAGATGCTGCCCCAACTTGCACAATGGACAGCAGAAATAGAGGCCTATACACTTGTTGTTGAACAACCTTGTCAATGGGTAAGTTCTACACCATCATCTAGGTTTTTCTCTTCCCATTACTCAAGCAGCATCATCTCATTTGGAATTGCAAATTCTAAACTCCCATCTGCTGTCCCAAATGTTGATCCCATGTCTCCACCCCTCAGTCTTCCACCACACCTCAATTCTTCTTTCCTTTTTCCTTCCAAACAGTCATCCCCTCCACAAGAGCTAAAAGAAATACCCCCTCCTCCAAAGAAACAAGAGGTTTCACCTCCTCCACCACCACAAAAAATTGCCAAATCAGTTGAGTTACAACCCATCCCTCCTCTTGCATTCCCAATTCCATGTGGGGAAGAAGAAATTGCAAAAATCAGTCATCAAGGACAGCAAGAGGAAGAGCCAAGAGAAGAAGAAATGACAGACAGCTTGAGTAAGGCTTTTTGGGATGACAAAGATCCCCTTGATGGTTAAAAGCCTGACAAAGGCTATCCCCAAATGGTGGTTAAGACCAGCAGAAGAAGAGCAAAAAGAAGAAGTTCAGCAGTCAATTTTCTCAAAAGTAGTGTCCATGTTGGCACTCTATTTGAAGGGAATGCTGATTCAATTCAAGTTGCACGATCAGCCATAAAGGAAGAAATCTCATAAGAAGATCTTGCAGTCCCAACTTGTCCTCTAGAGCAGCAGATTGAAGAGTTTTACTTGACAAACTTCATGCTGGAGGAAGAGTTCAATCAAGAGCAAGATTGTCTTCAAACATTGGAGGAAGGAGAAGCTGCTCCAAATCCAAAAGAAGAGGAGCACATTCTAGTTGTGGAGGAGAAAATTGCAGATCCAAGGGCTTTGAGCACAAAGCAGGCTACAGGAGAACCTTCAGTTCTTCTTTCTACTTCACCTCTCTCAAGTTCTAGTACTGAAGAGGAGTTTGATCTCTCAAACTCAATGTTGGAGGGTGAAAGAAACCATGGTGGTCAAGTTACAGATCAAGAAGACACCATGGAGGAAGTTGAGCATTTGCAGCAGGACAGCCATGAGGCAGTTTATCTGTCAGATTTGGAGGACTGTTTTGATGGAGAAGAGCCGGTTGAGTTTCCACCATTCTCTCTTTCATCATCCACATTCCAAACACTTGAGTCTGCTGTCATGAAGGAGAACATTCATTTGCAGCAGCCTGCATCTTATAGAAGCTCTTTGGAACCAAGATTGGAAGATTTTAATCTTTCATGTTCTTCATTGGAGGAAGAGAAAGGACAGAGGAATTTCACCATTTCTTCCACACCATCCATTCAAGAAGGTCTACAAGAAGACTCCATTTTGGGGTTGAAAATCAGAGCTATGGGCATATCAAACAGATCATACCTTGCCCAATCATGTATTTGGCTTCATTGGAGCCAAAGGAGAAGTCACAACTAGTCATGCTTGCTTCTGAGCATGAGGGTGAGCTACAAAGTACTAAGGATCAGCTGTCATACCTCTTCAATCCAAATGCAGAGCAACTAAAAGAGGTATTGAATTTTCCTTCAGCTGATACCTTGATGATTTGGGTGGAAGACCAGCTTCTTGTTGATTTTCCATTCATCCAATCAGCCATGTTCAATGCCAAATCAATTGCATGGCTGCCACTTTTGAGAAAGGGAAGCTATTTCTCACAACCAATTGCAGGGTTTGTTTAGCTTGCCTTTGCTTCCAGTTAGAGTAGAGTAGGTAGGTTTGCTTTCAGCAGAAGAAGTGCTTGTGCACACTCTGCATGTTCCATTTGGAGCATGTATGATTTTCAGTTCTGTACATAGTTTTTGTGGTGCTGGTTTTGCTCTTGCACAGTCCATTTCAGTGGCATTTTGGTGAGAACGACTCCATGTCAAGTGGGTTTCAAGTGGTTCAGAGGGAATTTTTTAAGTTCAGATTAGTTTACAGGCTATAACTCATGACTCCAAGCCCAATGGATTGCTTCAGGCTACTGATCATTCATCTAGCAGGCAGATGACCCCACTGAGTTGCCAAAACTGTTATCCAAAATTCACCCCCCAGGGTAATTTTGATAACATGCATCAGAATATTCAAGTCCCAGGCAAATAGATTGATTCAAGGCCCAAAATCATGTTTTTGGGGTCCCCTCAGCTTCCTTCTAACTCTCTTGTCCAAGAAGAAAAGAGCAAGTTCTAAGAAAAGAGGAAAAAAATTGCAGAAAAAGGTAAGCTTGGGGCAGAAAAAATGAAGAAAATCGGCTAAGTCCTAGTCCAGGAGGTCCTTGGGAAAGTTGGGACGTCGGGGCACGAATCGGCCGAAAAGCCTCCAGGTGGTCCATGCAGCAATTGGGACATCCGGGCCATGAAACGCGCGGACGTGAAAAGGCCGGCTGAAAAAGGGAAAAAATTGCCTAAGTCTTTGTTTCAAAGGAGTTGGGACATCTGGGACAAAAGTACGTGCGCGAAAGAGCCGAAGCGGTTTGGCGCAAGTCAGTCCATTTCGGGTGGTTCAGAAATTTGTCCCAGGCAGTCTGGGACAGTTGGGACAAAGGTACGTGGAGGACGCGAACCGGCCGGTTCGGCCGAAACAGAGAACTTTCCAAATCAAAGTGGGACATCTGAGCCAAAAGTACGCATGGGATGTGAAAAGCCGAAAGAGCCGAGAGCCAATGGAAATGTGCCACGTGTCTTCACCTCAAAGAGGGACAGGGAAGCCCGAATCGGGCGGATCGGAGAAATTTGTCCCAGATGGTTTGGGACATCTGGGCCAAAAATACGTGAGGGACGCGAAGACCCAGAAAAGTTGCCAACGAATCAGAATGTGACGCGTGTCACAAGGGGAGGTGCAATAAAATTCTGACTAAGTGTTTTTGGGCCCAAAAGTTCAAAGGGAAGAACAGGTTTGAAGGGTGGCCCGAGCCAATAAAATGAGGACACGTGTCCTAAGGAGTAAGGGAAGTGCGGAGCTCAGGGAGGACTTAGAAAATTTAGCAAAAGTTTTGGCCAAAAAACTAAAAGGTAAAGGAATGCCCCCGCACCCTGTCAACCAACCAAATCATGCCACGTGTCCCAAGTGGCGGGGGCACGGGGGAAAAATGGAAAATTTTCCAAAGTGTATAAAAATTCAAAATTCTCAAGGAAAACCCACGGAAAGGTGGAGGAGAGAGAATTTCTCATCCAATCAGTGCTTGACACGTCATCCAAGTGGCAGAGCGCGGGAAAAAATTCTCCCGGATCGATCCGTTTTGGCCTGTTTTTGCCCTAAATCTTCAGACCCCCATATCTTTTGATCCAGAGCTCGGATTTGCACGTTCTTTATATCAATGGAAAGCTTATGAAATTATCTACAGGATTCCATGGTCAATATCTAATTTTGGTTCAGTTTGGAGAGAGAAAATTCAACAACCAGTTTTAATGCTGGGTCGCATGTTCTTCTGGGCCAGAAGTGACATTTCAGCAACCAGTTTTAATACAGAATGGGTCGCATTCTCCTCCAATTGGTCAAAATGATAGGGTATGGGTTTGTAAGATCCTCCATGCTGATTTAATGCATCTGTTTTGTCAATGAGGAATGGGCTTGCATGTTTTCCTATGTTTTCTCTCTCCTGGGCTCGACCCATGCAATGTAAAAGCTAGATTTGGCTCATTTAAGGGGGATATACAGGTTGTTCATCTTTTCTGCTCTGCCCTCCCTTCTTTTCTTCTCTAGGGTTGAAAATGGAGTTCGAACCTCCTCCCTTGCTCTGTAATGGCATTTTTTTCCTTTTACTATTGAAATGATGTTCTGTGCAAACTTCTGAAGCAACAAAAAATGTGTTTTGTGATGCATCTGTCCATCCTTGCTCATTTTTCACTTGTTTTCTTCTTGCCTCTCTTCATTGCAGGTATTTGTGCATGTTTGAATGTTCATTGCAGGTTTGGAGCTGTGTTCATGGAGTTTTGGGACATTTTCTGTGTGAAATCTATCCTTGGGCCTGTGATGCATCTGTCCATCCTTCCCATTGCTCACCTCTCTTTGTTCCATGGCAGTTTTGATAGATGTTCAACATTCTCCTTCTCTGGTGTATCACCGTTTTAGTGTAGGCTTTTGCTGTTTTTCCCTTTTCTCTCTCTCTCTCTGTCTCCTTGGCATGGTTAGATTAGGATTAGATTAGCTTGCCTGCACTGGAATAGCTTGTGGCAGGTAGTTTAGGAGCAGGAACCAGCCTTCTCTGGAGATTCCTTTCTCATTTTGCAAGTCCCACACTTGGAGAAAGGATTCAATGTTGTGCAATCACACTGGATGCTAGAGTGATCAACCTAGAAATCTGATCAACATCCAGGGGTGCTGTGATTTTGCACTAACAGGTACCTTTCATTAGGATCCTTCATGATTAAAGAAGATTTTTCATCTTGTATATTGAAACATGTAAACTCTGAAGATTTTCATGAAACTCTGGTGAAGAAGTTAAATTGACAAACTGATAATTCTAACAAGATTTTATCATTCAATCTGGTTTTTTTATGAAATCAACATAGCTTGATTGTTTGAAGATTTTTAAATGATATTGTTCTAAGGATTTTTCAGTTCTTGTTGCAATATTATGCATTGAAATTATCCCTTACAGAAATCTTGACAGTTTACATAGATGACATGCAGAAAATATCATTTCAATAGTTTAATTTGAATCTAACATATTCAGAAGAGCCTTCATCTGATGAAAGATAAACTAATTTAAAATCACTTTTCCTTCCTTGACTAAGCATGATTTCTTGTAAATCACACCTAATGGGGGCACCTTAGATTATTTTGATTAAATAGACCTTCTAGATACTTTAATTGAATTTACTTCAAACTAAGATTTTTGGTGAGTTTCTCAAAGATTAAAGTGAAGAGTGAAGATATACATGGGCTTCCATTTGGTGCCTATTCTGGTTGAAAGGAATTCCAATTATTTGAAGCATTTTATCTGATAGTTGTTTAAAGTATTTTAGAGGTTGTCAAAGATCAACATATATTATGTTTGTCTTGTCAACAACCCACCAAAAAATTCATTCAAACAAACTAATCCTACCTCATACTACCCCTATTTTACTGTGTGTCAATAAAAAGAATACTAATTACCATTTACAAAAATGCACAAAAAAATCAGGATCATATTGTCTCTAGTAACCCTTGCCTTGCATTGAAAATATCTCCATAATTTAGGAGTGACAACTTGTGAAAGTTAGATTTGGAAGAATTGATCATATTTTCTCAAGGCCTTTTCATACTATTTGCATAAATTGAGGGATATCTTCATCTCCTTCACCATTTGGGGGTTACAATATAGGTTCTCTTACCTTGGTTGAAAGGCACAACCTAAAATAGTGAGGGTCAGATCAAATCCTTTCAAAGTGCTATCTATCTCTCCACAAATTTGAGTGCCAGTTAGATCACATCCCTAGCTACAAAATGACACACATCATGATCTATCTGAAAGTTCAAGCTTCATGTTGATATCTTTGATGCTGCTCAGACTGAAAAGGAGAACAAATTTGGGTACCAACACCTGAGTTGGCACCGTTGTCCCTAGGGACTTCTTGGACTTTCAGTTGGTCAGTTTCCCTGGTAATGTTTGGAAGAGATTTAATTACATTTTGTATCATCCTCAATCAGATATAAATGTCTAATATGCAAAGTAATTGAGTAATATCATTATGCTTCAGATTTGCATGCAAGAATTTTAAATCAAACCCTGGTAAAGTTTCAAATTGCAAGTGTCTGAAGCATCATTTCCAATCATTTCCTTGAGTGAAGATATAAGTTCAATTTTACAGTTTCTGTAGTTTTTGACTTCATGATTGAATTCAAGAAAAGGAAGGTCTGATCTTATAAAGTTTGTAAAGGTTTTATTGCTGATAAATATTTGATGTGATTATTTTAGTGCATTTGCACAACTAGGGTGAAAGTCCTTAGTGGAAGACTCCATGCTGATTTGATATTGATAAATACCAGTGTCTTAAGGTACTTTCTGTCATTTATTTTTGTGTTGTTAATCTCTGCAAAACTGGAAGGAAGAAGATCTCTCTTCATTAGAGACTACTGCTAAGAAATTGTTTATCAGATTCAAGAAACTCAGAGTTAGAAGGGAGAAGAATTTGGAAAGTTGTTAAAGGTCAGACATCAGGCAAAAATATATCCATTGGTGAGAGAGATCATCCTTTGGTAGAGGATTATCAATCTTCTTCAAGTGATTCTGATTCAAGCAATCCTATGAAATCATAAACTTGTTTTCCTCAGCTAGTGAAGGTTCCTTCTACTTGTACATTGGTAAGTTCCTTCTCCAATTTACACCTCTATGTTTCAATTCAAGAAAACTTTCCAAGAAAATCAGCACTTAGAGAATACCAATTTGTGAATCACATTCTTGAGCCCCAAAGATCTTGCACTCCTCATCAGCTTGTTTCACCTCCAAGATCACCTCCACCAAACAATATGGCTCAGCCTAGACCTCCATTTGTTGTTAACACCTTTGGTCCTATAAATTTTAGAGGAATGGATGGTTACCCAAATGTTGTTCCACAAGATGTTAGAAATAGATTGCCAAAATTTCAAGGTAACAATGCAATAACTGGTGATCAGCATCTCAAACTTTTTGTTAATATGATGGAAGATTTTGAGATAGAGTTTGAAGATGTGTATATTAAATTGTTCATTCATACACTAGAAGAAGATGCTAGGGATTGGTACAAGGCTCTACTTGATAATTCTATTGATTCATGGACTGAAATGAAAAATGCATTTAGGTTGCAATATGGTGACAAGACTGATCCTAGATTTCTTTTGTCTAAGTTTGAGAATATCAAGAAGAACCCTAATGAATCAGTCCATGACTTCAACACAAGGTTTAACAAAACTTTGAGAAGGCTTCTTGTTGGTTTGAGGCCTTGTGATGAATCTTGTTTAATCAAATATGCAGATGCATTTGATAAAAAGGCAGCCTATTACCTAAGAGACAAGAACCCTACCAATCTAAGACAAGCTTTCACCATGGCACTTCAAATTGAAAATAATATCAAGGCTGTTGGGAAACCTCTCAAGAGAGATGGTGTAAAATTGATAAACCCTGAAAAACCTCAAGCTAGCAAAGGTGCTGATTTAGAAGAGGTTGTGAAAACTTTGGCAGGGGCTGTCAAAGAAATCTCATACAAGTTGGCAAGAGCTGAGAAGGGAATTGGGCAGACTTCACAAGGTCAGCCTAGGTAGCAAGCACAAGATGATAGATTTGGAAATCACCATAGGAATGATCAGAGGTTTGATGACAAAGGTAAAGGGCCTATTGGATCTGCAAATAGACATCCTCAAGCACGTGAAGGAAGAGTGTTACCTGATCCCTTAACTGCTAGGGTTGCTGTTGTTGAAGAGGTTGCTGATATTGATTGGTGTGATAGGTGTTTTCTGCCCCATCCTCCATGTGAAGTGGACCAACAAGAAGGTGAAGCTAATAATGATGATGGTACTGATGATGATATTTGCATGATGGGCTGTTCTTCAAGCTCACAAGGAGGAGCAACATCTACTAAAGTAATAAGTGCTAGGACAGCTGCAACCTTTTGGGATTGCATCAAATGGGTACAAGTCTTTCTTCCCCCTCATGCTCTTGAAGTTGATGTAGTGCAAGATTTTGAAATTCCTAACAATGACTTTGAATACTTAAGAGCTTTGATGATTAAGAAGTATGATGGTGGTATCCCTTCGGAGGAAGATAGACAATTGTTGATGAATGTTGTTGTAGCTCAAGAGAAAGATTATAACACTAGAAGAAAATTTGTTAAAGGATCTGGTCCTCAAGCCAAACCTAAAACACCCTTGCTCACAAGCATTCCAAAAGAAGCTCCTAGGAAAGAAACACTTGCTAAAAGCTCTGTTGTCCCAAGCAAAAATTACAGTCCTCCTCATGCCCAAGCTGCCAAGAATCCATTGCCATCTAATGAATCTTCTTGTCTCCCTTCCAATGTTGTTTTGCCAAAGAGTGTTCCCTATGACATAGCCCAAGTATTGAGCCAAATCAAAGTGAGTGTTCCAATCATTGAGTTTCTTAGAATTCCTGAGCATAAGAAGAGAGCATTTGAGTACTTGGGATTGAAAGAAGAGAAGAATACTCCAGGAAGAAATGTAAATGTTGTTGAAACTCCCTCCTCAAATCATTACTGACCTTAAAACACCACCAGCAGTAGAAGATCTTGGAGAGACACCTGAGGTATATTTGGGGACATCTTTGGTTGATTCCCAATTGAATGTTGATCCATTCTTTCCAACTTTGATCATAAAGGATAAGCTACTTCACAATTGTATGTTTGATTCCAGTGCATCATGTAATGTCATGCCTCTAGAAGTCATGAATGAGTTGGATATCAAAGTGACAGTAGCCTATGGAAAGTGTACTGCCATGGACTCAAGAGAAGTGCCAGTAGTTGGTTGTGTAAAAGGTTTGGTTGTGCAACTTGCATCTTATCCCGGGAGGAATTTAAAATTGGATGTTGTGATTGTTGATTGCCCTGCCAAATGGGGTATGCTTTTGTCAAGAAAGTGGGCTGCAAGTGTTGGAGGGAGTGTCCAAATGGATATGTATTTTTCCACCATTCCCATTGAGGGCAGCCTTGTCAAGCTCTATGGAGAAAAGAAAATGTTGCATCTAATTGAGGATCCAAACAATGCTTCCTATGAAGTGTTGTTTGCTGATGTTGATGCTGATAATTTCATTGGTTTTGCTGATGGAAAAGAAACAAAATGGATCAATCAAAGTGCCTTGAATAGGTATGTTCTCCTTGGACCTTTCTATTTGATGGAGCTTGCTCCAAATTTGGAAATGGTGCTGGTGTAATTCTGATTTCTCCTAGCTTGGAAGAATTTGTTTTTTCCTTCAAGCTTAATTTTGAATGTACTAACAACATTGCTGAGTATGAAGCCTTGTTGTTGGGTATGAGAATTGCATGGAAGTATGGTGTCAAGGACATCATTGCAAAGGGAGATTCAGAGCTAGTTGTCAAACAAATAAGAAAACTGTATGCTACAAAAAATCAGCGGATGAAGCAGTATAAGCATGCAGTTTGGGATCTAGTTGAGATGTTTGATTCCTTCAATATTATGCATCATGATAGAGGTCTCAATGCTGCTGCTGACAAGTTGGTAGTGTTGGGTTCAAGATTTGGAAATTGCACCATTTCACCTTATTGTGAATACAACATTGAAGTGCTAACTAGGCCAGCTATCCCTGATAATGTGAAACATTGGCAAGTTTTTAATGATGATGCTCAAGTGCTAAGGTTCTTGCAAAACCAAGGTGAGTTTGTAAATCAGAATATTGATTGGGAGCCAATGGTATGCATGACTGAAGGAAGAGAAACTTTTTTTGAGAAAGACATCATCCAATTGAAAACAAACACCATTCCTAGAGGTCTTGTTGCACTTGAGTCAAATTTTAACAATGTTGATTGCATCATAAATAGAAACATGTCTACCTCAAGGGATGTGGAAGAGCATAACTTGGGAACTAATGGTAAACCAAGGAAGATTTGGTTGGGTAGAAATTTAAGTAAAGAGGAAAAATAGTCCTATGCCCAACTCTTGAAAAAATATCAAGACTACCTTGCTTGGTCCTATTCCGAGCTAAAAGCATATAGAGAAGACTTGTTTCAACATGAGATCCCTCTTGAGGCCAAGACTAAGCCATTCAGATAGAGGAAAAGGCTAATTAATTCACTTCTCTCCATGAAAATGCAAGAGGAGTTAAGGAAACTGAAGGAGGGAGGGATCATTCAACCCACAAGATATTCATCTTGGGTTGCAAACCTTGTGCCAGTCAGAAAGAAGAATGGAGACATCAGAACTTTGTGTGGATTTTAGAAATCTAAACAAAGCATCCATGAAGGACAACTATCCCTTGCCAAATATGGAAAATATGTTGTAGCTTGTGACAGGGTCTGAGTTGCTTTCTACATTGGATGGTTTCTCCGAATACAATCAAGTGGTTGTCAAAGAATCAGAAAGACTTAAGACAACATTCACTACTCCTTGGGGAACATATGTTTTTGTTAGGATGCCCTTTGGTTTGATGAATGCTGGTGCCACTTTTCAAAGAGCAATGGATGTTGCTTTTGCTGGTTACATCAATGAGTTCATTGCAGTTTACCAAGATGATGTGACTGTGTTTTCAAGGCAGAGAGGTGATCATTTGCAGCACTTGGAGAAGATGTTGATCAGATGTAGGGAGTATGGCATTTCTCTTAATCCAAAGAAGTGTCATTTTGGCATGCAAAAGGCCAAGCTACTTGGTCACATTGTGTCAAAATATGGTGTTATGATAGACCCTGAGAGAGTGGAAGCAATCAACAAAGTACCTATCCCAAGAACCAAGAAAGGCATCCAATCTTTCTTTGGTCAAATTAATTTTATTAGAAGGTTTGTTTCCAACTTTGCTGAGTTGACTCTTCCAATCACAATGCATGCTAAAGAAGGACCAAGTTATCAAATGGGAGGAGGCTGCCATTCAATATTTTGAAGGAATTAAGGATGCACTTAAACATGCACCTATTTTAGCAGCCCCAAACTATAAGAGGCCTTTCCAAATCTTTTCCTTTGCCTCTGAGTATACCATTGCTTCTGTTTTTCTGCAAAAGGATGAGAATGGGGCTGAGAGGCCTATTGCCTTCTTTAGTAAGGCTTTACAAGCAGCTGAGATGAAGTATACAATCATGGAGAAACAAGCATTTGCCTTGGTGAAAGCAACAAAAGTTTTCAGGCCTTATATATTGAGTTCAAAAGTTGTTGCTTATGTTCCCCACACCATGGTGAAAGACATCTTATCAGAGATGGAGATCTCAAGCAAAATATGTAGGTGGGTGAACAAACTTCAAGAGTATGATATGGACATCCAAACCAAAAAGTTGGTATGTAGTTTGGGCGTTGCTAAGCTCATGGCTAAGAGCAACTTGCAGATTGTGGAAGTGAAAAATATAGAGGAAGAAAGGGTAGATGTGCTTGCAAATTTGGTAATTTTTGAGTGGTATAAGGAGATGTGATCTTCTACCTCAGACACCTATTGCTGTCCCTAGTCACTTAAATAAAAATTAGAAAAGAGCCCTCAAGCTGGCTTCTCAAAAATATATCATCACAGACCTTGGGCTGGCTTGGAAGAACCCTGAAGGTGTCCTCTTGAAATGCATAACTGAAGATGAAGCTCCCAAGATAGTTGCTGATTTCCATGGGGGAGTTTGTGGAGGACACTTTGCTGGAAGAGTAACAACACATAAGATTTTGAGAGCTGGTTATTGGTGGCCTACTCTCTTCAAAGATGCAACCCAGCTGGTTAGAAAATGTGATAGTTGCCAACGTTTCTCTGGAAGACTGAAAGCTTCAGGCTCCCTTCCTTTGCAGCCTGTATCAATTGAAGCTCCTTTCAAGCAATGGGGGATGGACTTCATTGGTGAGATTTCAGATCCTTCTAGTGCTAGCCATAAGTGGATCCTTGTAGCCACTGATTATTTTACAAAGTGGGTAGAGGCAATCCCCACCAAGAAAGCAACACACCAAATAGTTATGGACTTCTTGTTGAATCAAATCATATGCAGATTTGGAGTCCCAGTCAAGATTGTAGCTGATAATGCCATGTGCTTTAGAGCCAAACCTTTAATGGCAATGTGCAATGAATATGGAATCAATCTGACTTATTCTTCAAACTATAACCCCCAATGGAATGGACAAGCTGAGTACAACAATAAGAATTTGTTGAAGATCATTAGAAGAACCTTGGAGAAAAACAAGAAGAAATGGGGTGAACAATTGAAATTTGTAGTTTGGGCTGATAGGATAACTCCTAAAAGAGCTACTAGTAAAAGCCCATTTGAATTGGTGTATGGAACTTAGGCTTTGCTTCCCTTGCACCTACAATTATCTTCATTTCAGTTTTCCCAACAGTTGGAAGATCAAGAGCTTGGCCCATATGAATCAAGGATCAATTAGATTATTGAGCTTGATGAAGAGAGAAGATGATCCCATCAAAGGCATGTCAAGATTTAGGGAAAAATTGAAGAGATTGTTTGACAAGAAGGTCACTCCTAGAGCCTTCAATGTTGGAGATCTAGGTTTTGTTGTGGGATAGTAGGCATGAAGACAAGGGAAAGCATGGAAAATTTGATGCATTATGGATGGGCCCTTATGCCATTGATATCAGAATTGGTGAACATACCTTCTTTCTCAAGGATTTAGATGGGGAATTGCTGGAGTTTCCTGTTAATGGCAGACATTTGAAGCATTTCTTGGATTAATCCCCAAATCTGAGGTATGCACCAATTGTACAGTTGTATAGTCTTTGTTTTTTTTGTTTTTGGTGTTTTGTTGGTGTGTGGTTTGCCCTTGTTCTTGGCAGCCTTTCTGGTAGGTTTCTCAGCTCATTTTTGAAGGATGGTTCTAGTTTTTTGACTACCTTGGATATTGAATCCTTTTCCCAATGGATATTTTGGCACTTGGTCTATGTTTTTTCCTTGTGGCACTCACTGGGAGTGCCCATCCCCAAGCAAGAGCCGATGTTGGTGCCATTTTTGAGCTTGCACCATGTTGCCCTAAATTTTCAAATCTGTATCTGCTCAAAAAATGTTTTATCCTTTGATTTGATGGTCTGTAATTATTCCCCTCTAGTTGAAATGCTTTAAAAATGCTCACAAACTTGTTGTTTTTCCCTAATTTGAAGGAATAATCCAATTTTTCCCTTTTCTGTGCCCTAGTTTTTCCAATTTTGCAGGCTATGTCATTTTTTCCCTTTGCCAGATCATGGAAAAATCAAAATTGATCAATTCATACTTGTTTGTATTTGAAAATCCAATCCCAAGGTTGAAAATGTTTGGAAATCATGCTTCAGTTGATTTAAAATAAAAAAATCTGCCATCCTTGGTGAAAAAAATTGAATTCTAGGGCATCCTTTGAATTTTTTGCATTTTGACGGTCATACAAGTGTCATTTGCCTATCAAATTCATCCTCAGAAGGTATTGGCAACACGGTGGGTTCGCATTAGCCGAGGTGCAGCGGGGAAGTGTTGTAACTTTTCATTTTTCACCTTTTTGAAAATGGGGCATTTTCGAGCCCAGGGACCCATTTTTTCCAAATTTGCCTACGTGGCATGTTCTAATTGGCAGGGGAATGGTGGGTGGTTGGATCTCCTTAGATATTTTGACTTTACTTTGCGAAAGTTTTAAAATTCAAAAATTGGCACAAAACCCCGCATCCAATTGGGAGTGAACACGTTTCCATAAAAGGTTAGAGGAAGGAGCAGGCCAAGGGGGGACTTAGATTTTTTTAGCACTAATTCTCTAAAGTTTCAAATTAAATTTCAGCCCCACTACAATTAGAGGAGGACACGTGGCAGTGTGGCAAGGGTAGAGCGGGTCGGCGGGCTGGCGGAGGTAAAAGGGGATTTTTAATCTTTTTCACAAAAGAGTTCAGAGTAAAAATTTTTAGCATGCCCCTGCGAGCCAATCACAGGTGGACATGTGTCTAACAGAGTCAGAGGGAAGTGTCGGCCATGGAGGGAAATGTGGATTTTTTTCCCTTTTTTAACAAAAGGAGTTAAGGCAAAAAGTTTAAGCCGCAGGCCCGCAAGCGAATCATTGAGCAACACATGGTAGAGGACAAGGCGGGTTGGCAGGTCAGCGGAGGTAGGAGGGAATTTTTTCCCTTTTGCAAAAAATACTCAGAATAAAAATTTGGAGTACCGACCTGTGAGGAATCATAAGGAGACACGTGGCGAGGGAGAAATCAGAGGTGCAGGCCCACGGGGCAAAAAGTGAAAATTTTCCAAAAATTCAAAAAGGGTCAAAATGCACAGAATTGAAGCATGATCCCAATGGGACCCACCATGTGCCACATGTCAGCTCCAAAATTCAAAGGTAGAGGGGTGGGGGAAAAAGTCAATTTTTTTCATTTTTTCAAAAAGGTCAAAAATTCAAAAAATAAGCCCAAATTTGTTCCCAATCATAGTTTGACACGTAGCAGATCAAGGGAAACTATGAATTTTCATTTTTGGCCACCATTTTTCCTCTAGGAAGCTTGGAATCACAAATTTTACATCAAATTTCATCAAATTTTTGGCAATTCTATGTCGTTTTGGCCTTCTAGGATCATTGGACATCACTTTCATGACTCAATATTTTGATTTGAGATGTTTTTGAAATAATTTTTGCCCCAGCCTGAGCAAACACGTGAAATGTCAAAATCAAAAGTTGCAGATGTAATTTGAAAAGGTAAAAAGGTGAAAATGATGAGTAAAAGGTGTTTGCATGCCTCAATGATGAAAAACATGCCTCCAGGATGGATAATGATCCAAATATTTGTAATGATTTAATATTTTTGGGCACACCTGACAACCTGTGAATGTTTTTCTGTTTGATGTCATTTTCATTGAATCATGAGGATTGTTTTGTAACAAAATTGATCCCATGGCATATTCTTTGCTTGGGAAAGAAGGATCCAAAGTGGCATGAGGTATATAATGCATTTTGGAGAAATTGCAAACGGGGTTAGGAAAAAATTTAAAATCATGAGAAAATTCTGAGAGAAAGCTCATCTTCTAAGAAACCCACCAAAGAACCAGGATAATTTCTTATGTGCTGGATCTTCATGTATGCGAGTTGGTTACAAGTGTATAGCCATCACACAGCTCTAATATTGTTCATGAAACTCTCCCTACTGATGAATCTAACAAGCTTTTGAGTTAATCTATGTTTTTCTGAGCAATATGGTGTATGTTATCATTTTTAAATGCCTGCGAATAGTTTTCATTGTTCTTGTTGCAATCTTGCATTGAAAGTCTTTAGAAATCACACAAGGATCTCCATTTCTAGTTGATAGTTTAGTGGCATTTGCAATCTCATATTCAGAAGAGCCTTCATCTGATAAGGAGATAAACAAATTTAAAATCACTTTACCTTCCTTGACTAGAAGAGATTTCTTGTAAGCCTTTGGGGGCACCTTAGGCATGGTTTGATCAAGGATTTTTGTGTTTAATTGAGTTCTTTACTTCAAGATTTTGTGGTGAGTTCTCAAATATTGTGTGAAGAGTGCAACCTGGGCTTCCATTTATGCCTCTTCTGGTTGAAAGAATATCCTGATTATTTGAAGCATTTTATTTGATAGTTGTTTCAAGTATTGTAGAGGTTGTCAAAGATCTGATATATCCCAGTTTGTCTCATCAATACCCCACCAAAAAATTCATTCAAACAAACTAATCCTACCCATACTACCCCTATATTGCATTGTGTGTCAACAAAAGAATACAATCCATTTACAAAAATGCACAAAGCAAATCAAGATCATATAATGTCTCCAGTAACCCTTGCCTTGCATTGAAAATATCTCCATAATCTGGGAGTGACAACTTGTGAAAGTCAGATTTGGAGTGTTGATCATATTTTCCCAAGGCCTTTTCATACTATTTGCATAAATTGAGGGATATCTTCATCTCCTTCACCATTTGGGGGTTACAATATAGGTTCTTTTACCTTGGTTGAAAGGCACAACCTAAAATAGTGAGGGTCAGATCAAATCCTTTCAAAGTGCTATCCATCTCTCCACAAATCTGAGTTCCAGTTAGATCACATCCCCAGCTACAAAACAACACACATCATGATCTATCTGACTTCAAGCTTCATGCCATATCTCTGATGTTACTCAGACTGAAAAGGAGAAAGGATCACATTGTCTCATTCATCCGATTATTACCCTCAAGGTAATGGTTAGGTTTAATCGAGAAACAAAAACCTGGTGACCATAATCTGAAAGTTGGCTGATGAGAATAAGAGAACATGGTACAAAGCGTTGTATGATGCATTATGGGCAGATCAGATTACTCCTAAGTGAGATATTAGAATTTCCCCATTCCAAGTGTTGTATGGAATTGATTCTGAGATCCTTATCTCTGTAGAATTTCCAGCCTTACAATTGGCTAAAGCAATTAAGGATGAAACTTTTCAAAGTTCCATTGAGAAAAGGATAATGTACCTAGCTAGGCTTGAAGAAGAATGGAGCAAGGTGTTGGATCACATTGCAAATCATCAGAGAAAATTCAAAAATAAATTTGACAAAAAATCAAAGCAACATGATTTCCATATTGGAGATCTAGTACTTCTCTAGGAAAAGAGAAGGGAACAGAAAGGGATGCATGGAAAGTTCGATTCTTTATGGAAAGGTCCTTTCAAGATCGATCAACTGAATGGTGAAAATATCTTTTCTATCATATCTTGATGGAGATGTTCTCCCTCTACCTTTTAGTGGTCAACATATGAAGTTGTTCCATCAGTAATGCAAGATGCTCTCTTACACTATATTATAACTTTTTTTTCTATTGTGTTTGTTTTATTTATTTCTTTGTTTGTTTGTTTGTTTTTGGTTTTTCTTCTCCTGACTCTATAGCCCAATGGATAAATATTTTTGATACATGAGTTCTCTTCCTTTGATGTCTCAAAGAAAATCCACAACTAGAGCCAGCTGTTATCTCCTTTTAGTGATTCCAGCTAAAAATGAGATAACCATAGGAAATTTTTGGACAAATCTCTTTAAAATTCCCTTTGAAAGAAATTTTTGGGTTTTTGGGTTTTCATTACATGAAAACATGTTTCTTGCATGTTATATGTATCATGTTTTCCAAAACCCGAAACCCGATTATCTAAGTCCTTTATGTCGGGTTTTCGGAACTTCTAAGCATCAGAACATGCTTTGCCTAAAATATGTTTTATGCCTCATGTTCCCCGAAACCTAAAAAACAATTTCCTTAGTAGTGTGTCAGGTTTTCGGAACTTTCAAGCATCAGAACATGCTTTATCCAATGCATGTTTTATGTTACTTGTTACATGAAACCCGAAACCCGAATTGAATCAAAAACTTTGTATCGGGTTTTCAAACGCTCAAAGCATGATGACATGTCATTAATGTCTAGCCACCTGGTAGTTGGCACACGTGTCAAATGAGGTGTAATTAATGCTAGGTTATTATAAATAGTCATCTTTTCCATGTCATTTGTTACCATTCTTTTTTGTTATGTTGGATTTTCGTTGATGGTTCCTCTACCTCCAAACCATTTTGGATCATTTTTCAATATAGTTGAAGGTATTCTTCTTTTCTTCCTTTTTAGAAGATTTTTGGGTTATTTGTGAAGTGCTTTCTTGGGGTTTTCATTTATTTTTCTTCTTCTTAATTTTTTTAGGGTTTTGGGGTTGTTTTCATTGTTTTTTGTCTTTTTCCATGAAGGATATTGTTTGAAATTTATCAGTAAGTTATTTACTTATTTTCCATAAGTTGTAACTTATAGATTTCATAATGATTCTAAAAGTTCCTAAGTGATAACGAGGTGGGAATTTTTCATGTTCTGACATGTTAGAAACCCAATATACTTGTTTTGGGTTTTGCAGGGTGTTTAACATCTCACCCTTTTCAACTTGTTTCAGGTTTTTCCAGGTGATCAACATCCATCAGAATCTGTAGTCTGTCAGGTATTTCTACCTGCTTGACATTCTCTAGTTTCCGACATTGTGTCAGGGTTTCATAATTTTCCAAAACTTCCTCAATTCCACAGTGTGTTGGATTTTCATTGATGCTTAGCATGTCCTAACTTCTGACATACACTCCTTTGTGTCAGGTTTTTGAAGGTGGTTTGCAAGTTTCAAAATCTGAATAGTGTGGCAAGTCTGTGCACTTGTCCAACAAACTTTCAAGCATGATTATTCTTCTAGAAATCATCAAGGAATTTCTTCTTCAAGACTCCTCATGTCAAACCCCAGTCAATCTAAGGATAAGTCATAAAAGATGAAGTATAAATATTAGAAGATTGAGTATTCCTCCTACATAAGCTACAATTATGACATTTGGGACATAGAGCTTGGTAATATGAGTATGGAGGACTTCTGGAATAGAATTGAGGATTCTTCTCAGAATTCTTTGACGAAGTTGATAGAAGACAATGGTATCCCTCTCACTATAGGATTTACAACATCAGTTCAATGCCCTGAATTCATCCTGGCTTGTGCTTCCCGCTACAACTCAGCCTCCCACTTATTGAGAAATTAAGCAGGAGAGTCTATAGTGAAATTAGACGGAGGTTATTTTGATCAACTCCTAAGGTTTCCTGAATTTGTGGAGTATGTTGATTTAGACCTTAAATCAGCACAAAAGGCTTGGGACAAAGATCAGGAAGACTGCATCAAGCATGTAAACAAGAAGTTCTTGATCAAGGCTAAGCTAGATATTTCTAGGTTTCCTAAGTTCAGTCCCTAGAAGTGATTTTATTCTTGTAGTCAACGATATCATCACCCTGCTGAGCCAGTTATTTGGGCTCCAAGAGTCAAAGGAATTCCAAGGATGGATGTACTAGTTCATGGTCATCATAAAGAAGAATGACCAAGGGATTGATTGGGGTAGCCTAATAAGTGATGAAATAGACTCCCAAATGAAAATAGTCTTGTCTACCGGTAAGTTCTACATGATGTCATATGTCACCTATGTAGTAGTAGGAATGAGGAACTACCCAGAGATAGATGCAAAGGGAAATCAAGAAACGGAACACATATATCAATACTTCCCTTAGCTGACAATAAAGGGGTCTAAAGACCAATATAGAAGAGTGAATGATGCCTTCTTCTATGAAAACATTTATAGGTTGGATCCTGATCTGAGGAAGAGAAGGGTTTTTGATGAAGCATGGGATGAAGTGTCAAAATGGGGTTGCATTTTCTTACAATTCAAGAAGTTTACTTATCTTTGGGTGGTGAGGTTCCAGGGTAACCCTTTCCATTTTCCTAGGTTCCCGGGTGACAAATTGATCCCATGGAGTTAGTCAGATAATTGTTGGATTTTCACAAATTCCAACAAAGTCAAGCACAAAGTCACTGTCTCCTTCCCTATTTCCATTGGAAGGTATACATGCTCTACCATGGTTAAGGCCAAGAATGTGGTGCATGATATTTAGGACAAAATTGAAGAAACATATGAAGCTCAGGGAGGGATTCAACATCAGAGGAGTCCTCGAGTCATATGGAACCTTGTACTTGCATGTGCCAAATGTGGAAGATATCTGGGTTGATCTTCGAGATGAAGTTTCCATATGAAGAAAAGACAACAGAGACTAACGCTTGAATAAATTCAGATGTTATATCTTTCTGATATCCCTGAAGGCACCGTGGACAATGAAAGTCTCCTAGACACTAGGTATGAATAGTCGAATGGAGATGAACATGGATTCCCAGCCATTGATTGGTTTTTTTGCTGAAAAAGATTCTATCACTAAAAGAGCTGCTTAGACTCTTGTCTGTACCAAGGCATGAATTATTTCTTGGGGAATGAGCTATAAGGAAAAGATATTTTAAAAAATAGCTACTTTAGAAGTGGGACCCTCCAAGGGAGAGAGGGAAGGAGGATAAAATCCCTACCAAGAGGTAGATTAAATTTAGGTTTTTTCAGAAGGGGAGAAAAGTAAGGATGTAAATCATCTACCACTCCTTCATAAATAGTTGAGGTACTAGATTAACCTCCTCCACCAGAAAAAGGAAAAATTCCTTTCAGAAGATGAGGTTTGTCAACCTCTCATTTCTCCTTTTGATGATTTCTCACCAGAAGTAAGTCTCTCTCTTGCTTCTCAAGCTTTGACTCTAGAATCTTTACCTCATCTCTCCCAATCTTCCTCACCTCATATTTCTATGCCACTTTCATCAGCCATGGCCAACATCTTCTCTGACCTCTCACCTCTCTCTGCTAGACCTAAGATGGCCATATATATGCCTCCTCCTTCCACACCTTCATTCCCTGAATCTATCCCCACAGTCACCACACTTGCACTCATCACTACTCCACAAGTAAACCTTCCTCCACTTATAGATACAACCATAACACCTCTGATAGGAGTAACTTCTTCCACTGTACCTCAATGGTTGGTTGATCAGACTCTGAGGAAGAGGAAGGTGGTAGTTCCCCTACCATCCTTCAACTTCAGTTCACTCAAGGCCTCTCCTACCAAATCTACCAAGAAACCCAAAATGGTTTCAAGGGTTTCAGTGGATGCCTCAGGGCATAAGTTTGTAGATATTTCCACTCCCATGGCCAAAAAAAAAAGGAGGATATAGCGGTTACTGATTATCAAATTACAAGGGTTGATATAGGAAAGGTAACAACAGAAGGAGCACAACAAGATGTGCAGGATTCCATGAATGTGCTATGCCAGAAGCTGAGGGAAATGAAGGTGAGTAGAGATGAGCTAAAGAAGAAAGTTGAACAGTTAATGGAAGTATTTATCAAGCTCTCAAATCCCTCTCAGTCAACACCATCATCTTCTACCCCTACTCCTATCAGGTTTGATTTCTCATTCGGTACCTATGATTGAAAAAATCAATGAGAAGGGAAGATCGGTTGATGAATGGATTCATAGGCTAATCCTACAAGGAAGAGAGGTCATTGATGACATAGTGGAGGTTTATAAATCCTTGGAGGAAATAAATAAGGATGGCGAAAAAATGGATGATGATTTTTCACAGGAAGTCAGGAACCTTGAGTTAACTTTAGAAGCTCTCAATGCACTAAAAAAGGTTCCATCCCGAATCTTAATAGAAGAAGGAATCATTCCACATGGGGATAAGCATTTCCAGCTAGCCAAAGCCATCAGATTTAGGATAAAAATTCTCAGTGAAGCTTGCAGCAAGTTGAGGGAATCTAGAGATCAGTTGGTTGATGCCACCAATGACATAAAAGAGGAGTTGTCTAGGATCTTCGTCAAGGTGCTGGATGACAGCTCAAATATTCTACCTCCTGACGATCTCTATAAAAAAATTCAAGAATGAATTCAACATGAACCATCTTTCATCTTCAATCTGATAACCATTGATAAGTTCATAAGGATCAAGAATGTTTTGGAATCACTAAGGAAACTCAACAAGAGATTGAAGAAACTTCCTGGCAATGCAAGTGACACTCAGGAAACTTGTGAGGTTCTAAGTGATTATTCTAGTGCACAAGATGAAGCTGAGATGTAGGGCATAATCTGGAAGTTCCAAGAATTTCATGACAAGTAGGCTTTGCTGGAGGAAGACAAGGATGACGAAGAAGAATAAGCATAATGTTTCATGTCATTTATATGAAGAAATTGTCATGTCTTTTTCATTTTTGTTTCGTCACATAGGAAGCAAATTTTGACTTGTTATCCTACGTGAGATTAAGGAAAAATAGGACTATTGTTAAATGACTATTTTCTAGGATTTATCCTATTTTCTCTCTGCTATCTCTATTATAAATAAGGGATGCTTATGCATTCCAAAAAAGAGATATTTTTAGAATATCAAGAGCTATTGTGAAGAAGAATAAAAACTTTGTATTTTCTTTTAATCATTAAGGAATATAAACAAGTGTTATTTTGCAAACTTCTTGTTGTGGGATTCATCTATCTTGAGAGATTTTTCTTACATATAAGATCTTAAGCTATTCTTTGTTTAGTTTTCTTGATTATTTTAATCATTTTGAATATTAGACTCATTATCCAAAACTCGTATAAGTATTTCTTGATCTGTGTTTTCTTGAAAGAAAA
The DNA here is from genome assembly GCA_019776745.2 of Taxus chinensis. NCBI lineage: Eukaryota > Viridiplantae > Streptophyta > Pinopsida > Cupressales > Taxaceae > Taxus > Taxus chinensis. The sequence goes on along the minus strand of CM034157.1, from coordinate 320,968,104 downwards.
TACGTTCCTCTCATTCCCTTCCCACTTTGTTTCATCTATAATAGTTTCCTTTCTAACGCATTCTATTTCTAAAGTTATAACATATCCATCTCGTTTTGATATGGATTTTGAGATTTTATCCCAACCACAATGGTTAGAAAAGTGTGGATATTGTATATATTATTTGTGTTGTGTTTTAGATTAGTAATATAAGACAACACAAATAAGTATTTCTTGATCTGTGTACAGTGGTTGAACCTCATATTTTTTTCTAACAAAATATCCAACCAATAGGCACACACTTTTAAAATGACATTATCATAATATTATTGGTAGATTTTATGGTGGTGCATCACAAGACAACACCCTATCATCCATCATCTAATGGATCTACTGAGGCTTTCAATAAGATATTAGGACATACCTTAACAAAGATTTGTGATGTTGGATGGAAGGACTGGGATGAAAAAGCCTCTATTGTATTGTGGGCATATACAACTACCTATAAGAGGTTAAATAAGGCTAAACCATTTCAGTTGGTGTTTGGTGTAGAGGTTGTTTTTTCTGTTGATTTTATGTTCCCATCTCTACGTATTACATGTAAAAAAGGCCTGGGTGATGAAAAAGTGGTGGAGGAGTGCATATGTAAGTTTATACAATTGGATGAGTGGAGTTCCATTACTTGATGTAGTGAGAAGATAGAGAAAGAAAGATAGAAGGCATGACATTACAAGCATATTAAAAACAAGGAATTTTAGGTGGGCAAGATGGTTCTTCTGTATGATTCAAATTTTACGTGCCACCCTAGGAAGCTGAAAATTCATTGGTTGGGACCATTTATAGTAACAAAAATATTAGAATCAGGCACTTACCAGTTAGAGGCACTGGATGGCACTCTATTTCTCCGTTACTTCAATGGGAGTAGGTTGAAGCCCTACTATAAATAAGTCTTCTTGATGTTTGTAATAAGGTAGTATTTCTAGTTAGATTAGATTTCCCTTTAATGCATTTCCTTTATATGTGTTTCCTTTCATCGTTGCTATGCTTTGTTAATTTAGTTCATTGTTTTGTTATAATAAGCATGTTTGCACACATGTAGCTGATTACTATCTAAGTGACTTCATGTGTAGAGGACCATGCATATAATTAGTATGGGGTAAAAAGAAAGCAAGAGCATGTGAAATAGACTTGAGGTTTAGAAGGAGTAAGCACTAAAGAGCACACATATTTTGATGATGTTTGTTGTTGAAGGATAGTGATAAGGTGTCATAATAAGAATGGTGATAATTAGGATGATGCCAAAGTAAAATCCATGTACATTGAATGAGCGTGTAGTGTAATGTGAGGTAGGCAGTGGCATAGGATAGCTACTTGGTATAAGGTGTAGAGGTTGATGTACTTCGGCATTTGGAGCACGTGAAAGGAGGTCTGCGGTCAGAGTAGTTTGCACACTAGAATGTTCCAGTTGGATTGTGTGATGAATGCGCGCATTAAGCGTGATGGAAACTGTGGAAAAGGTGAGAAAGGTAGAAAATGTGAATTAAATGTATTCATATAGGGGTAGTTGGAAATAAATTAATGTGAGTAAAATGTGAAAACCTATAAATTGAATGTTGGGGTAAATCATTTTTACCTTACCTTGCGTGAAATTTTTGAATGCTTTATGTGACCTAGGGAAAACTTGAGAAATTTGGAGAGAAATCGAGTTTCAAGATGAAGAATAGTGAACCAGAGGGTGAAGGAGAACACTGCCATGGGAAGAGTGAGTTCCATTGGAGGGAACATGGTAGTTTGAGATGGATTGAAGTGCATTTGGAAGGAAACAAGACTTCTCTAGTTAGGGTTTCAAAAATTAGGGCATGACATATAGGGTTTGAATGGAGAAGTATAACAATGTTGTTCTAGAGGTTTGTGGTAAGAGGAGTAGAGTACTAAGGAGAGTAAGGACCAAGGTAAGATTTTGAATTTACATGACTGAAATGGCACCAAGGAAGGCAGTGACCACATCACCTAAGAAGAAGGGCAAGGGAAAAGAAAATCCGACACCTACCGTAGATGTCTAGGAAGAATGGTACTCATAAATGCAGTACCCCAATGGGGTATTGATGGGAAAGGAGTGGGTGTCTCATGTAAGGGGCATGACCATGAGTGATTACAACCATCAGATATATTTGACAGTGTACAAAATGGCAAAGAACTTGTTCAACAAATAGAGGAAAGAACCCCATATGATAACCTTGTGTATGATGACCAGGGGAAGAGGTTGTTGAAGAAGGATGGGTTATTGCAACTATATGAGCTTCCATTCTTTAGGAAGCCTGAGAGATTATACCAATGGTTGATGTCATGTGTGCAAGAGGAATATTTTTACTTTATAGGTAGAAGGATGTGCATTACCACATAATTAATTGAAAAATATACTGGACTGATTAATACTGGGATCTCTTTTGATGATGACTTAGCCAATGACACGGAAGTGAAGAATACTTCAGTAGAGTTTGAGTACAAGAAAGGAGGGCACACATTTGATATTGTTAAGCTTAATGATCATGTCATGAGGATGGTCACACGCTTTCTCACAAAGATGAACGAGTAGGAAAGATGGACACAAGTGAATAAAAGATGGCTACATGTATGTAAGAAAATATCATAAGGAACTATATATAATATTGCTTCCTTTATAGCAGAGGATATCATTGATGTTGCATGTGATGGTGACAAAATTATGTTTGGAAACATTTTATTGGTGATAGTATTCTCTGAGATTGGGGTGCTTGATGGGTCAAAAGAAAAGATATGGGAGTATCCTAATGAAGATACCTCCCCTACAAAATGGTTTTCCAAATATACCTATGAATCATTGACACTAACATACAAGGCATGTGGATAAATGGTATAAACGGATGTGTGATGTGTTCGGTGCTAAGTGGAGAATTCCATCCGAGTTTCCTGTTGTTGTGGATGGGGTTTCCAAGTTCATAGTCTATCGACAATTTTGTATTGGGAGGTTTACATTAGTTGATGGAACTAAAAGTCCATGGTGCAAACTTCCATTTGTGTTTACAGTGGAGTACTTTGAAAGTGTTGTGAACAGGTTCAAGGAGGCGCAGAAGTTGAGACTTGATTTGAGAAAATTAGATAAGGAGCACCATGAGATGCTTCAAACACTTGTCTACCCCAAGAAGTGTGCCTATGAAGAGAAGTATGTATCAGAAAGCATACATTTGTTAAAACTAGTTACATTACCAATAGCTTTGGTGGCTGCAACAAGAGTGTATATTTATCTAAGGCCTAGGTTTGTAGATGGATCATTTGTGGAGGATGATGTGAGCATTGCTAAAGAACCCTCTACGTAGAAAAAGGTTGAACCAAAGAAGCGGGTTTGTAAGGAGGCCTTGTTTGTCAGTGGAAGTAAAGGGGGAAGTAAAGATAAGACTCCCATTTCAAGTTCATGCCGGTAGGGAAAACCTCATAGACATAAGGAGGTAGGAACCAACACCTATGTCAGAAGGAAACCTACAAGAGGAAAAAATTTAGGTGAATAAGAAATAAAAAGTAATACCTAGCTCAAACTTTGAGGAGATGGAGATCTATAAATAATAAGAAGAAGAAGATGAGAGTGAGGAAGAGTTGGAAGGGAAGTTGAGCCCACATGTGTACACACCGTCAAAGAATCAGATGCAGAGGGCCAGAGCAATCACTTTGAGGATACACATGTTATGGATATGGATGTAGGGGGTATCAGTGTGACCGTTACATAGGTTACAAAAGAGAACCCAGACCCAACTATAGAGCATGAGGACAGGGGAACTCCTAACCCTGAGCTAGATTACAGAGTGAAGAAAGAGGTTACAGAGATTATAGAGCATTAGTGGAGCATGAAGTGGTGCACAATACAAAGGAAGAAAAGAGTGAAGGACATGAAGGGATCCTGGGTGGAGATTCAAACCTTGTTATAGGTTTCCCTAAGGGTGTTTGAGGAAAGATAGAAGACCAAGGTACATCCCATAAAGGACCTATAATGCAGTATGTTGAAAATCCCAATAAATTTTTATGCACAGGTATCAGAGCATGATACCTTTGGATAATATTTTTTGGTCTTTATTCAAGAAATAAGGATATGTGCTACCATGCACAAGGAATATGTTATCTTGGGTGCTTGAGTCACGCATCGAAGAGCCAAAATTTGAGGTGATCACCCAGTCATTACTAGATACATGTGAGTTGGAAGTCTCTAGAGATAGATGTACCTGATAGTTGATTCCCAACAATTGATAGATGAGAAAGTCATGTAATGCTTAAAAAAACTATCAGTAGAGGTGGGTGGTAGAATTTTTGACAGGAACAACCAGATAAGGGTTATGGAGAAGGAGTTGGATGAGAAGAATAGTGAGATAAGAGAAAGGGATAAAGAGATAAAGGAGAAGGAGAAAATTATTGCGCAGTTGAAATAGGAGTTGAGGGATGAAAAAGGGAATGATGTGCGTGGCTTATAAAAGGGTAGAATGCATAGCTGATGCAATCTTACTAGCATCCCAGATCTGCCCCTCTTGATAAAACTAAGTATGAATCCACCTTCCATTGTCTAGAATATTTAATGCACATAATTACAACTCAACAGCCACCCCTTGCTTTAGAATCTATAGAAGAAGTTATGGCGCGATAGAAGCAATAGGAAAGAGAACAAATTGAAGCCACCATAACACAATACACTGAATTAATTGAATCAGTGAAAGCAAAAATCTCACATGGCAGAATTTGTCTATGAAAATTGTGATGATAGGGATCATGTAGTGGGACTACTTGTTGCAAAATATGAGGCAGATCTGAAGGATTTCCAATCCAAGAATAGAGGGAACAAGGAAAAACAAGAAATAATATTGGTAGAGGTTGAGCAAAAGAAAGATGTAATTGATTCATTGAGGGCCTTAATTAAAAATAAGCTGAAAGAACTCTACCCACAAGTTAGGTGCAAGATGGACATGTTGGCTAATGCAGGAAAATAGCTGGAGACTCTGGTCAAAACACTGAAGGAAAAGGGTGAGGATCTGACTATTGAGGAGGTTCCTGTCATCATGGGTGAGGCCTTTACTCAAGAAAGTAGTGAGTTAGAGGGGTGGAAAACATTGGAAGCATTAGTGAATAAGTAATTCCCCCTCCTTTTTGCACAATAGCACTTGGATTTTTTCATTATTTGGTGCAAGTCGTACATATATTCTTTTATTATTTGATTGTTGAAGAATTAATTATCATTATTTGAACGATCAAGCAAAGTGTTGCCAAGGACAGACAACATACCTAGTTTGGGGTGATGTTGGACACATGAAAATGACTAAGTATTTGAAGTATGCAGAGGTTCACACACACACACATGGAAGGGCTACAGAAGAAACGCATGGAAGGATATACCCGGTGAGCACACTGAAATGATAGGGTTTTACATGCAAAAGATGGAAAGAGATGCGCACGAAGATCATTATAGAGAGGCAAAGGACTTAGTGAGTTTTTGGTATATTGGGGCTAAATATAGACTTGGAGTGTGTGACACACAAGGAGGATTATGCAGTCAAGAAGAGTCTATTTTTGAGGAAAGAACTTACAGTTTGAACATGTGCATGGATCTAGTAATAGGATTATAAATAGAGTTAACAATAGATAATATATTATTATGTGAATCTTGCATGCTTATAGTTGGTTTTGTGGCGTTGCATGGCTATTCTTAGCATGCAACCTATTTTGAGAAGTGCATGGTAGGTGAAGGGAAATTCCTCACCCCCTATATAAATGTATTAATTTGCACACGGTTTTGACACACATGGATCATTGTAGACTGGATTGTTACAGAGTTATGATGGCTGGTATGATGTTGCATGGCTTTGTGATGTTTCTTATGATGTGTTCAGCTATTATGTTTTGACGAATTAATATAATGGATCATTATGGTTGGATATTGGTTTTTGATTGTATATGTTACTGGTGATTATATGGTGAATATTGGTTTAATTGTTATGTGATCTGTATGCTTACTTTATTATGTGTGTTTCCAACTTGAGTTCATGAATCTGATTGATAAAATGGATTATGCACCTTGGGACCAGATATGTTTGAGTGATGTGCCAACACGTATAGGGTTTGAGTAAGAAAAAATACTATAGTTGCATTCATTCAGATATCACATTTTAGGTGCATAATAATGTGTGGTTTAAGGCCTCTTTGGAGTAGTTCCAACATCATTGGTGCATAAGGATACACACAACCCAATTAATTTTTATTTTTCAAGACTTTGTATCTACTACTAGGGTTTGAGATCATAATAAAAGTATTTAGAGAGCTTCATATCATGGTCTCAAACTATGGTTTGATAGTGACAAATAGTTCCAGGAAGCCAGTAGTGTGTAGAAGTTACAGATCCCATAACCAAGTAGGTATAATACCATATAGATGGTCATGGAAAATTTGTACAATCCCCTCTAGCATAGTTTTCAATCACAATTTCTAGAAAAAAAACATCATCAAGTTTAGATCTCCATGTTTCAATAGTACATCCCCCCAAAACCTTCTATAATCATCTGCAATCATTTGATTGCATTCATTCCTTTGTGTTTTTAAGTTTGTATATTTTTTGACATATCAATTGTAATTATGATTATGGTAATTAATATTGGAAGTTAATTGATCAAAATAATCAGTTGTTGCTAACCCTTACATCTTTTAGTGTGTTAATTCACTGAAATAAATTATGTGTAATGTTAAATATAATTAGGGTGTAACAACCACAAACTAATTATTTGTTTTTTATTTTTTATTTTTGATGATGGAAATAATGTCCTATTCCTTTTGAATAACACTGACTTGATCACCTCTTGAAATAATTGGTGGCCACCTTCTTAAAATTACGAATGGCCTTATCAAACCTCAATTTCACCTTGGTATATTTTTGGATAGCCATATCAAGATTCTAAATTCTTATTGGTTGCATGATCTCCACCCATTTTTTCTAATTCTCTTATTTTGGGACCCCTTAGGATGATTCTACTTCAGATTTTTATATAGTGGTTGAGAGGGTAACTAAAGTTACATAGTGGTGGTGCAAATGGTTGTGAAAGGGGAAATTGTTGAAACATGATTGGATAGAAACAATAATATCAAATATGTTGTGAAAAATCCAAAATAAGTCTCAATGGTGATATAGGGATAGTCCCAATAGAAGATGTGTAAATTAAGGAGGAAGGAAGTGAAATACTTATGCCCTGAGATAACTTTAAAGGATAAATTTCATCAACGGATATGACATCAATATAATCACATAAGTACAACTCCTTTTTTTCATCTACAATGACCAAGGAATATTTTTTATCTTTCTTTATAGCAACCATATATGGAGGAGTTCTCAATATGTCTTGTGGAATGGATTATGACATAAGTTATGGTATGTGTATAACAGTAATTGGTGGAATCATATATGGTGATTTGGTTGGGGAACCATTCTCATATATATTTGTAAAAATGGTCATAATGGGACTTTTGGAAAGAGGAGTTGTGCTTGAGGCACTTAGAGTCAAGGTCACTGATGAAGAGGTTTTTTGAGATCCCAGTATAATACTTTAGGTTCTTGGTGTACTCTAAGGGAATAAAGGATCAACCTTAGACATAAAATTAGGATACAAAGCCACAAATTGGTATTAAGAGGCACTAAAATATTTGATAAAATTTTGGGCATTGAATAGTTTTACCCATAGACACTTGTCACACATAAGTGAAAATAAAAGAAACAAAAGGAGATGGAGTGGATAATATAGGTATGGTTAATTGTGAGGATCTAGCTAGTTGAGGAATTAGATTTTTTTCTGTTGAGGAGAGTCCATAAAGAACATTCTTCCTTAAAATAGGTTCAATATTTTCACATAAATCTATCCCTCTAATAACCATTTAAGTAGTAGGTGAAGCCATTGTAGGTAGTTGATCTCCAGGTTTCACTCATTTTAGGATTTTTTTGAGTTTATTTATCACCTCATCATTCCCATGGTTTAGATGGTATTGATCATCTGCAAACCATTAGTGGATATATCATAGGTTGATCTTAGGGGAAAGGGATGCCAAATATTGCACTATATTACCCTGAGGATCTTATGTCTCAATTTTACTTTCCCCGAAAACTTAAAATATTTCATATGTGAAACCAAAATTTGGACTAAAGGATAGATATTGAACATAATTTATACCAAAGTGAATTATATGTTGGCATATGGCCTTTTATTCTTGATATTATGCAATCCTCTAACTTCTGTAGCAAATGGATGGTACATCTCCATGCTATATAGTATGTATGGAATGTGATAGGGAAACATTTTTTAGATCACCATGAATCCTTTAGTCCTTAAGAGAGTGAAATTTGGTTAATATCAATAATTAACCATATTCATAATATATTTTATTTTCTCTCTTTATATCTTAGGCATGGGATCCTTATTGACATCATTCTACTAGAGGATAAAAGAAGGTACATAAAATCCTTGTACTTATACACATATAATTTTCCAAACAAAACATGAATGGAAATGTTAGAGGGATGTGGCCACTTTGGGAATTCATCAAGGTGAAATTCTATTATATTACAACATGCATCCACAAAATAGGACATCGTGTAAAATATGCATGTAAATTTTTCTAGAGATCGTACACAATTTTTTAACACAATAAAATATTTTTTTTATGTATTATAATTAGAGAGATCACATTTTATAGATTTTTGAACTCCTTCAACTACACATTCAAATATTACCCTAAAAAATTCTCAATATCCTTATATAATCTCCACTCTTAGAATATCTCTAGTTAAATTTTGTATCAACATCTTAGGTACACTTTATTATTACATCTCACATTGCAGTATTAATGTCTCTACACAATGTTAATAGCCTACAAAGAATATTAAATTATCTTAGATAATATCATTCTACATGCACTCACAAATAATCAGTAATTTTCTAATGTTTTGGACCTATTGAACTCTATTAACTTGTTATTACAAACTAAATGAAATGATCTTCCCAAAGGTAGGTTTCTAATCATCCAAAATTATTTTGGCCTATAAGGTAACCTAAAAATTATTCATAAATAATCTATTGAATAAAAACATCCCAAATATAATTCCTCTCCTAACTATATGTAAACACCCTAATTATTAAACCCTGTTAACTAATTAAATTTATCATCCCATTTCAATCCCACAAATATTATGAATAATTAGATAGTTAGTCAATCAATATTAAGTAGTCAAACATATTTTCACCTAATAAAATCCTACATCATATATTCATATAATAATTAAATAATTCATCTCATTTTCCACCTCGAATCCCACTTTGTCTCCTATTTGTAAATATTCTCCACTATCCTCCACTATAGTCTTCTTTTGTCCCCATTTTCAAAATATGTTCCAGTATCTACCACCAAATCCTCCTCTTTGCCCCCCGCTCTCAAAGATGTTCCACTATCCATCACTAAATTCCCCTCTAATAGCGTATTATTAAATAAACTAATCCATTCAATTATCTACTATTACCCACTTCTAAATATTATCCATTATCCTCCACTATTCTCCAAAGTTTTCCTCCACCAAATCCTTCAATATCTCAAAAAATAATTTAATATTCCACCACCAAACCCACTAACTCATGTCAAAAAAATGATAAATAAACCCCTTTATCCTCAAATTTCATACATCAAGTAAATGTGATGTTATCGTGTTAAATCATCCTTTGGATCCTTCATATCATTAATCCTCAAATCCAAAATCTCTTTTCAATGAAACACTGCTAAAACCACCTTGCACATATCTAAGCTTCAACATCTAAAAATCAAGAAGTATGTATATTCAATTACGTAAAGGTTTAAATTTGTTTATATTTTTGCATGTTAATTAATTTTATTTCATTGTTTAATCTAGAGGTATATTAGGAAGAGTTAGTTTAGGATTTCATTTATAGTGTTTTCCTCTTTTTTTCAAGATAACTTTTTTGTATACATTTTGGTATACCTTGTAGGACCTTTAATCCATTTTCAAATGTCTATTGGATATTTTTCAATTTTATTTTCTAGTTGATTATTTCTTGTAGGTGTAAGTAATCCAAGATGAATTCAAAATAACTTTCGGGAAAAAATCCAACCATTTTTCTTAAACCATTTTTTCACAACCATTTGTTTCTTCTTATGAGACATTTATACTTTTTATAGAGACATTTTACCCATCATCCCTTAATATATTATTTCTTTCATAGGTCATTTGTGTTTTTTTATGTGTGTTTTGATAGGTTGTTTGCAAATTGAGTGCCTCTTACAACATTCTCATAACCCTTTAAGCCACTTTGTGTACTCAAAATTTTTATCGGTGCATTTTGAATATTTTTAACATACTCCATTGATTACATAACATGTCAAAACTATAGGTTTTATTTTAAACACCCTTATAATTTGAGGAAAAAATTTGGTGGGTTTTTGAAGCTTAGCCCCCATCTTGCATTCTCATATTCCTATAACCCCCTAGGTGCCAAGATTTGGAAATAAGTTTCCAATCAAAATCAAAGTGTGTGTGTGTGTGTGTGTGTGTGTGTGTGTGTGTGTGTGTGTGTGTGTGTGTGTGTGTGTGTGTGTGTGTGTGTGTGTGTGTGTGTGTGTGTGTGTGTGTGTGTGTGTGTGTGTGTGTGTGTGTGTGTGTGTGTGTGTGTGTGTGTGTGCGTGTGCGTGCGTGCGTGCGCGTGCGTGCGCACACGCGTGAGTGCATGTGCGTGCGTGCGTGTGCGTGCGTGCGTGCGTGCACGTGTGTGCGTGCGTGCGTGCGTGTGTGTGTGTGTGTGTGTGTGTGTGTGTGTGTGTGTGTGTGTGTGTGTGTGTGTGTGTGTGTGTGTGTGTGTGTGTGTGTGTGTGTGTGTGTGTGTGTGTGTGTGTGTGTGTGTGTGTGTGTGTGTGTGTGTGTGTGTGTGTGTGTGTGAATATTATTAGTCCATATTAACCTCACAAGTCAATCTTTGCATCGATCATCAATCCACTTGATATTTAACCCTATAACTAACACGTAGATTTAAGATTTAGCATGTTAGTATTTCACTCTACCCCTATTCTAGCATTGATCATTGACCAATTTAATGCCTTAAAAAATAATTTGAACTCACATAATAGTTTTTAAATCAATTACACCCTCTAAGTCATGTCAATTCATAGTTTTACCATCCCCCCATTCGATCCATTTTCACTCTACCTTATATTTTTGTTTTTAGGTGATCTAATTGTGCTCTGTGTTAGCTATTTCTATTTCTTGATACACTTTTTATCATATTTTTTTGTTAATCCTTCAATTTTTATAGGTTTCATCTCACTAAGTTTTCTATCCTAACATGTTTCGTATCTTTTCATTGTGCATACAAGATTAAAACATCTAAATTACTAATATTTTACAGTTTTTAAATTATTTCAAAGATCTTAACAAATGAACCTTATTGCACTTGTGTGTGGGACCATTTTGAAACAAAAAACACAAAGTATTTCACAACAATCCAAGAAATATTTCTTATTTTTTAATTTTTTCAAATGAATGTAGCATAATCTTAAACACTTTATTTTTTGTTTTCATCCCTTCCTTGGTTAAACTACATATGTTCTTCCCTCATGACGTTGGGTTATCTTGGGAATCAGAAATAGTCAAAGCATTTTATTTTCATTTTCTTAGTGTCTGGTGAGGTTGTGTGATCTCCACCCATTTGACCAAACCTTGTGTATCGATGAGGTATATAATTTTTTTGAGGAGATATCATTTTTGGCTAAGTGGGAGTGAAATTTTCCATGTGTTGGCATGTAAAATGTCAAGGCATTTTACTTGACAACCCTATGAATTTTTTTGTCATTTCTCACGAAAGTTGGTCAAGATTAAAAAATTATCTCTTTGAAAATATCAAGTTATTTGAAAGTGTTTGGAGGCTATCAATGGCTTTAGAAGTATAAATCATAGTCATTGGAAATGTCTCTCATTGTAATTCATGATAGCATGATTTAGGGAATATTCTAATAATTTTGCACTAGTCTTGGGAACATATTCACTTCTGACACTTTTTTAGGAAAAGGCATTCTCAGTCATTGGAGGAAGGTCAAAGTATGCTAAATGGTTAAGGATATTCTAGATTTTCTAGAATTCCATAGCATATTCATTGGAAATATTTTAGGGCCTACTACATACTTGTATTTTCAAGATAAAGTTTTGGAGACATAAAAAATGAGAACCCTTCATGAATTATAAATCCTTAGCCATGTTGGAGGTTAAATTACATGAAAGGTTTCATGAGTTCTAAATGGATGTAAAAATAGTGCAAGTAGTCAAAATAGGGATCATGGATTCTTTCACATGTTCTTGGTATTAGTTTTTGTTTTGATCATAGTAATTTTTCTTCATAGCCAAAAACCAATTGTTGCCCCATTATGTCTACTTCAATAAATTTTGCATTTTTCCTCAAAAAAAATAAGAAGTCACTTTCATCCCTTGTAAATTGTGGGAATATATTAATTGGATGATTTCTAGTCAATTTCATATATCATACAACCTCGGAATTCCTTCTCTTGCTTCAAGAATGAAAGTTTCACCATCCAGTTCCTTCTCAAACCTATGGATGCGGTTTTAGGAAAATTATTTCCTCTTTGCAACCAAAAATGTGTTTTTGGGAATTATTGGGCTCTAATTTAAAGTTCAAAGCGTGTCTTTGTTATTTATGACTCTCTAATATGCATTTTTGGGAAGTTCCAAGTTTTAATTTGATGTTGTGATTGCACTTTTTCACTTTAGGTTCTTCATGGAAACTAAATGTGCACATTTCAAACTTAAGTGAGTTCCCTGGTTCTATTTTGAAGTTAGGATTTCAATTTTTGGAACTTAAGTGAGTTCCTTCATTAGATTTTGAAGTTGAGATACATTTTTTGGAACTTGAGCGAATTATAAATTATATTTTCTCATTGAGGTGCACTTTCTTGTTTCTCATGTCCTATTTTCTCATTGACATACACCTTTCACCTAGGGTTCCACTTTGGAACCAAATGTGTGCCTATGGGTTCCTTATGAAGCTCTAAAATGTGCTTTGGTTCCACTTGGAAACCAAAATTGCACTATTGGAACCTCAAGTTCCTTCCATAAACTAAAAATGGGATTTGAAGTTCCTCATGTCTTTCAAAAGCGCACTTCCCCTCCAAAATACTATTGTTACATAACTTCCCTTACCTTTAGAAAATTACAAATTAATTAGGTGGTGACCCTCTATGGTTTACTACAATTTGGTGAATTGGAAATAATATTTAAGTAAAGGTACCTTTTTCTATAAATGATACTGCTTATACTAATTAAAATGACTTGAACTAAGTAATTCATTTAGTTATCAAAAGATTCACTCTTCAAATTTTATGACACTCACACTGCAAATGAGTGAGAACTCCAAATTGGTTATTTCTTTTCCCTCACACTCACAGTCAGTGTTTTTCTTACACCCACAATTATTAAAAGTCTCACTCTTCAAATTTTGATTTTTTGCTAACTAAAGGTTTGAATTTTTCTCCCATGTCAACAAGTGATAAATCACATCCCAAAGTGTGAGAGTTCAAGTGCAAGTATTAAAAATGAAATATCATAGAGGTAAGTATTTAAAACTCACACTTTCAAAGTGTGAGTATTCAAAAATAGCCTTCCCAAGTGTGAGTAGTAATACTTCAGGCCTTGCATCTTTCACTTCGTGAGAAATTATTTCAAACATCCAAGTGCAAGAGAAAATAAAAGGTCAAAATCTTAGGAAAGGTCAAGTACACATCACCAATATAAAAGGGTGAGCCAATCCCAATAGTACAAGTGGTATCCTACTTGTCATCCCACTTATCCTCAAACATAGCATCCCACATGGTATACACGTGGTGTCAAGATCTCAAAAAGAGGGATAGTTAAGAGTGACAGTTATGATTTACCATAGGATGCATAGGTGTAAGGTCCATATTCAAAAGGATTATTAATTCAAAAATCAAATTTTTATATAGGAAAAAAACATCAAGTCATACATTATACACAATTAATATGTTTAATGTCATTTTAGATAAGAGATTTACTAAATTATAAGGATCTCATGCTAACCAAAAATATCATTTAAGCCTTCAAATTACAATTTCATATAAATTTTTATCTCATTTTTTTTCCCTTTTTTGTAAATAGTTTAGTTCGAGAGATCCTTTGCATCTGTTGCAGGCCATTAATCTTCAATCATAGTGAGAGAACCATGACCATCCAACTTTTATGCATTCATATATTCCTATTTAAACACTTGAGTGATACAATACACTGTGTTTGATTAAGTTTTCATGGACCATGAATTTTAGCACTATTCATCCATTTTCTCAATAGTCTAGAGAGAAAGACACTATGTAGATACCATGAATGAAGTAGAGATGTTGGTGGATCAAGAAAAATGGTCCAAGGACATTAGGGCATTGAAAAGAGTTTCCCCCCACCTAATTATAACTAAGTCTAAGGTATTTCTATGTCCATAACTACTTTATTTCCTTCTTGTTTATTGGGCATGCTTCAAATATTATTACAAATTACCATATGATTAAACCCTATATAATAAAACTATAGTTAAATCTTGGATGACCACAAGATAAGTAAGGTTCATTTTTTAGGGTTAGACCAAGGACCCAATTGATAACATGGATTATCCTAATATGAATGACATCCAAATTCAAAGTTTCAGACTCAGGGTCTGTATAGCAATAGCCCTAATGAATAGACTATATGGAAACCATTCATTACCAAATTTTATATAGCTTGACTTCTCCTTTTCATGATCATAAATGAGCACACAATTCCTTCTTTAGGGAAAGTAGTAACTTCTAATTTGATTTCCTAAAGAGAAAAGTTTGTAAACCATAAGAAGCCATTTTACATAGCCTCCTACCTAATAGATGTATTTTTTGGTGTTCTTAAATGTCCATAAATTTGTGAAATATGGTCTCCCTCATCCATTTTTGAGGTTAATTAGTCATATTCAGACCTATATGCCCATATATCTAGGGATTTCATAGAGAACATGTGTGCATCATTATATCCCACAATCTATAAGGAGTTGCATGAGACAAGCATGCCAAGGGTTTGTAATAATTTCCTTTCTTTGATCAAGAAAATTGGGGTTATATTATTTTACACATAGTATGCAATGATCATGATTAAGGGGTTACTTATACCTCCTTTTCAACTTCCATATTATGTACCCAGCAAACTAACAGAATGAGAATTTTCTTATCAAATTTGTAATGGTTTAACAGGTATATGTTAGGATAAAAATATAATAACTCATCATCCCTTGTCATTCATTATAAAATGCAAATATTTTAAAAGGTGGTATGATTTGAAAGTTGCAGTAACCCAAAAAAATTATTTTTATTTTCTCCAACACCCTCTAAGACAATATGACTTAAGAAAAGGAGCGGTGAATCATTTAGAGTCACTTAAATGGAAAATATGTATAGCTTATGCACATATGGATTATGTTAATGACTGGGTATGGATTACCCAAATAGATGAAAGCCTAATCCAACAAAATATGAAGAAAATAGAAGTAGTCCCTCCTCTAAGAGGAACAATAAAAAGGTACTTTACAAAAATAAAGGCAGTTGGTTATTCATATCCTTCAAGGAAGTCACCAACTCCAACTTCTACCTAGCCTCTCCCAGGACCAACAAAGGCAGAAGATGTCCCAAAAATTCAATAAGTCATGTTTGAACCAACCGAAGGCCTTGTTTTAGTTTCATATGACTTAACTTATTTAAATGAATAAGAGGAATCCACATAAGCAAAGGTTCCTTCCAAGAAAGTGCAAGCAAAGCTAGCTCAAACTACCCCTAACACTCCTCATGAAACATAGTAAAACTAGATGGAATAGACCATGCTTTTCCATAGGAAGAAACTAGATTGGGTGGCTCAAGAAGAGCCATTAATAAACATTGAGTTAAATCCTAGAAAAAGGACCTTAAAGAGTGTGAATAGAAATAAAATGTCCACACAACATGTTATCATTTGACATGAGACATTAGAGGAAATTTTCTCCCTTACAAAGAAAAATAAATCTAAAGGTTCCTAAGTAGCCCAATATGAAGAGGACCATGTGTCTTACATAAGGGCCTAAGATGAATTAGTAGTAGATTTGGTAAGAGGAGTACATGCTAGAAATAAAGAGCTTTAAACACAAGCCAAGGCCTGTGTTCCTGAGGTAACTACTTCATATGTTGAAAAAGCCTTACTAAAATTATACGATGTTATTAAAGAAATCATTGAGGCTAAAAATAAGGAACAAACCTACCAAAAAATTCAAACAACATCATTGAAAAGATGGGGGTTATACAGAAAATGCTAAGAATCATGGCTCGAGCTATTAAAGAAGTGATATGCAAAGGCCCTACAATTTTGACTATGGATGATATTGGTATATGTCAGGCATATGAAACTTACAAAAGAGAAATATTGAGGGAATTAATTCAACACATGGTAAAACTTTCTACTCATTTGGATGATGTAATTTCAAGTGGAAGTCAAATTCTGTTAGAAGCATCACTCACAGGGGTCTTTAAGGAATACCAAGGATTAGTATCCACTACCAAATTTGATGAGTTTCTTAATCAATTTATAAAAAAGTTTCATAAGATCATAGCAGAATCAAATGAGGAAGATGTTTCCCAGGTCATTTTGATTTTTTTGCAAACTATGGAAAAGGTATAGAAAAGGAATAGTTTAAAGGAAATCATAGGAAAAACCAAGGCTACATAGAAGGATTTATTGGATAAATCTCATGTACTCTTCAAGAAGCCAATTATGGATGTGTTAATGCTTGATAATGATTACAAGATTTGCAAGGAGGATTTTGTTTCCATGGGAAAAAGGCTAGCTCCAACTAATCTAGTATAAGAGGCCTCCACACAAGCCAAACCAACACAAGTAGAGCCATCATAAGTGGACCCAGTCTAGAAGCTCCCCATAATTAAATAAGAACCTCAATATTTCCCTAGTTATCGTTGTATTTTTTTCATATTATCTTTATCCATTGTGGTTAACCTAATAGAAATTAGTTAGGATATTTCTTAAATGGGAATTTATTGGTAGTATTATTTAATCCATTGTAATTATTGTTCAAATTGGGTGGTAAAGGAAGGCCCCTAATTGTACAAATAGACCAACCTCCATTTTGTACAAGGAGAGGATGTTATTTTTAATAATTTAATGCAATCTAGATTAAAATTTAACTTATGAAAGCTAATTTTTTCTGATCTACATTCTCTTATTTGTCCTTTATATATTTTGTGTTTATAATATTCAGTGTTTGGTGTATTACATGTTAGCTTTCCTATAGTAATTCATTCAAATTGTGCATCTGCAAGTTTAGATTCAATTTTTATAAGATTTTGACAAGTTAAATTTATCCTTTAAATGTGCATCTAGTAATTTGATACGGTAAATTTGGTTTACAGTCTTGATTCCTTTAAATTTATGCACTAGTGACATTAAAATTTGAGTAGTAACTAAGTTTTATGTTGTTGGTTTACAATGAAGGTGTGTTGTTTCCAAGATTGTGTAGTAAACCAATATTAAATACATTTATCTTTGTAGATTTATTTTCCTTTTTAGTTTATTTAATCATTTCCCTTAAATTAATTTAGTTTTGAGAATCTTTTCAAAGATAAATCAATTGAATAAATTTCAAGAGTGGTGCTAGAAGGATTAACAATTCAGTAAACACACTCAATATTGGTATAAATAACCAAAACCCTATAATTCATGCACTGATTCATATTTTAATTGCTTCTAAAAAGAGTAGGATGTAAGAGCCTATCATTTTCCTCCTTTATTTATTTCATTTTGATACATTAACACATCCAAGTAAAAATAACTTAAAGCAATTCCCAACTAGATCAATTTCATTTTATAACAAAATTGAATTCTCATTTTCTCCATGAAACTTCAGTTCTTCCTCCCATTCCTCCATGAAAAATAGTGTGATGCCCTATTGTTTCTCAAACTAATTTTTCTCATGTCTTGAGCTTCCATGGACAAAATCCTTTGAAACTTTGCATGTTTTTCCTCCATGAAAAATTCCTTTAAGATCATATAAGACACGAGGTCTGTAAAAAGTTTTTTTTATCCTCCCACTTGAAATTTTCTTTTGTATAAACCCTTTGTTTCCATAGGTCTTCCAAAACATTCAAGTGTTCATATCTTGCAAACCCTAAGATCAATCTCCATGATAATTTTTCCATGATTTACCCTCCAAAATTCCTTCCACATTGATCTATTCCTCATATGCTAGAGTGGAGAGATTCATTCCATGCGATTTGGTCATCTTTTGCTTATAAACTCCATTAAAAAACTCACCTTACAACCAAAACTTGTTTTGTAATTTCTCGCAAAATCCCAATGAGAAATATCCAAAAAAATTGAGCACTCCTCCCTCTCAACAACACCTTTCAAAAAAATCAAGTCCCATGTGATTTGTATGAGATTTTCTCTTGGAGTGATATAATTAATATTTCAACCCAAATCCCATTAAAATGTGTTAAGTTATGTCCAGAACCCATTTTTTCATTTCATGTTGATTTCAAAGAGAGAATATTATAAAATTTAGAGAAAATCATCTTCTTATCAATACCTTTCAAATGAATCCATTAATTCATATTTCCATTGAAGTATCTCTCCCATATTTATCAAACCAATATTTCAGTTGCCTGCTTCATTAAAAAATCCCACTAAAACTCAAATTTTGCCTTGTCAAAGTACTAGTTTTCCATTGCCAAAAATTTTTCAAGGTTACCCATTTTAAATATGAATTTCAAGTATTTTAGGATACAAGATCCTATCTCTTTCTAATCATTGAAATGCCTAACATCATAGATAGACAACATAGATTTCATGGACTTCGAGGACCTAAAGATGAGGATGACATAAGGTAATCAAACTCCAATGGTAGATAGACTATTTCGTAGTGGCTTGTATTAGGTTGCAATTTCTCTATCTATCTAAATGTATGGATTTGGTATTGGCATGTTCCAATAACTATGACCCCATAAACTAAGAAATAAAGTGGAAAATGGTTCATTGTTGACTCATCTATATCCAGTACAAATTAGCACCACTTTTTGGATACGAAGGAGAAATAATTCTATTTTTTTAACCAAAGAGAGTGTCTTAGCTGAATGGAATAAGTAGGATTCCAAGATCAAAAATATGTTAGTTTGCTCATGGTTGAAAGTACAAAAGAAATGGCCTTCTACACTCCCTAAAACTCTAGTAAGAGCATACTTTCATGAAGATATCTCATATATAATTGTCCTATTGAGCTGAGTCATTGGAGAAGCCACGATGAAGGAATTTTAAGCCTTAGATGGCCGAGTTCATGAATATTATCTATGAGGGATCACAACACATTGATTAGTGTTAAATCATTAGTGACAACTTGCATAATGCCTTTTTGGGTGTGGCCTTGACAAGTGAATTCTTCATGACCTTATACCTTATGTATTTTATCGCTACAACTAAAATTTGGATGGGATTATCCATGGGAGAGCTAAGTAAAGATAGGATGATATATGATTACCACCCTCAAATCACTCATGAGGGGAATGCTTACAACATTTCAGATGGGTCAATGATGCCCTCACTACATTCTTAGTCAATCAACTTATTGGAAGGTAATACTGCTTTGAGAATCTCAAGGATGTCGTAGACCTCATCAATGTATATGGCAAGTTACTTCATCTAGTTCTACATAGTCACATACATTCATATTGGTGCCTTTTACGGATACCCATACAAGCGCCTGAGGTATACCAGTGATAAGCTAGTTTTGATTGAATTATGTATAAAATTAGGTGTCATGCATGCTAAGTTGAAGGATGGAAAGGTAAAAGGTATTAATTTCCCCTTCAAACTTGGAATTTACTATTGTAATAATGTTCTAGATGCATAAAATGTTGAGTCTTCTATGTTATCCTTTAATATGCATTCCTATTCTAAAAGGGAAAACTTTGATAGTAAGGTGTTTTTCAAGAATAACATGAGATTTACCCATGTTAATACCCACCAACATGAAATCAAAGACTTTTGGGATGATTTTTTGATGATATCTAGGTTGGATAATGAGATTACATGAGGATGACTACTAAACAAATGAGGGAATTCAAGTTATAATGGGACATAGAAGGATTGATTGATATAGTACCAACTTAATTGACCTAGACTTTATGGAGTATGTTCTTGATCAGAATTTAAAATCCATTGATTGGTCCAAAAGGGAATCAAACGACATCCTAAACTGCACTATTGTTGTACTAAAAATATCTAAGAATTGGTTTCTCAACAAAGTGTCTGAATTCACTTCTAAAAGTGAGATCATTGATTTGAGATAAGTGAGGGAACATCTCACACCAAAATCTATATCAAGAGTTTCAAATTCGCATGTCTACAACCTTGAGTTCTCTGAAAGAGACCATTCCATCATATAAGTCTCACCTTTCATTTGCCTCTAAGTTTTCTATCAAAAGGAATTCCACCACTTCTCTTGAGCCATGAGGAAATGGTACTTCTCTTAAGAAGGAAAACCCCATATTTTCTTAGGAAGACATTACCCAACCCTTCTCACTTCTATTGGAAAATTGTATCAATTGTGTTATTATTGAATTTAAGTCAATTGATGTTAGGTGGTCTAGGTGAACTATTTATGTTGGATAGGTGATATAGGATTGTTGGTTAGGTGATCTAGGCATGTTGGCTAGGTAATCTAGGTATGTTGGCTAAGTGACCTAGGAGTCTTTGTGATGAAAAATTAAGTAGTGAAATTATTGGAGCATGTGTATAATAGGTAAAAGAACTATTTTTTAGGCTCATAAAGTCAAGAAATAGGTTTTGGTGCAAAATATTACTTCTAGAAAAAATTTCCCTTTGGGAACCCAACAACTCTTGTATGAAAATAAGATGGGATGGAAAATTTTAGACTCATTCTTCTCCAAAAAAAATTATATGATGGAGGAAGGTTTCTTGGTGTTTAACGCAAAATTTCAGGTCATTGTGAGGTCATTTGAGAAAGTTATGTGATTTTTTTGTAAAATAGGTCTATTGAAAAGCTCATTTTGAACTACCTGGCTTCTTAGCCCTCAAGAAACTATATAGAAACTCCTTCAGATAAATAATAGAAGGAATTTTTGGATTAAAGTATCCTAGAAATCATGTATAAAAAGTAGTTTGTCAAAAGGAGGTGTATTTAAAAAGATATGAGCATTTTTACGAGGTGGTTTTCCTTTTTCCTGACTATGTTCTAAGCTAATAAGAGAAATAAGTTTTAAGTTGATTCAAAATGTCATGTTTTATTCTTGTAATTAATTTAAAATATCATTTATGATTCTCTCTTAACTCATCAGGTGTTTGAAGAGGTTGTTAAGGATATTCTAGCATCCACCCTCTAAATTGGTGATTTCACATCAGGAGGACAGGTATTGTTGCACAATAACAGTCAAATGAGTGAACCTATAGGAGATCCTAAAATCATTTATGGATTTTGGAAGAAAAATTCAAAACATCCATTTCCCTCGGTGAATATGTCTAAAGTTCCTCTCTAAGGCTCTTACCTAAAAAGTATGACTATGCAGTCCCTATTGGTTCTAAAGCTACATAATAGTTGATGGAAACATGCAACATCTGTGTTGTTCATGACTCTAAATAGTTGGATAATAAGGATTAGTGTTAAAATAATCCACACAAGTTAAAAGGTTTTAATCCCATGATGTTTTGTGAATTGTTTTTCCTGTTTACCCCTCTTGAGCTATGTACTACTAATATACTCTAAACTAGGGTTTTTTAAAAATGTTTTGACCTGTATCTTCCAATTCCTCTGACCAAATTGCAAAAAAATAAATAATATTCTCTGTAGGGGAATTATATGTGTTTTCAAAAGGAATTTTGTAAAATTGTTGAGTATGGGGAGAGTTTTAAGTTGCATAAGTTTAGAAAACTGTCATTTTTTTCTCTTGAAAATTCTCAATGTTAGAGATTTTTTTTTATTTGTTCAAGTTATGAATATAATGTTAAGTATAATGAAGGAATGAGTGAGATTATTTGAGCTTGAATTGATTTTTTTCACTGGTCAAGTGTTCCAAGAAATGTTTTTAGTGCAATATAAATAGTGAAGGCCTTTTTCGTCTAAGTTATTTAAAAACTTGAGCAAAACAAGATGGTTCTTGGCATTAAGGAAATCTACAGGCCTTAAATATCATCTAATATGTTCGAATTCATATGATTATGCTCGAAGCACAAAATATTTCTCAACAGTGATCAATCTTATGTCTCTTCGTATAAAAGGTTGAATTTCAGTTGAAAGCATGATGTCTTGTGAATTGAAGCTAGTGCAATGTTTGAAAAAATTGAAGTGTCACAGGTTAAGAATTTGAAGAGTCACTTTCTTGATACATAAAAGGTCATATAGTTGAATAGTT
The DNA here is from genome assembly GCA_019776745.2 of Taxus chinensis. Taxonomy (NCBI): domain Eukaryota; kingdom Viridiplantae; phylum Streptophyta; class Pinopsida; order Cupressales; family Taxaceae; genus Taxus; species Taxus chinensis. The sequence goes on along the minus strand of CM034157.1, from coordinate 320,945,580 downwards.
TGTATAATTACTTTGAGATACAAGAGATGAGTTTAAGAGACAATTAATATTGAGTATGATGTATTTTTAAGTGTGGAAAGAAGATGAGACAACAAGGGAAGATATAAAGTTAGAAAATGAAGATGAAAGGTCAAGTGAATAGGGTACAAAAGGGGAATGATTTATTCTTGTTGATGTTATTAATAACCCTTAATTATCTTTTGTTGAAGAAATATTTACTGCAAAGCAAAACCCCTTGGACATAGCCCAAAACCCCTGGAATTGTATTTAGGCTTGTAGCTGGTTGATGTGGATTGTAGAAGATGAAGTATTCATAATTGTAAATTAATGAATGAGAATAGTTTTACTATTTTTTAGTTTTTTTCCTTTTATTTTTTGTGTGCATCTTGTAAACCTCTAATAAGGATCAATATTTTGTACTCCTTCTAAATATCAATGACGAAGAGATTTGAATTGATTTTATGTTCTTGTCATGAATGCATGCCATGATGAACTAAATCAAATTGTGATCAAGCACTCGCATAGGTGTTTTATGAAGTTGTAAATTCAGTGTTTGAAGTAGAAAAGTAAAATAATTATTACAATACTAATTCACCCCCTCTCAGTCTCTTGTCAATTCTAACAATTGGTATAAGAGCAGGCCCTTGGAAGTGGTATTAATAGGATAAAGGGAGATCTTTGGTGACAAGGATGGGAGATATTTATTGGGTAAGGCATGCAATAGACTCCTATGAAGAACTATTACAAAATTTATCTTTATCTCATGAGGAAATTATCAAGTTTGTATAGAATCAACTCAAAATATATCTAGTTGAGAAAGAAGAACTGAAGAAAGAGAATGAAGAATTGAATAAAGAGTTAAGAATCATGATAAGTAAGTTATCATGTTTTCAAGAGATCTCGTAAAAATTAGATAGGATGTTAGGAAAAGAAAAGTTATATGGTGATAAAATAGGTCTAGGCTTCATAGAAAACTCATGCAGTAAAGAAGGTGAATCAAGCAAAGGTTCAAATTTCAAAATGCAGTCAAGAAGAAAAAATAGTCTAAAGTATTCATCTCATGGAAGATCACCTATTAAGAAGCCTAATGCATTTAGGCATGTTTCTTTTCATGGTAACTACTACAAGTGTGGTGCTTATGGCCATAGGGCCAATATGTGTAATCCTAATGTGGAAAAGAAAGAAGATTCTAAGAGAAGAAACTCAAGAACATCACTCTGAAGGAGAAAAAGGAAGAAAAAAAGGTTGGACAAAGATACGAAGATGAATGTTATCACTTTCATGAGAAAGGAAATTTGGAAAAGTATTACAAAAACGAACCATCAACCATGAGAAGGTATGTAAGAAAATTAAATGGATATTTCTATGCTTGTAATGAATTTGGACATAGGTATTTTGAGTGCAAAGGAAGACAGGTTGAATTCTTTAGGTGCCACAAGGTTGGGCACATTGCAAGGTTCTGTGATGTAGGTCAACTGAAGAAAGAAACTCAAATACCTAAGCAAAAAATTTAGACATACAAGAAGAAGGGAGAATCTGGTCAAAGTGTTCAAGAGGATCCAAAGAGTGTGATTGATCAAAAGGAAGAAGTTTTACTGTGAGAATGAATCATAAAAAGAAAAATCACTCAATAAGAAAAAAGAGATTTGAGACCTTTTAGGTCTCTCATCAATCTCCTCCATGGTGTATTGGTGTGAAGGGGAGATGTCTTGTCAAAGGTATCAAAGGCTAAATTTTATGAGTGTTTACAAAGGAAGGGTATTGATTACATGATTTTTAGAGTTCATTGATCTCATTGTGTGGCCAACTGTCCTTATCCATTCTGTTCCGTGTAAGGAGTAAAAGTGCTAAATGGAAAAATTCTAGAAGAAGATGTAAATGAATTTAGTATTCCAAAAAGACTTGTAAAATTATTGTTCACAGTAGATCTAGAGGAATCTTGAATGTTTTGAAGGTGTATTTTAAGAGTGAAGATCATGTTAAAAACGCATATGTGAGATAAATTCTTACAGGTAGTCCTAGAAGGTATTTTAATGAATGTTATGCTAAGGTTCTTGTGATTCTACAATAAGTTCTATCTTCTCAAACTAAAATTTCTAATGAATCAAAGAGTATGTTAGTCTCATAATGCTAAATGAGAAATTTCATACAAGTAGCCAATGAATACAATCTATCTCAGTGACTCTTATCATTGTAAAACAAAAGTTGTTGAAAGTGTATTTTAGCATGTTTTGAGATCATTCCCTGCAAGATCTAAGATGTATAGCCTGTGTGGGACTCAAGAAAACTTGTTGATAGTTTATGAAAGTATTATTTCTAGGATCAAATGATCCTTCTAAATAGTAGGATTTCATAGCTGTCATATGTTCTGCACTAGAACCATCTTAACAAATATCTGTATATGAAGCAACATGTTCATAGCTTCACAGTTATAAAGAAGAAAATCTTATTGAAATTGTCCCAAATATTCAAGTCAATTCATGTAACTTGTCATAAGGTCATGTCTTTGAATGATTTAAAATCACAGGTTATTCAGGAGTGTTTAATTGAATAAAAACAATTCTATGGTTTAGGTTCTCTATAAAGAGATCTGTAGTTAAAGTTCAAATATGCTTCTTTATCAACAAGAGGGTACCTCAAGTCAAGAGTGACAAGAAATGAGTATGTGAAATCAAATGTTGTAAAGTTGACTTTCTACCAAGTGATTAATGTGTGATTTCAAGTGATTCTTGCATATGATCTTGTGACTGTGATCAAGATGTTAAGAGAATCAAGGTTGCATGATGGTGGTAAGGAGTGAAGTTTGGAACCAAAAGGGTCAAAATGGAAGGATTTTAATTTTCTCTCAAGAAAGGAATCAAAATGTGAGGTAATCTTTAGAAAATATGTCATTTAGGTGAGTTGGCTAGAAAATTGTCATCATGTGTCTAATTTCTTCAAAGAATTCAAACTTCTTCAACAAATCTCTTTTTTCCCCCTATGGTCTTGATATCATCTCGGGTATAATTCTTCATTGACCTTAAATTTCTCAAAATCTGTCTAATTCAGGGTAACGGTCTTTCTAAGAGTGAAAATGTTTTGAAGCCCTTTAATGACTTAAAAGAGTCTATATGATCAAACATTTTACATAGTATGGATGTTTGAGTGTTGTTCCAGAATCAGGTGTCAAGATTCTATGGATCGGGTAGAAATTAGGTCAATTTTTTCTATAAATATTTATGCTTGTGTCATGTTCCATTCTGAAGACGTAAGATTTTGAGGACTATTGACTTTCAAGGAATGATAGAATTTCCACTTGTAAGTTCAGAGAATAGTGATATTTTCATGAACTTGTAATCAATATTGACAAGAATGAAAATCTACATTTCTTCCAATGAGTTGAAGTGATAGGTTGAGAAATAAGATTTCTTAATGTCACTTTGTATGGCTCTATAATGCAAGAATGAGTTTGTTCTAAAATTAATCTCAAATAACCGTTTGGAATGTCTTAGTGATTTTGTCAGAAATGCCTTCATTGTATCTTGAGGTCTTTGGACAATAGCTAAATTAATCATGAGTTATGGGGTGTGGATTCTAGGTTGGATACTCACAAAGAATAACCTCAAGAATTATTGAGTAGTGTACCCTCTTATCCTGAAATGTCCTCATAATTACCCCATATTGAACTTTTCTGAAAATAAAGTAGCTATGAAGTGTTCTGAAAATGAATTCAATATGTAATAGGTTGACCCCATAATTGGTTGTCTTTTCTTTCTTCTGCAGGAGTGTAATTAGTTTTAGAGGATATAATTACTCAAGTGATATGTTCCCCATAAGAAGGATATATCCCCAGATGGCAAAGGTGGATGATCAAATAATTTTCAAATATGACATTCATCACCAACTAGTTATAGCGAAGTGTGCTCATGAGGACTATGAAAGAGGCACCCAAGGTAATCTTAGTGGATTAAGAATAAGGTGAAAATTCTTCAAGGTATATGTAAGATATAAAATTTGGATAAAAAAATATTTCAAGTGTCAATAATTTTTAAAGGTCTCCTCTGTAAAGATCAAGCCTTGAAGATACTCAAAGGATTATGTCCTAAAAATAATGAATTATTTTGAAGTGAGTTAATAAAATGATGACAATTGATGAATAATTTAATGAATCGAAAAATTATTTCTTGATTCAACCATGAGTTGTCATGTAAGAATATCTCAAACTGAGATTGCATTTTGAATAATGGATGTGTCTCAAGGGTCCATAGTTCTCTTCTATAGTGCAAATAATTTAAGAATGGAAGATGAGGTTACTCTTGTTCCATTTGATAAAAAACTATGTTGAATGGTATTAAGGATATCATGACTCATTGAGGAAGGTTAAAAAGGTCATTTCAAGTACTGACTGATTGTAATACCAAGAAGTGTATGAAGAGAATTCATAAATACACAAGTGTTCAATTCAATGCATGAGGTCTAAAACCTACAAGGCTACAAAACCTTTTATTTCACAATTGAGGTCTAGAAGTTCAAAATTGGATTTCAAATTGAAAATATAGTTGATTAATGCATACAGGTGATAAGATTTCATTATATTTTTATAATAAATTTCAAAGGCATGTAATGTTATGAAGAAGGAAATTAAAAGATCTTAGTGAATGTCATGGAGTTTTACAAGTTCACTATGTCTATGACTTAAATTGGAAAGTAATTTGGTATAAAAAGAAATCAGTTCTTGATAGGATTATTTTGAAGTGAGTTAAAGTAAGAATATCTTGTAAGGGTATGAAGGCAAATTTCAGTGAACCTTCAAGATTGTTAAAATCATTGGAGGATGATAGAAGTAGACATTCATTAGATGACGCTCAAGCTTAGGAATCTATCATTCTGGCTCAAATTAGTGTCATGGGAAATTAAATTGAGCTCATGTTAAGATTCTTGTTGCAAAAGAAGAACTTTATGAGGACTCCATAAATAAATGATTGGTGCGAGAAAACAACCATTCACTGAATGGTCTCAAGATGATCAAAGGTTCAATTCTAATCTCCTAAGGTAAATAGAGTTTCAAAGTTATGTAGTTGTGAAAATGTATCAGAAAGGACAAAGTTAAATCTGAATCTCAAATTGATCTGATTTAGGAATCATGGATGTTTCTTCAACATGTGACTATGAAGAATTAAAAACCTTCTGAATTTAGGGATGCTCAGGTAGCTCACCATGGAAGAGCTAAGGTGGTGATGATGAACTAAATTCTTGATGACAAGGTCAAGTTCTGACCGGCATTAAATAATGTGTAGAAGCCTTATGAAAAAGTAATTGTAGTAAAATGAACCTAAGTTGATGAGAATTAAGTATGATATTAAAGAAGTTTGAAATATGTAACTTAAATGGTGTGATGGATCCTACATCATGAGTGACTTTGTGAAAAATGCATGAGTTACAAAGATAAGACCTATTCATCATCATATGTTTAAGGATCTTTATTGAGTCTCAGGAATGTTTTGTAGGTATGGTATATGAATTCCTTCTGGAATAAGAAATGTGAGCTTGGACTGACAAAATTTCTTGGTGACATATTAAGAAGGTTGAGCTTTAATCCTTAAAAAAGGTAATTGTGTATGGATCTTAAGCAAGGTGTCATTCCTCAAGGAGTCTAAAATTCTCATTCAAGTAAAGATAAATGAGTGTGAGTATTATAGGAAATCCCTACAAGTATTTTAAGGTGGATTGTAATTGAAGAAAAAATCACTTAAATCCTGACTCAAGAAGGCATAAATTTAGGACTTAGATAACTGTGAAATGTTGTAATCAAGATGAATGCATGGCATTGTTGATGATGAAGTATTGAAAATGAACCTAGAAATTGTGATGAGGTGAAAGTAAATGGTATGAATGAAAGCTCAAAATGTGAATGGTGTATCCTAGCTCAGATTTTTGTAAAGGTCCAAAGGATCATTTACTATTGATGCTAAAGGAGTCAGAAATGAAGATATTTCAGTCACAAGGGGAGTTCTCTTGTCAAGTAAGTCATTGTATGAGCTTTGTGTCCATTATGAATTTGGTTCATTGTGAGGTCATTGTTTCATGTCAAGTCAATGCATTCCTTTTTCATAGATGTCAAAGGGGGAGAAGTGTGATAAGAAACATGCAAATGAGGAATTATAAGTGTAGGTGTGCCATCAAATTTTCTAGGTAGTTTCCATATGAAAAGGGGGAGTTTTTTTGAAGAATGTGTCAAGTTTTCATTGATGTTAGCCAGTCTAGGTGAACTAGGTATGTTGGCTAGGTGACAAAGTGAGAATGTCTAAGAATCTTGTGAACAAATGCAGACTCATCTTGATTTCACCATTTCCAAAGCTTCAACTTGTCTTGAACACATTTCTATGCTGCAAAATTCACTCGATGATGATGAAGACCATCATACCATGAATGTTCCCTCTATAGCTGAAAATAATTGTCCTCAATAACAAAGTGGAAGTTTTTAAGAAGATGTTAAATGATAAGGGAGTCATTTTGTTATCACTTCTTCTAAGTGCCTCACTGATTCAAGAGGTAAATTCATGTTGCAATTCAAGGATGATGAATGTTCCTAGGATAAATGTATCTATTTCACCTTTTTATTAGATTGTTTCTTAGAAGCATTGATGAAACAAATAGGGTAACGAGTGCATAGGAGGAATACCTGTTCAAATGTTCGGTTGATGGGTTGTTGCGATCGGATGACTTCTGAATCCACGGCTGATCATGAGAGCTTCCTTTTGGCTAGGAGGAACTACCTGTAATGGAAATAAGACCACCAGAAGGAATTAAACAATATGGGCAGTAAACTTCCTAGCGTAAGCTAGATCTGGGAAGAATGATACTTCCTAGATGGCTGTCAGTCCATTATTTTAAATAATTAAATGTTGTAAACAAAGTAAATCCTATTGTTATTTAAAATGATTTAGGTATCTCACTTAAAAACACAATAAGAAATAGATCTAATCTAACAGGCTAAGCTAGAATAGAATCCAAAGGTCAAATAATTGGTCTGGGTCTTTGTAGGTCTGATAAAGGTCTCGGGTAGATTAAATATGGATGAGGGTGAGATAAATTTGGTGGGTAGGTCTCTATTCTAGGGATGTGTGGGAAAATACATAGAGACTGGTTTCAGTCACAGGTGACAGACGACGGTTAGGTATAACCGGTGCCCGTTACTGTTAGATCTAGAAATGTCACAAAATAGGCTGTTGGTCTACTTTTTTATTACACAAAGGACTTTGGTTGGTCAGGGTGAGGTATTGGGTTTACTGGAGTAGGATTTTGTGAGGTTTTAATGGGTCTATGGAGGTGAAAATGTGGAGGAGGTCAATAGGGAGAAAGATAAACAATGGATGATAAAATGATGATGAAATGGAAATAGACCAGGAAAGTATGATGTTATACTTACTTGGATTCCATTCCTGAATGCCTGTGTGTGAGGAATGGAGGTGTTGATGATGGGTTTGAAGGTTGCAAGTGATCACAAACTGAAGAAAAGCTTCTGCATGGGCTACATGTACACTCTTCTTTTCTTGGGTAAATAAGATCATGGCTGGGATGGTTGTGCAGAAGAAGATGCTCAATCCCCTTCCTTGCATGTGATTTTTCACTGGAATTTGCTCTCTGAAGATGTGTTATCTCTATGAGATTTGTTCTTTCTCATCAAATTTCTCCCAATGTTTTCCAACCTTGAGAATAAGGTAGTTTACGGGTTAAAAGGGGTAACCGACGGTGGTTCTAGCTTAACCGGTGATGGTTAGGGGTAACCGACGTCGGTTAAGGTGGGATTTCCTAGGTTTACTAAACTAGGGAGATCCTCCTAATTTCCTTGGATCTCATGTCATTCTTATCCATAGATTAGACTGGAAGAGCCTTCTTGTGAGCATGTGGGAATGTGGTTAGAGGGAATGTAGGCATTGATTTTTAGGGTTTGGGTAAGTCTTAGTTAGTTATGACAACTTACTAAGAATAGGTCTTAGGTTGAGTTGGTTTGATGAGGTGTCTAAGTGAAATGTATGTGGGGATATTATTTAAAATAAGATATTTAAATAATAGATATAGTGCGGATAATGAATTAATTAAATTAAATTAATTAAATTAATATTAGTGGGGTGAAGGGGGCCATGGCCAGGTAAATGTAATAAAGGGTGCTTATTGGTCGAGGTACGAAAGGGGAGTGTTACCTGATTTTAGTGTCTACATTTTGCCCCTTTTTGTTGCATAGCTTGTATTGGTAAGCATCACTAACAAAAATAAGATGTGGTTACCCCATGTGTGGGTGAAGGTGATCCCCCTCAAACCAGGAACTAACAATGCAGCGGCCTGAAGCGGTAAGTGGTTTTATAAAAGGTAAATGTGAGGAAAAGGAAAGTGGGTATAGGGGAAAAGGGTGAAAGGTCTACTTAGGAAATCTAGGGAATGATTCAAGGTCAAAGGTAGCAACTGTCAAACTTAAGCACACATATAAACTGCAGCACACTACCGGGTTGAAGAGTAGACAAACTCTACATCGTCTAAGGTCTATAGTTTTATCCAAACAAAGCTAAAGTTAATCCGGTATCCAAGGTATAGGATATGATCAGGAAACACAACGTAGGTTAGGTGCAGGAACATTTAGGTATGTTCTAGTACACCAAAGGTAGGGTCAGGATAAATGGTCACGGCAATAGGCTAGGTAAGGTCATTAGGTCAATCAACACAGATAATAATGCTACAAGGTATAGCGAACACATGAGGTCAAAGGTCACTAGTGATGGTCCAGGTAAAAATATCTATGTCACGACATGGGTAAGGCAAAGGGAGGGGTACAAGAATAAGAAGTCCTCAAAGGAGGACAAATGGAGGTAGGAAGTGACGAGGTCACAAAAGGTAAGGTAATGGGTTGGGTAAAAGTTGGATGGGGTAAAAAAGCAAGGTAAAGGGTTGGGTAAAATGGCAAGGTAAGGGAAATGTGTAGGTGAGGGTGACCAACGGTGGTCATGGATAACCAACGTCAGTATAGGAAAACCGATGATGGTGAGGTAGGGCACGAGACCGATGCTGGTCAGGGGGAACTGACGTTGGTTAGGTCAGGTTTGTTATAAAAAAATATATTTGTGTTTATGATTCATTTGTTATTTACGAAGTGAAGAAATGAAAAAAAAGAGAGGGAAAAGAGAGAAAAGTGTTCAGAAGAAATGGGACAGTGAGCTGGAAGTCGGATTTGATGAGGGTTGGGTTGGTGAGTAGTGGGTCCACAGGATCAGGGCGAGAGAGTTGATTGGTCGGAGGTTGTGAGTAGTGATTCAATGATGGCAGAGGTTGGAGAGGGATTGGGTGGACCACTGGCACAGTGGTTAGACATGCCACCAAGATGGTGGTAGTGAAACGAGGTAAGTGCCTAACTCTAGATTGGTGATTAGATAGAGTAGAGGATGTGATATTTGTGATTGGTAGGGTTTTGTGGGTTTTGGTTTTTTGTGGGTGGGTAAAAAAAATAAAATATGGGTATGGGGAGAATAATGGGCAAAAAATAGGGGGGAGGGTAGTAAATTGCATAGGTGGGGTGGGTAGGGGTCTAAGAGGAGTTTAGGCCATTGTAGGTGGGGTAAAAGGGGGAGGGGGAGGTTTATAGAAAAGGGGGGGTTTGGGAAGTCACAAATTTTTTTGTGATAGTGACTAGCGTTGGTCAAGCTTGGCCAGTGTCAGTTGGGTAGAACTGGGATCGATCACCAAAAAAGTGACCAATGTCGGTTAAGTGGTAACCGTGGTTGGTAAAAATGAACTGGTAGCGGTCACCAAACAGGTGACTGATGCCAGTTTAAAGGTGACCGAAGTCGATTAGAATAAACCGGTACCGGTCAAGATTTTAGGCACAAGGGAGCAAAAGTGATGTAGGTTAGGTAGTTTAGATGGGTAGGGTAAAAATAGGGTGGAGGGTAATGATAAATGGTGAATATGGTCATGGTAAATAGGGATTAATGTTGTGCTTGGATTGGATGTAGGGGAGAGCACAGTTACACATGCAGGATAGGGTTCCACCTCTACTAGTGACATTACACGGCTTAACGAACCCTTTGGAGCTGCAGCACATGGAGGTAGTGAGCTTGAGTGGGATTTGATGCTACTGACATGTTGTTCGGTAGCCCAGCTTGATGGTTACACTCATCGATAGATGGGACTCCGCGACCAACACGTTCCACCTTCCGATGAGTGAGATGACTATCACCTTGGAGGACGTGTTCCAGAATTTACGGTTACCCATATTGGGTGCCCAGGTTTACTCTATCTCCTAAAAGGCCTCAGAGGAGCTGATCGAGATAGTTTTTTATGAGGGGGAGGTGGAGCTGAGATTCCATAGTGCCAGTTTGAGCTATGGTGAGATGTACCTATCCCGTTTGGATGAGACGAGGCTAGTGGTTCTATTGATGGAGGCAATGTGCTGCTATGCACTACCAGATGTAGAGGGTGGATACTTTCCTTGATAATTGATGGGGGTGCTCCATGATATGATGGTGCATGAGACATGCTTTTCCTGGGCACCAACATTCTTGGTGTAGCTATATAGAGAGTTGTGGGCATATGGGTGGGCTGCACAGGTTTAGCTTGTGATGTAACTTTATACTACACTATTGAGACTACGAGCACATAATCTGTGTTCAACTGATAGGGATGCCTAGAGTATATGTATTTCCCATGAGATGTGTGTATGTGGGATACAGGAGATGGGTGCCGGTTGTAGGAGAGTGGAGATCAGATAGGCCGACATATGATGTGGCCCATTTTTGGTAGTTGTTAGAGGGGTTGTTCATAGTGGACATTATCTGGAGGCCATATGTGGGATTCCCATCATATAGGCACATGTATGAGGAGCTAGCTGAGCTCCATCTAGAGAGGTGGATACAGGGTCTCCGTGCCAGGGAGGATGAGATGATTCTGGTAGACATGGTTTGATAGTTTCATGCGTGAGCATGGTTATTTGAGATTTGAATCTGACCATTGTGTTTATTTCAATATGATTGGAAATAGGAGCTACATTATTTTGTTATTATATGTGGATGATATGCTTATTGCAAGATCTAATATGTAAGACATTGGTGATATTAAAGAAAAGATAGCTCACACATTTACAATGAAGGATTTGGGAGCTACAAAGAGATTCCTTGGCATGCAAATTCACAGAGACAGGAAGAACATGAAGTTTTATTTGTCTCAGGAATATTATATCAATAAGGTGTTCGAAAGGTTTAATTTGCAAAATTCAAAACCTGTAAGTATACCTATGGTTGGACACTTCAAATTGAGCAAAGATCAATGTCCTACATCACACGAGGAGGTTGAGTACATGGCACGAGTTCTATATGCTTCAGTAGTTGGGAGATTGATGTATGCTATGGTTTGTACCAGACCAGACATTACACAGGAAATGGGAGTTGTGAGTAGATTTATGGATAATCCAGGTAAAGAGCATTAGAAAGTAGTCAAATGGATTCTCAGGTATTTGAGAGGGACATCTGGTATGCATTTATGTTATGGAGGGTCAGATACTTCTTTACATGGATATGTAGATTCATACATGGCTAGTGATTTGGATGGAAGGAGGAGCACCACTGGATATGTTTTCACAGTAGGTAGGACAAAATTTAGCTAGATTTCTAGATTACATAAGGTTACGGCCCTCTCTACTACAGAGGTTGAGAATGTTACAACTACAGAAGCTAGCAAGGAGATGATATGGATGAGAAGATTCATGGAAGAGTTGGGAAAGGAGAAATAGGATTACAAATTGTATAGTGATATTCAAAGTGTAATTCATCTAGAAAAGAACTCAGTGTTTCATTCTAGAAAAAAACACATTCAGTTCAGATATCACTTCATACAGCAAGTATTGGAGAATGGGAAGCTGAAGTTGAAGAAAATTCATACAAAGGAAAATCCCGTTGATATGCTAATGTATTCGTTGGCAAATGAGAATTTGGAGCTAAACTCCACTTCTGTTGGTCTTCAAGTTTAATACTTGAGGAGGGAGAAAAAGGCCAAGGAAAGGATCAGAGGAAGGAGTTATATGGTACATTTCAGAAATTTATCTCTAAGTAGGATATTGTTGAGTGTTGGAGCTTAATTACTTCACTGGCATACTTTTACAGACTTGTTGGATTACACAATAACCGGAGTCAGTCACTCATGGACTGGTATCATTTAGGAAAGAAGGAATTGGCATCAATTAGGGCTAACTAGCATCAGTTAAGGATAGCTAGCATCAGTTTCTTGTGTGTGACTACTATAATTAAGTTGTAGGAATTAGATCTATCTTTAGTTGTAAAGTAAATCTATTGGTTGTAATTGCATAGCTAAGTGCCCTAAGATTGTAGATGCATATATAATTACATGATTTTTGTGACCATGTTAAACATAACAGGTCAAACAACAACTTTTGAAGAGTTAGTGGATATGCTACAACAAGAGAAAGCTATTCACTCAACTATTGAAATTGAAGTGCAGGCACTTGTTTCTAATCAAAAAGGGAAAAAACAAGCTAAGTCTAGTAAACAACCTCAAAAGTAAGGTAATACTCAATAAGGCTAAAAGGACCAACAAAAATGTCTTATTTGCGGTCAGAAAGGACATGACTTAAAAAAAATTGGTACAACACATTCCAACAAGGATCATCAAGTGGTAAAAATATTAATTACCAATAAACAAAATTTGGCCAACAACAGAATAAACAGGGACAAAATAATAAGTAGAAGAAGAAACCAACTCAACAAGGAAATGTAGCCAAAAATGAAGATCAATTTGATGATGATGACTTCCTATATTCTACACAGTCAAATGAAGTATCCAATTCTACATATCAAATTTGGTATGTCAACTCCGGTGTAAATCGACACATGACAGAAAATAAATATTGGTTCTTCATAATGAGTAAAAAACCCACCAAAAATCATGTCTCTTTGGGTGATGATACATCATACAGTGTTGAAGGCATTGGTTCCATTTCACTACCACTTGGGCAACATAATTGTAAAATTACAAATGTTCTTTATGTCCCCGGTTTAACAAAAAATATGCTATGCAAGGAAAGATAGGTTTTTGACTTAGCCACATTCAGCATCCTAGGAAACACATGAGAAAAGCATGACCCTTGTGGATAAGGTGTCATCCTAGCGACTGTAGGATCAAAAAAGGAATATTCTAGGCATGTGATGGAAGGTTCTAGAAGAAATCATTGCAAAGAGTGGAGAGCTCGGATCTGAGAAGGCATGCGCCCATGGAGGACCACTTCGACACTTGGCAACCAATCTGTAACTTTAGGAAGGCATGGAAGTAGTTGCTAAGGTTATAAATACAACCGCCTAGTAGAAGAAAATGAGAGTGAATGTGGGTGGAAAGAGAGAGCCAAGGAGTGTGGAAGGATAATTGAAGAGAGGTGAAGCTCTACATAAGTATAATGAGGGTTCTAAGGGTTATGGATTAGGATAATATAAGAATCATGACACATTTAGAGGGATGTGTCTGCATTTATTTTTGTAATGTGATTAACATAGTACAATTTTGATGCATGAATTGGATCTGCATGGTTATATGAGGGTTTGTTATGACCTCAAATAATTATAATGTGGTTATTGAATATATTAACATGAATATAAGGCTCTATTATAAATCATATATGTGTTTAGGAGTATAATACTTATGTATTTCCTTCATGTATGAACCATTTCCCTATGCTAATTTTTATTTCTCTTCTCTGGATGCAATGAGATGATAACTCGTTTTAGGTTGTTATAATGTTACATGGTTCATTTATGCTCATTTCCATTTGAATATATGTTATAATATGATGTATTCTCATAAGACTGACATAAAGGAGAGACTCGAAACCCACGTGTGCCTCAGGTGAGCACCCATTTCCCGCTAGGTGATAGGGTTTCGCGGATGGGATTAGACTATTTGTCTAAGGGTATAAAATATGAATACAACCAATGAAGTCCAAACCCCATTTTTCAAATGGCTGCAATACTAACAGAGGCTGTAATGGCATCTCATCTGACATGGTAGGCTTACCTATTATTTGGCATTTATCACACCTCCTGGTATATAATGTTGTATCCTTATGTAGTGTAGGCCATTAATACCCTATTATCAACACTTTTTGTGTTGTTATTCTTGTGGCAAAGTGTCCTCAACATGGTTCCCTAGGGTAGGCTTTTAGGACATCATATATTTCCTCATCATCTATGCATATTCTCATGACATTATCCTACCCTGTGTGAAATAGAAAACCATCTATCCAAGAAAAATTCACACTGTTCTCAACAATGTATTTCGTTTCTGAATATAAATAGTGTGGAGGTGTTTTACCTGAGACTAAATAATTGGCTATATTAGCATACAAAGGTGTTTTAGTGGAAATGGAAAATTGGTTATAATTTGGGAAGGATTCATCCACTACATGTTCTTCATTATTAATCTCCATTCTTTAAATAAAGTTAGCTATAACATTGTCCTTACCATGCTTATCCACAATGGTGGCATCAAACTCTTGCAAGAGTAGTAACCATGTAATTATTCTTCTACTTAAAACTGGTTTGTTGATCAAGTATTTGGTTACATAATGGTTAGTGTGAATAAACATTGAGTAGCCTATGATGTAGTGTCTAAACTTGTTAATTGCATACACAACTACTAAAAACTCTTTCTCTGTGACTATATAGTTAAGTTCAGTGTGCTACAGGTTCTTACTGACATAGTAGATTACATATTTTATAATTCCATATTTTTTTCCAAAACATCTTTAATGGTGTGATTTGAGGACTCAGTATGAATGTGAAATGGACAACTCCAATTTGGTCCTCTTAACACATGCAAAAAATTCAACATTCACTTCAAAGTCTAGAATGCAATCTCACATTTCTCAATCCACTGAAAGGAAGCATCCTTTCCAAACAAGAAAAATAATGGTGTTGTAATCTTACTAAATTTTTGCTTAAATCTCCAATAATATCCAGCATGGCCTAAGAATCTCCTCACATATTTTTTCTTCTTTGGTGTTGGCATATTTAAAATCACAGATATTTATGCAGGATCTACCTAGATTCGAGTAGATGATACATAATTACCCAACACTATTCCTTCAGACATCATCATGTCACATTTTTCTTCTTCTTAAGGATAGGTTATGCTGCTTGAATCTCTTAAGAAATTTGTCTAGATTCTTCATTGCTTCATCAAAAGTATTGCCATGTGATGTAAAATCATCCATATATACATCCATGCAGTTATTGGTTAAATCTAAGAAAATGCTCAACACTTCTCTCTAAAATGTAGCAGTTGCATTGCATAAACCAAAAGGAGGGAAAAAATATGCAAACATTCCCCATGGGTACTTCAATGTAGTCTTCTCATGGTCCTCTAGTGAAATCTGAATTTGGTTATAGTCACTATAGCCATCAAGAAAATAAAATTATTCTTTGTCAAGTAAGAATGTCAAGAACCTGATTAATGAAAGGAAGTAGAAAATAATCTTTTTTGTTGCTGCATTCAGCTCTCTATATTCTACGCATATCCTCCATTTACCATTATTCTTAGGTACAATGACAAGGGTTGACACCCATTGACTGTCTGAAATTAGATATATGAATCCGACATCCAATAATTTATTTAATTCTTCTTTCACTATATCCCTCATTGGTGGGTTGATTCTTCTTTGTGGCTATCTTATTGGCTTGCAACTATCTTTTATGTACATCTTATGTATACATATCTTAGGGTGTATCCCATGCATGTCTCCATAGTCCCATGCAAATGTTGTCTTTTGTTTTTGTAGAAGAGAAATAAATAGTTTCTCTTGTTGCATGATCAGTGTTTTTTCACATTAAGTGGTTTTCCCAGAGTAATATCCACTTGATTATAGATATCATTCATGGACCATATACTACTACTTTTAGAATTCAATATACAATCATTTGGAAGAAGTTGACAGAGGATACTATTCTTACTTGGAATATTCATAGTGCTTTGTTGCGGTAAGATTTGATTCTCGAGACAACTTATACACCGTAATTTGTCATCTACTTCTTCATCCTTCCCATAATTATTTTTAGGACGTTAAAAATAAAAACATCCTCTTCTTTCCGTTTAATTGTGCATGACTTCTCTAGCATCATAAGTTGTTGAACTGATCTTTTATGTTCTTCTAGATCTTTAACCCAAATGGTTTGGTCTTCTTCATTGAACGGTTATACAGGGGGTAAAGCATGAATAATTTGGTGCCACTTCCTTTAGAGATAATCATATTACCACATTTGCATCCACTGAATACATAAGAAATTTCCAACCATTGTATTCCTAGGATGATAGGATATCCTCTCAAGCTTTCTTTTGTCTTAAGAATAATAAAATCAATAGGGTACTCCCAAGAGTATACCACTACTACTTCACCCTCTAAGACTCCTTCAGTCTTAAATGTTGATCTATCTGTAAGTTGTAAGACTTTGGTTGTTTGTATTAGTCCCTCTAACTTTAAAGCATCCATAATTTGTTTTATCATTACATTTATTGTTTCCCCCAAGTCAATTAGATTGTTCATGATCACTATGCCATTGATTATGACATTTTCCAAAGGACTACCTAGATCTATGTATTTTGACAGAATTGAGTTCCCAAGCATAATATCAACTAGTTATCCAATGAAATATACTGTAGTTGGATATTTTATCTTTCTGACTAGTTTCCTTATGTATAGTTATTTAACCAATTTACTATAGATGAGCACATCCTTAATCACTTGAATCGATAGAATTTTAACACAAATGTATTTTAGTTTTTTGAAAAAATCAAAATTTGATTCTAATTTTAGGTCAATCTTCTTTTCTTGTAACATTTTAGGAAATGGTGGCCCATTACCCTATATTTTACCCTTGTTGGAATTTTTCTTAGGTTGCTGCATATCAACATGTAATGTCTTCTAGCTTTACTGAAGATCAGTAGGCAACAAGTATGGTTCTTTTAGAATTTCAGTAATGGTGGGTCCAACTGGTGGAGGAAGTTCTCTTCCTGAAAAAATATGGATATCATCAACATCAACAAAATAGGTAGGGTATTGAGTTGGTTTAGTGGTATAGGTTGGATGCGAAGCTTTATTATTAGGGATAGGTGTTTCCTGAGTTGGTAGTCTGGTAGCTTTTGTTTGAGATTTTCCTTGGGGGTTTTACATAATAGTTTTTTGTTGTAGATAAGGGATGGTTTGATAAGATTCTTGGTAATTTAGAGGTGGGTTATTCCACTATTGTCTTCCTCTCCAAGGTTACTGCCATGATCAAGAAGGTTGTTACCATTTTTTTGTTGTTGGCCTTGGAATTGAGGTTGCCACTATTGTTGATATTGGTTATGATATGGATCCCAACCTTGAGGGTTATCCCAAGGTGGGGCTACATATATGAGTTATTATAGCAATTTGAAATGAATGCATAAGGTCTTGTGTCATACCTCCTTGCCTCGGTGGCCATGGTTTCCTTTGAAAAACATATAAAACTTTCCCATCTTCTATCTACAACATCTTGAACTCAAGTGAATCCTCCCTTTCTTGAGAAATGCTAGCCAATTCTCTACATCTATATTTATATTTATTCCTTCTACATGCATGCAAGTACTCTATGAGTGTTGCTTCTGCATCTTCCTTTTTCTTTTTGGCATGTAGAGAATCTAATTTATTAGCCTTATCATTGACAATATCCTGCTTCATGTTTTTAAACATGTTGACAATATCTGACTTGGATATGTCCCTAATTTTTTTTGTAGATGATGCACCTCTTGATCTTACACTTCTTACCCTCTTAATGGTAGTTCTTGAGTCATTTTTGCAGGATTCACATATTTTTACAAAAGTAGCTTTTGAAATTTCCCTTGCTTTTATTAGATCCAGAGCATCCATGTCCTCTTCACTGATTCCCTTCAAAAAGAGTAATTTTAGAGATTCATGTGGTAGTCCAGTGTGGCTTGACTTATGAACACAACACAAGAACCTTTTCCAAATAGTATTTCAATGGTTCATCCTATTTTCGTGTCATTTTGTAGATTTCATCACTTCCTTTGCTTCTTGGTCTATAATAATCCTGGTACTTATCTAGGAATTTCTCCTTCATTTGCGCCCACATGGTTACAAAATTTCTTCCCAATCCCATGAACCATCTCAAGGCTACATCCTTGAGTGTAGCAGGAAATAAATTCAATTTATGTGCATCAGTGGTATAATCATAACTCCTGCACAAAATGTCAAACTCAAACAGAAAGGTGTTTGTGTCCTTTGTCATTGATCCATGAAAATTAGGTAAGCTTGAGAGAGAAATATTCTTCATAGAAATAGCTGAATTATTGTCAGTAATGGGGAACTCAAAAGTGGTTGCCCCATTTCAAACAATCTGATATACTTCTTTTATCATCTTTTGCTTCTGAGGAGAAGCTTCAGAACTGTCACTTTGGGGATGATCCTCAAACATTAATGCTTATACAGATGAAAGGATGTATTCTTCAGAATCCTTAGAGGTATATGCAGAGATCTATACTAATTTTGTATTAGGTAAAAATCTACTACTAAATCAACTCATCAATGGAAATTAGTGGGGAGGTTGGTTTGGAGCTGAAATTTCGTAAAACCTAAATTGTTCTAAAAAATGAAAACCTATCAAAAACCTTATAACTTGGCATTATCATTGGAAATGGTGCCAAAAATGGTGGTGTAAATTAACTTGGAGTAATTTATATGTTGTTCATTAATATATAGTCATTTGATTATCATACCTAGGGACGTAAACTTTCAATATTGTCAGTTTTGTATGCACTGTTATAGATGTTGAGAGGTGTAAAGGTATATTACTATCATTATAATTAGGAGATAACAATACTGGAAATGAAGTAGAATATGACTGAAATTAAATACTATATCTAATAACAAAGCATGTAAAAATATAGCATAGACAAATAAATAAGTTTCCACTAACCTAATCATGTGAGGAATTAAAATAAAAAATAGAAGGAGAGGGTTAACAAACTACAAGTGGGCCATTCCTTGGGTGTTAATCCCTCCTAAAGACTGTGTCTACAATAAATTAATAGAACCAAGATTCTTATTTCATCAACATGAATATTACAAGTGGAAAATATAGAAAACTCTCTATCTATGGATCTATCCATGTTTCTCCCTCTATCTATCTCTCCACAACATTAATTTTTCCTTTTTTATATCTTTCATTACAATAGAGACGTGAAAAGATAGAGTCCTACTAGGATTTCCAGTTGGATTAAGTAAAATATATTTAACCAAACAATCTAAAAACTTACATGCATACAACAAAACTATTCAGTATATGTTCTCATACAATCACATAACTTAACTAACTGATCAGTTGATCAACCAATTAGTAAATTATGAGTTGTAACACATAATCAGGTTATGGCATTAAGTCTTTTTTTTCTCATAATTGATTCTTCTATCAACACATGCGATCTTAGGTGTAGTGTCCATGTTGTGCATGCTCCTCAGAATCATTGTTTCATGTATGTGTGTGACCTCCTTTGGCTAGGGATGTTTTGATGTGGATGAATCCCTTTTATTGTATGTCAGTTACTACAGATGATTTTCTTTGTTGTGAATGATTTCCTTTGGTTGCACATCAGTTACTGTGTGTGGATCCTTTGTTGCACGTTAGTTGCTTCATATAACAACTTCTTTGCAAATAAGGATGGAATTTATACACAACATCATTTAACATCATATTACAATCAAAAGAATAAATTCATACTCATAATCCAAAAAATAAAGTATTTTTTATTAATAATTATACTAACTAATATATATGCCATGAGTTCAAGCTATAATGGAAATGTTTCAGGAGTATCACTGACAAATATAAGTTTAGGGGTACAATTGGCTAAACAGACTATAATATATGAGGTGTTTAAAAAGGAAATAAAATGACTCATGAGAAGGTATGTAGGATGCTACAGTATTTAAATATCTCATAGGTTGGGTTGAACCCCACAAAGAGCACTGAGATGCCACAAAATCAAGAGCTAAGAAATTTGGAAAATGCTTCACTCTACATATTTATAAAATATTGAGGATCTCTAGACTATTTCCAAGGTAGCACAAAACATGGATCTCTACCAGGGAAACTAAATAAATGTTGTGGGGCACCTAGATCAAAATCCAATTTGGAAAATTTGGATAGTATGCATAATTCCTGATCCACCACCAAAGACCCTTTGAGCTAAACAAGTAGGAGACACTTGATATCACCTCACTACCAAGTCATGGAGAGAAGAATCTAATGTGAAAGAATCAATATCCACAAGCTAAGAGAACTCATTAAGAATACTATTCTTTCATTGGCATATAAATCGTTTGATTGAAAAGTCGTGGTAATATATTGCAATAACCCAAAAGAGAGGAATATTTAACTTAATAGAAATTTCCAAAACATATGAGGATTCTGGTTAGACCTGTGAGCTATGCACAATATAGTACTATTGTAAAATACCACAATGTTGAACCGAGATAAATTCATACAAATACAATATAGACTGTACAAAAAACACAAACAAAACAAATTTATGGGTTGAGTAATGCTTTCATGAAGATTATCTGATACCATATCAGAGAAGCCAATGCTTCTCATCCCAGGATCACTCTAGAAAAATAAACATTACCACAACCATGAAAGTACACAAAATATCAACTCTAAGCTCTCATAATATAATGATGAAAGTTATGTACATATAAGAGTAGTAAAGTGCAATTACCACCCAGGTCAGTGGTGAATAATTGCCACCAACTGATATTGGAAGTAGATATGACTCCACACAACTAGTAAGTTAACTCAACATAACTGGTAAACTAACTTAACACAACTGGTAAACCTAAGCAAGATAACACAAGTGTAAAAACTATCCTAATAAACAAATAAAATTATAAATAATAACCTAAACTAAAAAAATCACACATTGATTGAAAATGAAGTAATCACTGAGTTCTTATAAAGTCTCTCAATATAGTATAACCAGACTAATTTTGACATCAATTTATATGATTTCAGTTCTCTTGAATAGGAATTTATACCCCCCATCACAATCTAAGTCATCATAATATTGATCCCAACAATCTAAATCATCAAAATCATGATCAACATCCAAACAGTCAAAACAATCACAATTCCACCCATCTACATTAAATACATAAATTACCAACCTAAATAAAAATCATAATCTGAATCATCCCCATCCAATAAATAATTATTTGAATCATTACAATAAATATTATATACCCCAAAATACTCAAATTCCAAACCAACTAGACATCTGTTTAACATCCTAAAACTTGAAATAAATCCATATAAAATATCACCTACACCTTGTCTAAAGGTTGCAACATGTTGAAAATTGAAAATGCTAAATAAATTAAATATCTCAAATTTTCAATAAATCATTAGATGCACATGGATTATCTCATGTATGGGGCCATGACCTCTTCCCTTCATCCCCCATCACCCATTGGTTTCGATGAACTCTTGATCATCTTGTTTACATTCATTTTGAGTTAATAGCTTCTACTAAATTCATGTTACCTTTGTCTTTCATCACCAAGGTGAATTAAATAATGAAAGTCCTCCTTTATATCCTAGTACTAAGACCTAATTAATCAATTTATTGTGAAGACTCTCAGGTGTATTTTTCGATGATAGTTAATGTTTTATCTATGATCACTTTCATATTCTCCATCAAGCCACTAAGGTATCCTTAACCCCTTGAGATAAATTAAGAGAATAAAATATATTATCAAAATTAAAATTACCAAATAATATCAAGACTCTCTCTAGGTGTGTCTCTAGAATACCTGTTGGGGAAATGGATGCCTACCTAGTAGTAGAGAAATAATATGACTAGAATCAAATGCACCTCCCTCAATAATATAAAACACCTAAAGGAAAATAGAAACAATGTATGAATAACCTTCAACACATCTTTCATCCACCAACCACCAAAATCAATCATTCTTACACATTGGCTAGTTGGTCTTCACTTACTACCCTTCAAATATTAACTTCAAGTATGAATTCACTTTCACAGGCACACAGTAGATCTCAACGACTATGAGAACTTGTATGTTGTTGTGTGTTTTTTAGACCTTGTTCACACTCCTACTTTTTTCCATATATTAACTCATAATCTATAACTTTGAATCTTCACCTTTTCATTTCTAATATTCAAACCATCTATTATAACCATTTGTAACACTCACGCTTTCCTTCTACTTTTCTCAAAACATCCATGTACAGTTGATTCCTTCTACCATAGCTAGAGGAATATTTTTCCTCACTCTAATAATCATTCATTTACCAAGGTAGTTGATTCCTTCTACCATAACTAGGGGAATAGTTGTCCTCACTCTAATAAAAATTCCTTTACCAAGGTAAATTTATCATCATTCATCCATATTCACTCTTTATCCCACATTATTATGGGGTAGCTTACATCCTATAACAATTTTCACTCAAGGGGGGATGTTATACGAAATCCTTTGTTTATGAATATAATGAGGATTAATCATTCATCACCCAATCTGGCTAAAGAGTCATTCAAATTGTGAAATTATCCTATCAATCCCTTCACACCAATTTTTTGAAGTGGCTCAATGATTAAAATTTCTAGGTCCCTATCCTCGCAATTAATCATCTAATCCCCCTTACATACATCATTTCTTGGGAATAATCATCCAATCCCATATGTATGGGAACCTTATCATATGATCCAACTATACATGTCTCATCCTTTATCTTTATGCTACATCTTGTTTTCTATACCATGTAGCTTAGAAAGGGGCACATATATATCAATGTTAGGAAACAACACCTTGCTTAAGGTCTCATCATATCCCAAAATCCAAAAATATTCAAAACAATCCTAAATTGAAAACTTATTGCAAAACATAAAAATCCCTAAACATAAAAAATAATCCAAAACATAATACTATCTAGTACTCGACCACATGGTTAGAAATAAATAATACATTATAATTCACATCAAACAAATGAGGTGCATTATTTTCCATCCAATTCTACCCAACATGTATAATTATTAAAGTTAAAATCATGGCTCTTCTTGTAATATATTGGATCATATAAATCCCCATCCATATCCCTCACATATATCATCACTTGGGAAAAAATCTTCACGCTTCTCACAATACTACATCACTTAGATAATAAACAGGAAAAAAATAAATGCATTCATTTACTTTTGAGTGTGCTTTCTTTTGATTTTTTTGTTTTATTTATATTATTACATTTTCTTTTCCTTTTGAGTCACAAGTCCTTAATCATATTACAATAATGTCATCCTAATCTTCCATATAGCAATGCATCCTTTCATATGCTATATTAAAATTAGAATGCTCACACAAGTATATGGAGTTCATTTACAAAACAAGAAACATGATTCACAAAACTAGTATATCACCCATCACCTATCCACCGTCATTTATTAATAAACCTAATATTACCATCCTCCACCACCCATCCATCTTATAAATCTTACTCAACCACCCATTTGACCCATAAATATTACTCAAGTATCTTTCTTCAGGTATGCCTCCTTTCAACACACCCAAAGCATCACTACTTTCTATCTACATTCATTCATTCCTCCTCCCCATTCATCTATCCTAGTCATCCCGTAAATCCATAACCTAATCCATAATATCCTCCATCACATCCTTCATCATCGGTTCCCTCTCCAAAAGTTACTCAACACTCATCAATAAAACTAATCTCATATCCCCATATCTATATTCATTTCCTTCGTGTCTCAACCACCATATTATCATACAAATTTAGTTTGGAAATCCTAATTAACCACCCATGCATCTAGGAAATCTTACTTAATTATCTTCCTTGATATAATTTGGTCCTTTTGTGTATCCTCAACAATTACAACATTAATGAGCTAGTTTAGGGAGAATGGGACCATAATGATCTTAGCTTTTCCATGAGCATGTAACATTCCCATTTTAAGACTTTAGAAACAAGGGAAATTATTTCTTGTAAATAATGTTCTCTGTTATAAATAATCATAATTTAGAACACACATTTCCATGCCAATAAATCTCATAACAGATAACATAATGCAGCTATAATGACTCAAAGAAACATTGATCTCTCATTTCGTGACTCTGTATCATACCAATCTCTCATGTTAACTCAATGAATTGTATACTAGGTATAATTGGTTCTTTAAGATTTTGGGGGCATTAAGTTTTCTATTTAAGAGGCCTATTTGAATATATGTTACCAATATTCATTTGAAATCTCACTTCTTAAACTAGGTGACATAAGACAATGCAGTCAGTATCTTGCAATACTTTGGAAAAAGATTTTCAACTTACTGCTCATGTTAATATTCCTAGAGGGCATACTCATAGAACATAATACTTCCTTTACCCCACTTCATTTTTTATCTAGGATCGTCATCACTAACTCCTGTCAGTCCACTCATTCAAGGTTTATCCTTAACCAAGGTTAGAAACATAGTTTAGTGTATAAGACTACTCACGGTGACTAAGGGTTCATAGACATACTCAATTGACCTAAGTCGACTGCATGTGTCTAGTTATCCTAATTCATCGTGAGTTGCCCCTGACACTAGATCATTATTATAACCTAGCCCAGGGTATATCTAAGATCAAGTATGATTTTATGTAGGTCTAGATGATTCAACTTAGAAGGGTGTTGTTGCATGTCAACTGTAACACATTATCCTCATGAAGACCTAAATGAAGGTACTTTACTGTAGTTGGCATGTGCCGACATCCGAATGAGTCATCCCATTTGGATGTACATACCCAAGAAAGAAGTTAATTATCTAATTATTTTCCTTAATTAAAGTTTAATTAAAGCAACCCTGTTTCATTAACCATTAGGGTTGCAAGAAATAAATGAATTATAATTGCTTTGCAGATAAATTTTCCTCCCAACTACTTTCCAAAGATTTGTTTTTCATTCATTAACTTCCTAATATAAGATTCATTTTTACGAATAGAATTAGCATACTAACAGTGAGGTTAACTTATTTAACTTATGCAAGTCTTAGCTTGTTTAAGTTCTAAATTAGATTCTTTTATAATATACTTCATTAAGATGAAGTATACTTATTGTATAGATATTCTTTTCATTTTTTTTTACTTAGATTGATGAATTCAACAAGAGGAAGCACACCTTCCTCTTTCCAGAATGACATTTGGATTTGATTCCAAAAGGTTTTAATAGACTACTTAATATTGCAGAATATTTGCCTATATTTTTTACTTATTAAGAGTTAGGGTTCATTTGGAACCTCATAACATTTTACAAGTTTTCATCATGATTCCATTTACCCATTAACATCATTTTAGTAAAACCATAGTGATTTATTGAATGACCAATCACGAATGCCAACTTTAATAAGTTGCATTAATTAAGAGGGTAGTATATCTAGTACCCTTATCCTCTAGTTTATTTTAAGCCAAGCCGAAAGGGTTCATTTCATATATATATATATATATATATATATATATATATAGAGAGAGAGAGAGAGAGAGAGAGAGAATATCATTTCCATTCACATAATGTACAAAAATATGACACATCAAGTATAGGTAAACCCACAATCTTTTCCATTTATCAAAGTAGAATTTGTACCTTATAAGTTAAAACATTTTAGACATCTTTAGTGTCAAACAACATTAATAAGATCTATTAAAATACAACTTTCCTTTCCAGAAAATACATTTAAATAATGAATCATATTTCCTCATAAAAGATCCAGTCTTTTTGGTAAACAAAAGTAACATCATAAAATATCTTGTCTCCTTTTACCACTAACGAAGTCCATCTACAAAAATTGTTAGCACAGGTCATTTCATTGAACTGAGCATGATACACACCAAGCATTAAAATGATGTGCTTTTAACTAACTATTTCATAAAGAGAACTCTGATTTTATGAAACAGTTAAAACATTATAGAAAGACGTATCAAAATGAAATTCTAGTCATAAAAGAGAGAGAGAAATCAAGTGTTGATCCATATCATCATTAAGTAAAGATCATCACATAATCATAATCAACTTTCAACCAATAATTTCATAGAAGGAATTAAAACATTAATCCATATAAATGATAATTCACCAATCACAGATTTTTTTTCATTTACATATGTTTATGATCCACGTCCTATTTAATTCAATCTAACCTGAAAAGATACTAACAATGATATCTCAAAGGAATAGTATACATTAGATGGAACAATAATAATTTTATCTCAACATTAACTTAAATTCATCCCAAAATATAAAATTCCAAGCTCAATAAAACATGAGGATAAATTTAGGATGAACCAACAACATCTTGAGGAAAGAGTTTCTTATTTAAGAATCTATATCCTAAATTCAGATTCAAAAACCAATCTAAGTTTTAGGATCCTCATCAAATAATTTTGACACGGAATGAATTAATTTTTTCATGCACTTGGAACTAATCACTCATCATAACAAGTACATTATTTCAAATGTAAAATTCAAGAGAAGAAACAAGGGATTTAGTAATCAGCTACAAATCCTACAATTCTTATTTTTACTCCAAATGAGACTTACTCAGAAATTCCCAATCTAAGATGAAAAAACTTTAGAGTAACCTTTTTGGTTCAGCTAACATTTTCTATCACAAAAGTTTTTGATACATCAAGAAAGTCCTAGTGGTGACACATTGATACAAGTGAAAAGGCCAATTCCCTCTTCCAGAGTGCTACCAATGTAAGATGAAAAAAAAGAGAAAGATATTGTTCATTCTCAATCCAAACAAGAACATAATAGACAAGACTAGCCTCTACTATTTTACATTTTAAAGCCTGAAAGAGGTTAAATCAGACTCGGTATAGATAACTTTCCCAAATCAGAGAGAAAGAGAATAACATACATCTAGCTTCAGAATTCAAAGAGGATGATATTGTAAATACCTTAACTCATAACAGAAAGAAAGGATAACAAGGAATAATGGTAAGATAAGATCTCATTAGTCCTTCCTTAACAGAGGTACTCTTACCAAGATCGAAAAAGAACCGAGACAAATTTGATTACCCAATGCAAAAAAACACTTTACTCCAAACAAACATTGAATTCCAAAGAACCATTCAAAATTACAATCAATAACAAAAATTGTAACACAAAATCTACAGACCAAAATTGATTTCTCCTAACTCACAATCGATAACAACTGTTGTAGCACAAAAGCTACAATTAAAAATGTTATTCCTTATAAACAATAATAGCAACAATTCATGGAGATATCCCAGTTTAACAAATAAAGAGAAGAGAGAGATTAATCATTTTAGTAATTTACCCCTTTTTTTTAGGGATGATTACCTTTTTAAGGAGATAACACAATATCTTACCCATTAATTTATGGTGAATGAAAAGTTGAGAGAAATACTTATAGTAAAAAATTTCATTCAACCCAACTGAGAATTATGCATCTTTACAATGTTCAATGAAATAATCAACTAGAACATGAAGAAAAAAACCCAACCCAGGTTCACAACTTGAGAGGGAAGCAAACAATACGATGACATGAGTATAAGTTCCATGCATGAAGTCAAGCTCAAAACAAGAGATAAACCCAAAAACACTACATTCTATTTCCTTCAAGCATCAATCAAGTTAGACATATTCGAGTTACTCCACCTTTCAACCTTAATTCCCACAAGCTTATACAGTAACAACTGCATCTATGAAAAGAGCAAGACATACACAGTAGGTCAAAAATAACGAACCTATAACATATTTTCCCTAACCATAGATAATGTAATTGAATTCAATAAACCATTCCACATATCACTCAACCAAAATTAAACTAACCATGCTAAAGGACAGGTTGATATTGAGGTGATCCGTTCCAGTTAATATACAGTTTTAGCATAGCTCAAACATTCGTACTAAAGTTTCAGCTTGATCTCAAGTTCAATAAAAGATAAGCATGTTTCATACATTTTTCCAATAAAGGAACAAAAACCCAAAACATACTTCTATCATAACAGTGAATCCTACAATCCATTTTAGCATATCAAACAGACGTACACAATATTCGACAACATCTCAAGTCCAAACAAAATTAAACATGTTTCACACCTTTTTCGAACAAAGGAAACAAACCTAGATCATATTTACATCTAACAGTGACCCCAAGAAGAAGCATACGATGAAAAATACAAGCATTGAATGCAAGATAAACATCACATAAAAAACCCATCTGTTCCCCAAGATAAGAGTTCTTTTAATGAATACATTCAGGAAAAAGTAGAACAACTTAATGGGTAGAGCCTATCATGCCTAATAGAGCTTCTTCTTGATTTGCAGAAGATTTCCCAGCTGAGCCTCAACAACCTCTTTTTCTCCATGCAACGTCCACCTCCTCAACTCTTCCACTTCTTCTTATACTTCCACAGAGTCCAAAATAGCTCAAGAATGCAAAAATAATAGCTAGATGCAAAATAGAACTTTTGGTTCGAAGAACCGAAAAAATCCATGTAGAGTAAAAACTTGAAATGAACTGAAGATCAATACAACAATACTAAAACACACCACACATTTTCTCTAGGTGGTTTCCTCACGAAAAATGAAATCAATTAATGTGAAGGAAAACTAATTTTTGTCATATTTCTCCATGTCACCACCATCTATTTTTAGTGATGCCTTAATTAAAAATTTTACATGCAATTTCCATTTAGTGGTGATGCAAACTAGGCATCCACTATCTCCCAATCCCTATGCCAAAATCGGTAGTCTCTAGCCATTAAAACCAAAATAAATTTGAATTAATGCCTTAAAAACCAATGCCACCGACCTTACCACTAGCCAAGTAGTCCATAGGTACCCCTTAGGTTAGCAATAGTTTAGGTTAGATTTTTATTAGGTTAGAAATCAACCTTAGTCCTTAGACCCTGTTGATAAGCAGGGGTAGGTGGTGGGTGTGAGTTTTTTGATCATTAGTCGACCTCGACTATGTCACAGAGAATGATTAGCGCCCTTCCTCCCCATCTGGCCTTCCCGTGTCTGTGTCTTTGCCGATGTTGCTAGTGGAGGGCCTCCGCAGTGCCTTTTCGATTACCTTGTTAAGGAAAATCTCGTTCTCGAATTCTATAGGTGGTTTTAATGATGTCTTGATGTTGTTAGGGTGTGTCCAGCTAGAAGGAACATCTACATAATAATTATTATATTGAAGTGTCGATTTTTGCGTATTATTATTTTACTCAATGTTGATGGACGATCATTATTAAAATGGTTAATAAATTTGTGTGCATAAAAATAATAATTATAACGACATTATTATTATTATTTTAATATGTCGATCATTATTTTTGTGCTTATTATTATTCTATCTTCGAATGTTATCAACATTAATATTATTTATCCTTATGTTAGTTTATTTTATCTTTCTAATCGATCGAATCCTCGAGTCGCGTAAAATTAAAGAAGCTATGTTTTTTTTGGGCCAGTTTAGGGCAAAGGGGGCTCCTTTGGAATTTTTTTGTCTTTTTCACTGAGTGATGAAAAGTGCCACTGCCATGGAAGGGGGGGGGACTCTAAACCTGTTTGCATACCCACCAGGTATTGAGGAAGGCTGAGTTTCCATTAATGGATGCATGGACTTCTAGTTTTTGCGTAAACAGTGAAGAATGTTGGGCATGGGTGATTATTGCAGCGTATAGAAGACGTGGGTTTCCTCAAGAGACAATCACACTGTTGCATCCATGCAACAAATAAGTCTCCAACTTGATGTGTTGCATTTACTAGCACACTTCTGTGACCTGTTCTAGCATCCTCCTAGCCTGTGTAAAAAAAAATGAGCCTCTGTACTTGCGTGGACATCCATCAAAGCTTAGAAGATAGAGGTGTTTCTCGTTTGAAGTGATTGCCTTTGGAGGGTTGCAATTTTTGTATTTTTCCCTCTAGGCAATGCAATACTAAGAGTAGTGAAAATGCCAGTGGACAACACCCTGTGGGAATAGTTGCACTATGCAGCCCTCACACAAATGCCTTGTACATTTAGTCCAATGGCCATCTGGTGGACACAGTTGTTCTTTAACAAGGTTTTTTGACAGACTTGTTAGCTACTGTTATTTGTGTTCATGTTGGACTTGTTGTTGCATGTTGACCAAAGGCAAATAATGGAGGTAGAACTTCATGGAATATGTTTTGGCAGTGTACAGAAGACATGGACTTTCCTCTTGCAACACAATGTTTCAGCCGTATGAGAAATAGGGCTCCAACCCAATCAGTTTACAAAATTTTTTTGATACTTCCAGCCTGTGTTCAAAATGGAATTTAGCACAGGTATGATTGGCGCATTGACTAATATCCATCAAAGCATAATTTGAGAGTGAATTTTCAGATGTTTGCATGATAACTAACCCTTAACAGACATGTATGCATGAAAAGAATGGACAAAAGGCATGTGCACTGTTTGATAGAATGCCTCAAAAAAATGTTGTCTCATGGACTGCAATGATTGTAGGATATGCACAAAATGGATTTGTTGAAAAGGATGAACTGTTTGATAAGTGCAATGCCTGCAAATAGAATTGTTGTCTCATGGAATTCTCCATGATTGTAAGATCCATGGATATGCACATAATGGATCTGTTCAAAATGGCTTTTCTGTTGAAACTTTCAAGCAACTACACTCGCAGGTGTAGAGCCTCCTGTCCGTTGCCAACATTCTCTCAGCCCATGTGCAAGAATGGAGCCTTGTGCAGGCCCTAGAAAATTGTCAGAACATAATGGGCAACGTATTCTGTTGGAAAACTTCAAGTGATTGGGAAGTTTGTGTGACATTGTGGAGGTTAGATCGAGGCTCATGAACTGGTTGACGAAGTGCCCAAGCGAGATGTTGAACCAAATCCTACGGGTTTGACCGACTCCATTCCTCCCAGGCATGGTTCATCTCCCCTTACCTCTCATAATTCTCATACTTAAGTTCTCTTTTGTGACTTAATATAATTTTAAAATATTAGGATTATAATACAGTTAAATGTTTATATCAACTCGTTGCAAAACAATGAAATGTCGTGTCGTAACTCACGAAGTCAAAATAACTCGTTTGCATTAAAACATGAACTTCCACCCTCATTCTGAGGTGATTTAGAAAACTTCCTACCCAACTAGATCGCTACAATATTGTTTTATCGACAAGATGAAATTGACTTCCCAGTAATAAAGTTGATCATCTCCCTGTTTAAATAGTTAATTTTTGCATTTTTCGGAGACTCATTAAGTACCCTTCGTAACTCTGAAAATGAGATGTTAAGCTTCATTCGTGTACCTTGTTATGTGAGGAGTCACCTTGACCTCTGGATTGACCCCGAACAAACATATGTGATCTTTTTGACGCTCTTATAGGAGCCCTGTTACACTGGTTTATAGTAGTAGAAAGCTGTTAAATCTAGAAAGTTGGCTTTCGTTTTGAACCGCCATTTGAAACCTGGATAGAGAAATTATTTCCCGTCTTCGCAAACCTCTAGTGTTTTTACTAGACAATTGCATGGAACTTTCAGTTTAGGGAAAAACACTTTTCTGGATAGTTTGACAATGACATTTTGTAGGCCTCTGGTCGCAGTTTGACAAGGTCAAACTAGACCAATTAGGACCGGTGGCTTCAGAAAACTTGTCACCGTTTGAAGACTATTTTTCTAGTTCTGAATTTGTCGACTCTGTTGAATTCTCCTTATATAGGGAAATTTGTAGGAAGTTTCTCATTGCGTGTTCATCCATCAAACGTCAATTTTGGACGTGGTTTTCTGAGCCCTCGAGCTAACTTTTGTTCATTTGCAACTGGGTCAACTACGACCAGTAGCCCCAGAAAACTAGCCGCCAAACGCAAATCGTTCGCTTTTTCCCAATTCCGTCAGTTGCTATGAACTCTTGGTATATCTGGGGACATGTAGAAAGTTAATCGTGGTGTGCATTCTCATCGGAAGACAACTTTTGGAAGTGGTTTCTTAGCCTCTGAGCCCATTTTGAACGTTTTTGTAGCTAGTAAGAAAATGTAAAAATAGAAAGCTGCAGGACCCTCGTCGGGTTGCCAAACCACCATAGATACTTTTGACACATGTAAATAACTGTTTAAAACTCTATAGTGTAACTTGTTGTGTGAAATAGAACTTTTGACAAAATGGTGTTTTCTCTCTCTTCCCTTCTCTTTCTCTCTCCTGGGTTACAAAATGAAGTGAAATGAAATGTAATGAATACATGTCTCTAAACCTTTTTTTTCGATTGCAAATTGTAATTATTATCATACGTAAATGGGAAACTGAAAAATGATAATTATGTTAGATTAGGGTGGATGACATGCCAGCAAATTATCACTGATATCATGCTCACGTGGTTTTTGCATGATGAAAGAATGATGACGAAAAGGCGATGTGTAATTCATTTATTATCATTTTAATTTATATAGTTCATTGTTAAATGAATAAATGTATAATGTAGTCTCATGTTACAGAAGGTTATATTTGATAATTTGTTGATATGTATGAGATGCTAGTTTCAAGGACATCTAGGAAATGTGCATTTAATCATAGGTTCAATTTTGATTCATAGTACACATGGTAAAAAGGTTTGATATTTATATAAGGTAAATGAATTTGAAGTAATATCTTGTAGTGCATATTTAGTGTTCAATAAATGATTAATGAGTCATCTTGTGCATTCATACTTTGTAAATGTAATAAAGAGATTTAATCGAAACACTCTACCCTTGTTCAATATCGGAGCATAACTTGTTTTCATGTGTGATACTCCTTACCGTAGAAGACATTGAAAACCGTATAGAATGAACTTAAACTCTGCACTCGATGGAACTCCTAGTTTGAGTAAACAAGAGCCCAAGAATGGGTTTATCGTCTTAGTCAGTATGTTTAGTGACATTGTCATAAACCTGGTAGATAGGAGTGACATAGTCAAACTTCATTTGGAGTATGTAGAGCTAACTCCTCCTTCGTAGCCTAGTGGACTACCTTGTCATCCGAAGATAGATTTAAAATTAAAGTTCTTCATCGAGTGAAATCCCTGTTGGATCCAGATGACATAGATGGAGGTTGTGACTTAGTTGTTCTAGGTCTTAAACTCTTGTTAATGAACCCCTTAGCTCCGCTCAGCTAAATGTGTTACCTTGGTTTCTCTCAACATAACACCTTGGTCCTTTCTGGAAGGTGGTTTAGCATAAATTTGTCCTCTCGCTTAAAACTCATATATAGTTGAGGGGTAGACCCTTAGGTGAAGTTGGAATTAATCTAAACCTCAGTTGATTTGGATGTTAACTTAGGGTTCATGTGTAGCTTCAAGTATTCTAATCATTTATGTTTTCAAGAGGTTAGACAAACATTTTGTAACTCCTTTTCAAGACAATGCTAAAAATAAGACCATAATGTGACGTAGAAAATAAAGCATATAAGAGTAAAAACGAGATTTGAGGTTCAGAATAATGCCACTCTTGGAGACCTTATAACTCAATTAAATATATTCTTTTGTTTCAAAGAATATGAATTGCCTTGGTGTGATCAACCTTCAAGAAAACAAAATACATATATAAATCAAAATGGAATTCCACAAGTCATTGAATTAGAATAACTATGGTAGGGAAATAACTATACCCGTGATCGAGGAATGGTTTTGGTAAAAATCTATCTTGTATTTAAATCTCTGTTAAATTCTAATATCACTATATGGACACCAAGTCACATTCACTTGAGTTGTAAGAGTAAAAAAGTAGACATTGAATATATGTTCGGAAGAATATTTTTAACATAAGAACAAGATAATTAAGTATTTATATGCATTTGAAATTATGCCAAATAAGTATGCAAGTTATGGAAAATTTTGTAAAGAATAAGAAGCCAACTTAAAAGGGTTGAACGGTAATTTTAACCGTGGAATGAACTTAAGAATCTGTAGGTGGACAAATGAGAAATTTATCCTTGCACAATAATGTTCTTGGAATGTTAATCGTAACTAAAATACAATTAAAGAAATGATGTGTTGTGGGTTTTCCATTCCTGAAGTCATTTTTCTTGTGGTTGGGTCATTACTAGTAACCATTCATTGGGAAAAGTGTGGCATCGACATGCCTATGTTGTTTTCATGTGTCTATGTGAGTCGATGACTTATGTGATTGTCGTATGCGAGTCGAGTTTCTGTACTTGGAGCCCTTGTTGTGTTGTGTGTAGTGAGCAATGTAAGTCAAAAAAAAAAATTATCCTGGTATTTTACTGTTGTAATTGTGTGTGTAAAATGTGGGCACTACATATGGTATCAGAGCAGAGGTTCATGCTCTCGAACCTCTGGGATGGATTGGAGTTGTGATGATTCTGCATGATGGTGGTGGATATTGGAAGAGTAATGTGATATATGTTGTTATGTGAACTATGTCATAATTGTGACCTTATGAAGCACATGTGGTGCATGTCACTTAGTGCATATTTGTTATCATATTGATGTGCTTGTGATGAGAGTATTCAATCTCTATGTCATTGATTCAATGAGGAATTTGGCTATGATGTACTACCTTGTTGTTTGTGAATGAAATGTTATTGTGGATTGCAGAGGGTTAGACATTTTGGCATTATGTGATATGAAGGTGTATTGATGTATTGCATGACAAAATTGATGTAAAGTGAATCACATTTTATCATGATGTCATCACTGTATTGTGATTAGTTGTCTGCATCGTCATGTTATATTGCAATTGACTATATGTTGTAAGGTTAGACATTGTGTTCCTCATACATATAATTCATGTAATATGTGATGGTTCATGTCATGATTTAGGGGCATATGGTGAGTATGATCCCTAGTGTACAGTGATTGCACTTTGGGTGCAGGATGTGGTAATGTGATGTATCGTAACCCATGAAAGTAATGATTGTGTTATACCCTGTATATAAATACCATGCGTAAGACGTTATGGTTAATGTGTGTGAATCACCATTGTGTTAGTGATGTAGTTATGTGTATGTTGTGAACCTTACACTAGATGACCCTAAGGGGATAAACTGTCAAGAGTGTATGTGTGGAGAGAGGAGGCGTGGACCAGGTTTTCATAATCTTGAGCCGAGTACGAGTGAGGAAGTGGAGTCTTATATAGACTGAAAACCCACTTCTATCTATTTAGTATACTTCGAGCTTGCTCAGTATATTATGGGTGTGTACAACCTTAGGCTCAACTTATGCAACTAGAGTTCCCTGCTCTTTCTTATTGGATTGTTCATTGGACAATCCTATGTGATTTTGACTATGTTGATCCTTGTGGGAGTATGGAGGAATGATTCAGGTAGAGATGATGACAGTTACATTATTTGATATACTCATTTCTGGTTACATGTATATTTTTACGAGCTGAGGCTCGATGTCTGAGTGCCAGCAACTCGATGAGTACCCCTTTGGTGGTGGTATGAGGCCACATAGTGATTGTAATGTGTTATTTTTCTCAATATGTATTTTATTCGTAAATTGATCATTATCTCTTTTAGCTAGAACCAGCCGTTTTCTTGATTGACATGTTCTTATATTTTGGGCATTTATTTGATTGTTGCATTAACATTTGGATTTTGCACTAACCATGGCTAATTAGCCATTTTTTTTTCTTAGTTTTAAAACTTTCTTTTCATATTTAAAAGTTTTGTAGCCTAGCCCAAGGCTTTTGATTTTGCCACTTGGCATTTGAATGGATTGTTATGTTGGTTCTAATGTCGTAATGTGTTGGAATAGGGTCATGGGATTAACCATGGAGTGGTTGAACCTATGGGCCCACTTCATTGTATGGGGGTACACCCCAAGGAGTTACAGATAACTAGCAGGTTGTTGAACCATGAGTTATTATGTCACTTGGGTTGGGGGTGATGGGGCTCTATGTGCCCAGGGCCATAGGGTGACCCGGCCTCATTAAAAGGAGAAAGGAGATGGGCCTCTATGGTTGAGTGACCTGTTATTCTTTATGGCACTCTATGGTTGAGTGACCTGATATTCTTGATGGGGCTCTATGGTTGAGTGACCCGACTTGGTTTTGACACCATGTTTCCTTCTCTTGGGAGGTATATGGAGATTGTTTGAGGTATATGGATTTGTTTTGGAT
Source organism: Taxus chinensis (assembly GCA_019776745.2). NCBI lineage: Eukaryota > Viridiplantae > Streptophyta > Pinopsida > Cupressales > Taxaceae > Taxus > Taxus chinensis. The sequence continues at coordinate 320,909,394 of CM034157.1, read as the reverse complement.
GGGAAATATATGGAGATTATTTGGTGATGCTTTGGGAAGGTATATGGAGTTTTATTTTGTGCTCTTGGAGATATCTGGGGATTGTATCGTGATGTCTTGTTATGTGTGGAGTTGGTATAATGAGTTATGTGTACTCTTGTGAGTCTCGTTAGACATTGTTATGGTTGAGGATTGACATTTCCATTTGTATTGACTATTGGATATTGTCTTGGAACTATGTTGGTACAGTCATGGTTTTTTGAGACATGTGATACCAGTTACCTTATGTATCAGTGTGATGATTATGTTTGTCAGTCATATGTGTGTACTAGATCTATGTCTAGGACATAATTGTTGGAAATTATTTGCTATGTGGACTACTTGTTGTCATTCCATGGAGGAATTAAAAGACCTTGTGATATGATACAATCATGAAAGTAGGTAGCAAGATGTCTCATGGGTTGTTTGTGTTGTGTTAAGTTTTGTGTGACATCTTGATGTTAGTTATTGTTGGGCACCCACAAACTTAAGACAACTGAAAAAATTCTAAACAATGAATATTATAATCTTGAGATAAGAAATACTGTAAAAGAAAATGCTAACTAAGTAATAAGGTAAAATGGAACTACCAATCTTCACAGAACCTTGAAAGTTAAAATTTCTACCTGATGTTCCTAGGGCCACCCCGTGGCCATGATTTTGTGTCTGAAATCTTAACCTTAGAGCGTACCTTCACCCATATTTGTTCCTTGTTGCTTACCATTTCTCTTTCTTCATTGTATGTCGCATCGAGGACGATGCTTTCTTAAGGGGAGGAGAATGTAATGCCCTGTTTGACATTACCCCAGCCTTTCTCTGATGACCCTATTGATAAGTAGGGGTAGGTGGTGGGTGTGAGTTTTTTTATTTCTAGTCAACCTCGGTTGTGTCACAGAGAATGATTAGCGCCCTTCCTCCCCGTCTGGCCTTCCCGTGTCCATGTCTTTGCTGATGTTGCTAGTGGAGGGCCTCCGCAGTGCCTTTTCGATTACCTTGTTAAGGAAAATCTTGTTCTCGAATTCTATAGGTGGTTTTAATGATGTCTTGATGTTGTTAGGGCATGTCCAGCTAGAAGGAACATCTACATAATAATTATTATATTGAAGTGTCAATTTGTGCTTATTATTATTTTACTCAATGTTGACAGGGCGATCATTATTAATATGGTTAATAAATTTTATGTTATTATTATGGATAACTGAAATTATTATTATTTTTTATGTCGATCGACTGTTTTAGGTTTTTTATGTTTTTTTAGTTATCAACAAATAAATTTATCCTTATGTTATTTTATAAAAGATTTCCAATTGAAAAGTCCCGTGATTTTTTGGGGTGGTTTGTTTAGGGCAAAGGGGGCTCCTTTGGGATTTTTCTATCTTTTTTAGCCAGTGAAGACAGCCACCAGCCATGGAAACTCTATTTTTGTGCACCCACTTTAGGTGTTGAAGTGGCCTAGTTTCCATTAACCTGGACCAGTGGAAGCTTCTGGTTTTTGTGCAAATAGTGAAGAATGATGGGGATGGGTGATTATTGTAGTGTACATATGATGTTGGTTTTCAAGAGACAGTCACACTATTACATCCATGCAACAAATAGATCTCCAACCTGATGTGTTGCATTTGACCAGTGGTATGCTCCATGTGTTATTCCAACACCTCCTAAGCTGTGTTTAATGAATGAAAATGAGCCTCTGTACCTGTATGGACTGGGTCCATCAAAGCTTAATAATGAGAGAATCTTGGGGAGGTGGCATTTGGTTGTGTGTGCAAGTAATTTTGCCTATCCAATATGTATTTATTGGTTGATTCCACAGGGCAAAATAAAAATAGTTGGGTGGAAGTATGCAACTGAGCTTCAAATTCCATGTACATTGTTTTATTTTCCTGGCCTCTCTTAGTGTTGTTTCAGATTAAAATGGATGAATAGTTTCATTGATCATTAATATTTTGTCATGTCCACTTGCTTTTGTTTAATTATCTTGTATGCAAGTTCTAATCTAGTGGAACAATTCATGTTAAATTCAATTTGGAAAGGGTATTTATGCCATGCAAAGTTTCTCGACAAATTTTAAGAGTTCCTGTTTGAAACTTAGCTTGTTCAAAGAATGAGAAATTTATGGAATTTACTATGTGAAGACTTGTAAAGTGATTCACATCCTTTGAATACTCCAACATGATTTAAGGTTTTAGAGATGCACAAAATGGATTGTTGAAAAGGCATGTGAACTGTTTGATAGAATGCCTCAAAGAAATGTTGTCTCATGGAATGCCATGATTGCAGGATATGCACATAATGGATTTGTTCAAAAGGCTTTAGAAAATTTCAAGCAACTACACTCATAGGTGTAAAGCCTCCTGTCCATTGCCTATATTCTCTCAGCCTGTGTGTAAGAATGGAGCCTTGTGCAGGCCCTAGAAAATTATCAGAACATGATGGGCAACGTATTTTGTTAGAAAACTTCAAGTGATCAAGAAGTTTGTGTGTCGTTGTGTAGATTAGATCGAGGCTCTTGAACTGGTTGATGAAGTGCCTAAGTGAGATGTTGAACCGAAGCCTATGGGTTTGACCGACTCCATTCCTCCCAGGCATGGTTCATCTCCCCTTACCTCTCATAATTCTCATGCTTTAGTTTTCATTTGCAACTTAATATAAATTTTAAAATATTAGGATTTTAATACAGTTAAATGTTTATATCAACTCGTTGCAAAACAATGAAATGTCGTGTCGTAACTCACGAAGTCAAAATAACTCGTTTGCATTAAAACATGAACTTCCACCCTCATTCTGAGGTGATTTAGAAAACTTCCTACCCAACTAGATCGCTACAATATTGTTTTATCGACAAGATGAAATTGACTTCCCAGTAATAAAGTTGATCATCTCCCTGTTTAAATAGTTAATTTTTGCATTTTTTGGAGACTCATTAAGTACCCTTCGTAACTCTGAAAATGAGATGTTAAGCTTCATTCGTGTACCTTGGTATGTGAGGAGTCACCTTGACCTCTGGATTGACCCCGAATGAACATATGTGATCTTTTTGACGCTCTTATAGGAGCCCTGTTACACTAGTTTACAGTAGTAGAAAGCTGTTAAATCTAGAAAGTTGGCTTTCATTTTGAACCACCATTTGAAACCTGGATAGAGAAATTATTTCCCGTCTTTGCAAACCTCTAGTGTTTTTACTAGACAATTGCATGGAACTTTTAGTTTAGGGAAAAACACTTTTCTGGATAGTTTGACAATGGACATTTTGTAGGCCTCTGGTCGCAGTTTGACAAGGTCAAACTGGACCAATTAGGACCGGTGGCTTCCAGAAAACTTGTCGCCGTTTGAAGATGTTTTCTAGTTCTCAGTTTCCCGTCGACTCTGTTGAATTCTCCGTATATAGGAAATTTGTAGGAAGTTTCTCGTTGCATGTTCATCCATCAAACGTCAATTTTGGACATGGTTTTCTAAGCCCTCGAGCTAACTTTTGTTCATTTGCAACTGGGTCAACTATGACCAGTAGCCCCAAAAAACTAGCCGCCAAACGTAAACCGTTCACTTTTTCCCAATTCCGTCAGTTGCTATGAACTCTTGGTATATCTGGGGACACGTAGAAATTTAATCGTGGTGTGTGTTCTCATCAGAAGATAACTTTTGGAAGTGGTTTCTTAGCCTCCGAGCCCGTTTTGAACATTTTTGTAGCTAGTAAGAAAATGTAAAAATAGAAAGTTGCGGACCCTCGTCGGGTTGCCAAACCACCGTGGATACTTTTGACACATGTAAATAACTGTTTTAAACTCTATAGTGTAACTTGTTGTGTGAAATAGAACTTTTGACAAAATGGTGTTTTCTCTCTCTTCCCTTCTCTTTCTCTCTCCTGGGTTACAAAATGAAGTGAAATGAAATGTAATGAATACGTGTCTCTAAACCTTTTTCTTTCGATTGCAAATTGTAATTATTATCATATGTAAATGGGAAACTGAAAAATGATAATTATGTTAGATTAGGGTGGATGTCATGCCAGCAATTTATCACTGATATCATGCTCACGTGGTTTTGCAGGATGAAAGAATGATGACAAAAATGTGATGTGTAATTCATTAATTATCATTGTAATTTATATAGTTCATTGTTAAATGAATAAATGTATAATGTAGTCTCATGTTACAGAAGGTTATATTTGATAATTTGTTGCTATGTATGAGATGTTGGTTTCAAGGACATCTAGGAAATGTACATTTAATCTTAGGTTCAATCTTGATTTATAGTACACCTGGTAAAAAGGTTTGATATTTATATATGGTAAATGAATTTGAAGTAATATCTTGTAGTGCATATTTAGTGTTCAATAAATGATTAATGAGTCATCTTGTGCATTCATACTTTGTAAATGTAATAAAGAGATTTAATCGAAACACTCTACCCTTGTTCAATATCGGAGCATAACTTGTTTTTTCATGTGTGATACTCCTTACCGTAGAAGACATTGAAAACCGTATGATGGACTTAAACTCTGCACTCGATGGAACCTCCTAGTTTGAGTAAACAAGAACCCAAGAATGTGCTCATCATCTTAGTCAGTATGTTTAGTGACATTGTCTTAAACCTGTCTGATAGGAGTGACACAGTCAAACTTCATTTGGAGTATGTAGAGCTAACTCCTCCTTCGTAGCCTAGTGGACTACCTTGTCATCCGAAGATAGATTTAAAATTAAAGTTCTTCATCGAGTGAAATCCCTGTTGGATCTAGATGACATAGATGGAGGTTGTGACTTAGTTGTTCTAGGTCTTAAACTCTTGTTAATGAACTCCTTAGCTCCGCTCAGCTAAATGTGTTACCTTGGTTTCTCTCAACATAACACCTTGGTCCTTTCTGGAAGGTGGTTTAGCATAAATTTGTCCTCTCGCTTAAAACTCATATATAGTTGAGGGGTAGACCCTTAGGTGAAGTTGGAATTAATCTAAACCTCAGTTGATTTGGATGTTAACTTAGGGTTTGTGTGTAGCTTCAAGTCTTCTAATCATATTATGTCTTCAAGAGGTTGGACAAACATTTCGTAACTCCTTTTCAAGACAATGCTAAAAAGAAGACCATAATGTGACATAGAAAATAAAGCATATAAGAGTAAAAATAGGATTTGAGGTTCGGAATAATGCCACTCTTGGAGACCTTATAACTCAATTAAAAATATTCTTTTGTTTCAAAGAATATGAATTGCCTTGGTGTTCAACCTTCAGAAAACAAAATACATATATAAATCAAAATGGAATTCCACAAGTCATTGAATTAGAATAACTATGGTAGGGAAATAACTAACCCGTGATCGAGGAATGTTTTTGGTAAAAAGCTATCTTGTATCTAAATCTCCTCTAAATCCTAATATCGCTATATGGACACCAAGTCACATTCACTTGAGTTGTAAGAGTAAAAAGGTAGACATTGAATATATGTTCGAGAAGAATATTCTTAACATAAGGACAAGATAATTAAGTACTTTATATGCATTTGAATTATGCCAAATAAGTATGCAAGTTATGGAAAATTTTGTAAAGAATAAGAAGCCAGCTTAAAAAAGGGTCGAACGGTAATTTAACCGTGGAATGAACTTAAGAATCTGTAGGTGGACAAACAAGAAATTTATCCTTGCACAATAATGTTCTTGGAATGTTAATCGTAACTAAAATACAATTAAAGAAATGATGTGTTGTGGGTTCGCCATTCTTGAAGTCATTTTTCTTATGGTTGGGTCATTACTAGTAACCATTCATTGGGAAAAGTGTGGCATCGACATGCCTATGTTGTTTCTTGTGTCTATGTGAGTCGATGACTTATGTAATTGTCGTATGCGAGTCAAGTTTCTAGTACTTGGAGCCCTTGTTGTGTTGTGTGTAGTGAGAATGTAAGTCCAAAAAAAATTATCCTGGTATTTTACTGTTGTAATTGTGTGATAAGACGAATAGGTAAGAAGAACTGAAGCATACCTTGGATCAATTAAGTTGATCCAAGGTTTTTCCGTCATCATTAAATAAGTTATGACAACAAAAATACAAGTTCATAATCCTTTTTTAAAAGTTAATTTAAGTTGTACATAGAGATGAATGGCCTCATTTTCAAGTAAGAAAAAATCACAAAAAAATGAACCTTTTCAACTAATAATGAATTATCCATTACAAACATGATTTCCAAAAGTCATAAGAATACTCCTTCCTAAGATAAATCACATGTCATCATTTGCAATGTCAAGAGTGGAAGTCATCATAGTAACAACCATGTAAAAGATGTTACATACCTCCCTCCTGAAAAGATTCATCATCCCGATGATCAACTTGGTCAAACAATTTAATTCTAGGAAAAAATCAAATTATTATCCTTCCATTCATATGTTAATAATAGAACTAGATTTGAGAAATTCAAATTTGATAATCAGAATTAAAATAGACTGTCCAATATTAAATAGTTTAGTATATGTCCAAGTCTGGAAGATTTATTAACATAACATGATTAAAATCTTAAAATTTTATTAGTCAACAAAATCAATTATGTTCAAACAAATATGGAAAATAGTTTTCATATATTCTAGATTTTCCTAGGTTGTACTTTCTTCATTAAAATGATCCCACTGGACCTTGAATTGAATTATTTCATGATTTATTAAGTGCAACTAGTGATTTTCCAGTACTCGAATGGGTTTAACCATGATTATACATGGGTCCTAGACTTGTAAGGAATTCCAATTTAACACATGTGATAAATCTAAAATGTATTTATTAAGTAGAGAAATATGGAAAACATCATGCATTCATGATAAAGCAGGAGGTAAAGCTAAACAATAAGATACGGGATTAATTACTTCAACAATTTCAAAGGGTCCCACATAACGAGGTGATAACTTGACAGCCTTTCCAAAAGTTATAGAACTCTTTTTCAGTTTAACCCATAGAAAAACCTTCTCACCAAGTTCAAATTTCTTATCGACCCGTTTTAAGTCTACATAACTCTTTTTCCTATTTGTTGCTTCTTTCAAGAGTTCACGAATCATTTTAACTTGTTGTTCCATTTCCATAAGGATTTTAGGTCCAATTACCTCTCTATCCTCTATGTTATCCTAGCAATCAAGAGTTCTGCATTTCCTTCTGTATCATGCTTTGAAAGGTACCATTTTTAGAGAGGCGTGATACGTGTTATTATAATCAAACTCAAATAATGGAAGGTAATCTTCCCATTTATACTACTGATCCATGTAATACATTCATAACATATCCCCTAAAAATTGATTAACTCTTTCATTCTGTCAATCCATTTCTAGATGGTATGCAGAACTGAAATTCAGCTTAGTCCCTGGGGCTGCATTATGTGTTTTCCAAAATCTAGATGTCATTCTTGGATCTCTATCTGATATGATCAATTCAGGTACTCCATGTAATCAGAAAATTTCATGCACAAATCATTTTACTAAAACAGGGGAATCATCCTTAAGATTACCAACAATAAAATGTGCTACTTTTGTTAGTTTATCAAAAAGAACTAGAATAACATCATGTTTGTTTCTTGACATAGGCAACCCTTGTATAAAATTCATGCTTATTACTTGTCATTTATATTGCGGTATGATGTGAGGATACAATAAACTAGCTAGATGCATATGCTTAGCTTTAACATGCTGACATTCTAAGTAGTTTGTCACAAACTTAATCACGTCCTTTTTCATCCCTTTCCAGAAATATTGTTGTTTTATATCAGTAAGTATTTTTTTAATGCCAGGGTGTCTAGAAAAAGATGAATTATGAAATTCAGCTAACAATTTCTTCTTAATTCATTTAACAAAGGTATGTATACCCTATTTTCAAACCTCAAGATTCCTTCATTGGCAGAGTGAAAACCTTTATATCTCACATCATTTAGATCTGCAACAAGTGTTGTATTTACTTGCTGAAAATAAGAATCAGATTCCATGACACTTTTTACTTCATCTTTAAACTGAGTTCTCAATGTTATAAGAGTAGAAATGTGCTTCCTACAACTTAGAGCATCTGCAACTCTATTTTCTTTTCCTTTAATATAACTTATGTCAAAATCATACTAAGATAGAAATTCTAACCATCTTCGTTGTCTTGCATTCAGATTTGGCTGAGTAAAAATATACTTCAACCCAAGATGATCAATTTTTAGTTCAAAAGGTCTACCAAAAAGATAATGCCTCCATACCTGAAGTGCATGAACAATGGTAACAAGCTCTAGGTCATGTGGAGCATAATTCAGCTCATGTAACTTACATTTTCTACTTTCATAAGCTATAACATGATCATTTTGCAAAAAAATACCTCTGAGACCTTCCCCAAATGCATCTGTTACAACAGTAAAGTCTCCATTAGGATCAGGTACAAAAAAAATAGGTGTTGATGTTAACTAATCCTTCAGAGTCTTAAATGCAGATTCACATTTTTCATTCCATAAAAATTTCTTATCTTTCTTCTACAATGAAGTTATTGGTGCAACAACCTTAGAAAATTCTTTAACAAACTTCCTATAGTAACTAGTAAGACCCATGAAGCTTCTAACTTCATGTACATTCTTCAGTGTAGACCACTCAGTTATTGCAAATTTTTTTGAGGGATATACAACTATTCCATCTTTGTTTATAACATGACCCAAATAGTGCACTTTCATAGCATAGAAAGAACATTTGGAAAACTTACCATACAACCTTCTCTTTCTCAAGATTTCTAGAACTATTTTCAAATGCTCATGATGTTCTTCAATGATTTTAGAGTATATGAGAATATCGTCCAAGAATACAAGCACAAAATTTGTCCAAGTATTCTTGAAAAATATTATTCATTAAATTCATAAAATCTGCAGGTGCATTCGTTAAACCAAATGGTAAAACTGTGAATTCATAATGTATGTACCTTGTTCTAAAAGTTGTTTTATGAATATCTTCATCCTTTATTCTTAACTGATGATATCTAGATCGAAGATCTATTTTAGAATACACTGATGCACCATGCATCTGATCAAATAGATCATCAATTCTAGGAAGTGGATATCTATTTTTAATTGTTGTCCTTGTTTAACATCCTATAATAAATGCACAATCTAAGTGTTCCATCTTTATTTTTCACAAAAATTATCGATGCTCCCCAAGGTAAGACACTTAGTCTTATCAAACCTTTCGACAAAAATTGTTGCAGATGTGCCTTAATTTCTACCAATTCAATGGTATTCATTCTATATGGTGCCTTGGAAATAGGTTTGGTTCCCAGTTTGATCTCAATCGTGAAGTCAAACTCCCATTTGGGTGGAAGACCGGGTAACTCTTCCGGAAACACATCACTAAAATTTTGTAACAACGGATATCTTTCTATGAAGTCACTACTTTCTTCAGTTGTTTCAGAAATTTTTATTGCATACAAGGTGTAACCTTTTTTTGGCCTTTTTAAGTTGCATTGATAACAATTTCCTAACCAAAATCTCATGTTTTATTCCCTGAATGTCTGTTGTTTTATGCAGGTCATCCAAACAACTAATATGTTTTTCAAAATAGTCAACATTTGCTTTATGCTCAGCTATTTAGTTAACAGCTATGATTACAACATAAGATCCCAAAGGAGTAACATAAAGGTCAACTTCAGTGGAAAAAGTAGGCAAGTCAAGGACTGACTCCAAAAAGACACATACTAACTGTGTGAACAACATTATTTCCATAATGTACAACCCATGATTTATCCATTTTTCATCTTTTCTTTTTAATTTCGATGCTAATTTAGTAGAAATAAAACATTCAGTAGCTCCAGTATCAAAAAGTATAGTTACAGGTATACCAAATAACTAACCTGGAACTTCTATAGGTATGACTTGATTTTCATCTTGTTTGTCATCTACTGTAGCGTGTATCTTATGTTGTTGATTGCAGTCATACTTCTTCAAAGGACATTGATTTGCATAATGATCCTTTCCACAATTGTAATAGCCTCCTACAAGTCCCTTCTTAGGCTCAAATTTATTTCCATCCTTAAAGTTATCATTCTGACCCCATAGGACTTTTGTCCGTTATTATTGTTCTTGACAAAGTTATTTCACACATTAGCAACAGGTTTATTTGTTGTTGTTTTCTTGTTGTTATCAGTAACAATTTTTATTTTTTTTCATACCAAACTTTTTCCATGGTCCCTTTTTGGGTGCAAGAGACGAAGAAGAGTTTGGAACTTTCTTTCTGATTTCCTCCTTATGGGCAGAGATCACTTTCAATTTCTACTCCTGCCTTATGGATTTTTCTACAACCCCTTCCATAGTGGTTGGGCTGTGAACATCCACTTCTCCACCTATAATGGGATTTAATCCCATGATAAATTTTCATATCCTAAACTTCTCGTCAGTTTGATACTGAGGTACGTACTTAAGGAGTTTAGTAAACCTCTCCCAGTACTTTGTTACAGTTAGTTTTCCCTGAGCTAAGTTTTGAAATTCAGTCATTTTCTGATCATAGTAAAGTTATGGCAGCCATCATTGCCTAAAATAATTTTTAAATTGATCCCAAGTAATATTTGTTTCATCAATGTTTAACTCATCCTTACGGTTGTCCCACCATGAAGATGCTTCATGGGAAAGTTGATAAGCTCCCCATATTACTTTTGTTTCTTCTGAGAAGTTCCTTATTGCAAAGTACTTCTCCATTTTGTTGAGCCAGTTCTCAGCTCCATCTCCTAATGTAGTGCCATAAAACTTGGGTGGACTTATTATTTTTATATCATTAGTGATTTTAGCTTCCAATCTTTCCTTTTTATTTTTAGGCTGATAAGGTGCATTAGCATTAGCTGCATTATTGTTATCAACGCCAAAATTTCCAACATTGGCATTGTCCACAGGAGGTGGCTGATTGTTATTACCAACATCTTATTCCTCCTCCTCATTACCCATCACTTGTTGTTCTAGTGCAACTAAACAATCCCTTATGTCCAACAAGGCAACAATAATCTCATCAAGTTTTTGGGTAGTATCTACTTCTCAACCGGGTGGTGGGTTGTTTGCAACACTTCCTCTTGTTCTAACCATTTTTGTTAACAAGAAAATTTAAGTTTTATCAGATTATGGACACAATAGGTCCAAGAGTTGCAACCTTCAGCTCTGATACCAAGATGTAACATTCCCATTTTAAGACTTTAGAAACAAGGGATTTTTTTTTGAATAATGTTCTTTGTTCTAAATAATCATAATTTAGAACACACATTTCCATGCCAATCAATCTCATAACAGATAACCATATGCAACTGTAATGACTCAGATAAACAATGATGTCTCATTTCATGACTCGGTGTCATACTGATCTCTCATGTTAACTCAATGAATTGTATAATAGGTATAATTGGTTCTCATAACCTTTTCAAGGTATTAAGTGTTCTGTTTAAGAGGCCTATATGAATATCTATTACCAATATTCATCTAAAATCTCACTTCTTAAACTAGGTGACATAGGACAACATAACCAACATCTTGCAATACTTTGGCCAAATATTTTCAACATACTACTCATGTTAATATTCCTAGATGACATACTCATCAAATGGAATACATCCTTCACCCCACTTCATATGTTATCTAGAATGGTCTTCACTGACTCCTGTCAGTCCACTTGTTCAAGGTTTATCCCTAACCAAGGTTAGCAACATAGTTTAGTGTAGAGGGCTACCCATGATGATTAAGGGTACATAGACATACTCAATCAACCTAATTCGATTGCGTGTGTCTAGTTATCCTAAGTCATCATGAGTTGCCCCCGACACTAGATCATGCTTCTAACCTAACCTAGGGTATAACTAAGATCAATTCCGAGTTTATGTAGATCTAGATGATTCAACTCAGAAGGGTGTTGTCACATGTCAACTGCAACAGAATATCCTCATGAAGACCCGATTCCTCACGAAGGTACTCTACTGCAGTTGGTGTGTGCCAACATCCAAATGAGTCATCCCATCTGGATGTACATACCCAAGAAAGAAGTTAATTATCTAATTATTTTCCTTAATTAAAGTTTAATTAAAGCAGCCCTGTTGAATCCCTAGTTTCATTAACCATTAGGGTTGTAAGAAATAAATGAATTTTAATTGTTGTGTAGATACATTTTCCTCCCAACCCCTTTCCAAAGATTTATTTTTCATTCATTAACTTCCTAATTTAAGATTCAATTTTACAAATAGAATCAACATACTAACAGTGAGGTTAACTTATTTAACTTATCCAAGTCTTAGCTTGTTTAAGTTCTGAATCAGATTCTTTTATAATAGACTTCATTAATATGAAGTCTACTTATTGTATATATATTATTTTCATTTGTTTTACTTATATTGATGAATTAAACAAGAGGAAGCACACCTTCCTCTTTCCAAAATGACATTTGGATTTGATTCCAAAAATTCTTAACAAACTACTTAATATTGTATAATATTTGCCTTTCCTTTTTACTTATTAAGAGTTAGGGTTCATTTGGAACCTCGTAACATTTTACAAGTTTTCATCATGATTCCATTTACCCATTAACATCATTTTAGTAAAACCATAGTGATTTATTGAATGACCAATCATGAATGCCAACTTTAATAAGTTGCATTAATTAAGAGGGTAGTATATCTAGTACCTTTATCCTCTAGTTTATTTTAAATTCAACATCTAGTTTATTTTAATATAATAGTTACAAGCCGAAAGGGTTCATTTCATATATATATATATCATTTCCATTCACAAAATGTACAAAAAGATGACACATCAAGCAAAGATAAACCCACAATATTTTCCATTTATCAAGGTGGAATTCATACATTACAAGTTCAAACACTTCAGAAATATTTAGTGTTAAACAACATCAATAAGCTCTATTAAAATACAACTTTCCTTTCTAACAAATACATTTCAATAATGAATCATATTTCCTCATAAAATATCCAGTCCCTTTTTGGTAAACAAAAGTAACATCATAAAATATCTTGTCTCCTTTTACCACTTACGAAGTCCATCTGCAAAAATTGCTAGCACGGGTCAGTTCATTGAACTGAGCATGATAAGCACTAAGCATTAAAACAATGTGCTTTTAACTAACTGTTTCATAAAGAGAACTATGCTTTTATGAAATAGTTAAAGCATTATAGAAAGACATATCACAATGAAATATCCAGTCATAAAAGAGAGAGAAATCAAGTGTTGATCCATATCATCATTAAGTAAAGATCATGACATAATCAAAATCAACTTTCAACCAATGATTTCATAGAAGGAATTAAAACATTAATCCAGATAAATGATAATTCACCAAGCACAAACTACTTTTCATTTACATATTTTTATGATCCACATCCTATTTAATTCCATCTAACCTAAGAATATACTAACAATAATATCTCAAGGAATAGTCTACATTAGATGGAACAATAATAATTTTATCTCGTTATTAACTTAACTTCATCCTAAAATATAAGGTGTCAAGCTTAATCAAACATTAGGATAAATTTAGGATGAACCAACAACATCTTTAGGAAAGAGTTTCTTATTTAAGAATCTATATCCTAAATTCAGAGTCAAAAACCAATCTAAGTTTTAGGATCCACATCAAACAGATTTGACAAGGAATGAATTCAGTTTGTCATGCACTTGGAACTAATCACTCATCACAACAAGTACATCATTTGAAATGTAAAATTCAAGAGAATAATGGAGGGATTTACTAATCAGCTACATATCCTAAAATTCTTATTTTTACTCCAAAAGAGACTTACTAAGAAATTCCCAATCTAACATGACAAAAATTTATAGTAACCTTTTTGCTTCATCTAACATTTTCTATCACAAAATGGTTTGATACATCAAGCAAGTTCTAGTGGTGACACATCGATACAGTTGAACAGGTCAGTTCCCTCTTCTAGAGTGCCACCAATGTAAGATGAAAAGAAACGAGAAAGAGGTTTTTCATTCTCAATCCAAGAAAGAACATAATATAAAAGTATAACCTCTACTATTTTTCCATTTTAAAGCCCGAAAAAGGTTAAATCGTACTCGGTATAGATAAATTTCCCAAATTAGAGAGAGAGAACAACATACATCTACCTTTAGAATCCAAAGAGGAGGGTATTGTAAATACCTTAACTTAGAACATAAAGAAAGGATAACAAGGAATAATGCTAAGATAAGATCTCATTACTCATTCCTTAACAAAGGTACTCTTACCAAGATCGAAAAAATAACTGAGATAAATTTGATTACCCAATGCCAAGAAAACACTTAACTCCAAACAACCATTGAATTCCAAAGAACCATTCAAACTTACAATCAATAATAGAAACCGTAACACAAAAGCTACAGACCAAAATTGATTTCTCCTAACTCACAATCGATAACAATAACTGTAGCATAAAATCTATAACTGAAAATATTATTCCTTCTAAATAATAATAACAACAGTTCAATGAGATATCCCAATTTCACAAACAAAGAAGAAAGAGAGTAACCATTTTAGTAGTTTACCCCTTTTTTTAGTGATGATTATATTTTCAAGGAGATAACACAATATCTTACCCATCAATTGATGGTGAATGAAAAGTTGAGAGAAATAATTGTAGTCAAAACTTCCATTTAACCCAACTCAGAACCATGCATCTTTACATTGTTCAATGAAACAGTCAACTAGAATAGGAAGAATAAAACCCAACCCAGGTTCACAACTCAAGAGGGAGACAAAAAATACGATGACATGACTACAAGTTCCTTGCATGAAGTCAATATCAGAAGAACATATAAACCTAAAAATGTTACAACCTATTTCCTGTAAGCATCCATCAAGTTAGTGTTATCCAAAATCCACCCCTCAAGGTAAATTTTGGTAACTTATGCAATTATTCAAGGCCAAAAAAATCCAAGAAGTTAAAAAATTTCAAAAACATGCAAAAAATTTGGCCTATGTTAGTGTATTGCAGAAAAATTGGGTTTTTAGAGACCAGGCTGCATAGGTACGAATGGGACAGTTGGGACCCGCATTGCCAAAATGATTGATTTACAAAGATATCACCAAAATTGGGTTTTTAGAGCCCAGGCCGCACAGGTACGCATGGGATAGTTGGGGCCCACATGGCTGAAATCACCACAGGTAGTTCAAATCGACAAAGTTAGATATATTTGGTCCGCACGGTCCACGGGACATTGGGACATGCAGGACCCATAGAGTCGAAATGGCTACATTCCTTTGTTGTGCAAAAAATTTAGGTTGAAGTGGTCTGAGAAGCATAGGTATGCGTAGGAAAGTTGGGATCTGAAAACTTGACTTATCCAATTTTGAAGGGTGGGTCGAAGGGATGCGGGCGAAGCGAAATTCAATGGCCCCGATGGCCCGGTCAACGGTGGAAAATGAGTTCATCGAGGACCTAATTTTGCTGATTTTTCCATAGACAGGAGACTTGTGGGTGGAGTGGAGGTTTTTTTCTAGGACAATCAAGACACAAGGACCTAAAATACCTGATACATAACCGCATGCAAGAAAAAAAAACACTGCAAATGAGACCTCTAACTTTAAATGGCCATAACTTTTGACCCTAAGCTCTGATTTTCAAAAAATTGGACTTTCTAGAATGAGCTCCAATTTTTAATGAGGGTAGATATATAAAAATAAAGGAAACATATTCATCTCTAGTGAAGTAAATGTTCAGTCTCATGAAATGACAGAAAAACCTAGCAGACCCAAAATAGTTGCCCGTACTCAAAAGGCCATAACTTTTACATTTTTCAACGAAATATGCACAAAATTGGTACCATTGGATTCTTGTTTCTGAGACAAATTCACAGCAATGAAGAAATCTAGAATTTGGTGAGGAATTAATGGTGATGTCACAAAATACATGCCCAGTTCAGGATAATGATTTTATTTGGTAGTTGGGATGCATTCAATGGAGCATGGGCTGATAGATTTCACTATTGCAAGTTATGGGACAGTATGGGGAGCCTTTTGCAAGCATCAGAACATCATTTCACTTCATTTACCGCATCTTTCAAGTGGTTCAAGGATAAATTTCAGGATTTTCATTTTCCCTCTCTCTCTCTCTCTCTTCTCCAAAATCTATAAATTGGAGTGTTGGGCTGATTGTAAAGGAGATAGTTCTTAAGTAGAAAAACTCTATTAAAATTATGAAGCCAATGTGTTGTAAGTCCTTGTAGTGGACTCCTTTCATGGTGATCTAGGCCCTTATCTTGTAATAGATTGAATTGTGCATACTTATGAAACAATAGATGCAAGTTTGTGGATATATCTTCACCTGGTGTGTTTGTTTGCATTCTTCTTGCCCTTTCAATCTCATTGCACATATATTATGTCTGTCTTATGTTGTTGTAGGGATCCATTATCATCGTGTGTGCATGGAATATTTTTTTGAATGCAGTTGCTAGATTGTGGAGAACTGTTATCACCCCTTCTAGTTTGCACTTTACTTCTACTTTTAACACATTGGGAGACTACTCTCACACTCTCCTTTTCTGGTGTATCACCGCTTTAGTGTCAGATTTTTTTTCATGCACTCTCTCTCCCTGGTCCCTTAGAAAGTTAGATTAGGATAGATAGTTTTTCTTGAATTAGAGTAGATGGTGGCAGGTAGTGTAGGAGATAGAATCATCTTTCTCTAGAGGTCTATCTTAATAATAAAGTCCCACAACTTGGAGATAGTACCCATGTTATCCAATAACACTATGAGCTCAAGAACACACACTTGTACAAACCATAGGGTGTTGTGATTCAGTGATAATAGTTAGATAGAGTCGATTTACTCTAACTTTAAACCTTAACTCCTACAAGCTTCTACAGTATCAACTACATCTCTAAAAAGAGCAAGACATAAACAACAAGTCAAAAAGAATGAACCTAGACCATCCTTTCCCCAACTAGAGAAAATGTAATCAAATTCAATAAACCATTCCATAGACCACTCAAATATAATTAAACTAACAACCATGCTAAAGGACAGGTTGATATTGAGGTGATTTTTTCTAAATACTATCCAGTTTTAGCACATCTCAAACAATCATACTAAATTTTCAACATGATCTTGATTTCAATAGAAGATAAACATGTTTCATACATTTTTCCAATAAAGGAACAAAAACCCAAAACATATTTCTATCATAATAGTGAATCCTACTATCCATTTTTGCACAGTTTAAAAAGACATACACAAGAATTGACAACATCTCAAGTTGAAAAAAAAGTTAAACCTGTTTCACACCTTTTTCCAACAAAGGAAACAAACCTAGATCGTATTTACATCTAACAATGACCCCAAGCAGAAGTATATAATGAAAAATACAAGCATCGAGTACAAGATAAACATCACATAAAAAAACCCTTTTGTTCCCTAAGAGCAGAGTTCTTTTAATGAAGACATTTAGGAAAAAGTAGAACAACTTAATGGGTAGAGCCTATCATGCCTGATAGAGCTTCTTCTTTATTTGCAGAAGATTTCCTAGCTGAGCCTCAACAACCTCTTTTTCTCCATGCAACGTCCAACTCCTTAACTCTTCCACTTATTATTATACTTCCAAAGAGTCCAAAATAGCTCAAGAATACAAAAACAACAACTAGATGCAAAATAGAACTGTTGGTTCAAAGAACTGAAAAAATCCATGCAAAGAAAAAACTCGAAATGAACTGAAGATAGAAACAAAAATACCAAAACCTGCCATGGATTTTCCCTGGGTGGTTTCCTCGCCAAAAATAAAATAAATTAATGTGAAGGAAAACCAATTTTCCTCCTATTTCTCCATGCCACCGCTTTCTATATTTGGCGATGCCTTAATTCAAAATTTTACATACAATTTCCATTTAGTGGTGATGCCAACTAGGCATCCACTATCTCCTAATGCCTCTACCAAAATTGGCAGTTCATAGCCATTAAAACCAAAATCAATTCCAATTAATGCCTTGAAAATCGATGCCACCAACCTTACCACTAGCCAAGTAGTCCATATGTACCACTTAGGCTAGCAATAGTTTAGGTTAGATTTTTATTAGGTTAGAAATCAACCTTAGTCCTTAGGTAAATATTATTTTCCTTAGGTTGTTTCCAAACTCAATAAATATAAAACATGCCAACTTAGGTTAGGGTGTCAACTTTAGTAGTTTTAGTAATAGGTACAAGGTCCTTATACACTATTATGTGTTTTATTATTAACAAGAAGACTCAGGCCTATCACTTACAGCTTGTTCCAAAGTAAGGATCCATAAAGAAGGGTCCTTCATATTTAAATGCAAAATAAGGCTCAGTCTAACTTCACCTTTCCATTTCCGAATGCCAAGTCAACAAGATGAACAAGTAAGAATAATTGAAGCATAACTTGGATCAATGGAATTGATCCAATTTTTTTCTGTCAACATTAAATAAGTTACAACAACAATACAAGTTCATAATCCATTTTTTTTTTTAAAGTGAATTTAACTTTTACATAGAGATGAATGGCCTCATTTTCAAGTAAGCAGAAATCACAAAAAAAGAACCTTTTCAACCAATAATGAATTATCCATTACAAACATGATTTCCAAAAGTCATAAGAGTACTCCTTCCTAAGACAAATCATATGTCAACATTTGTAATGTCAAGAGTGGAAGTCATCATAGTAACAACCATGTCAAAGATGTTACAAAGTAGATATGGATAGGGGGCCATTTCCCTTTACTACTATCTATATAGAAATAAAGTGAAAGGGAAAGGTAGATCTAGAGAATCACTCGGTCTCTGACTAGTTTGAGCCCGAGAGGGGGGCTCTCTATTTATAGCCACGCTGCTCCCCTGACTATCTATATACCGTCGGGGGAGGAGCTATATAGAGTAGATAGAGAACATAGATATTCAACCATATTCCATGCCCCAATTTGATTTCATTTTCATTACTTATAGGGATGGGACACCTAGTGTCTAATACCCAATGTCTAGTGTTGTAATCCTTCCTCTATATTTTTCAATGTACTATAGAGATGGAGTCAATATAGTATATAGTGTCTAGGTCTATATATGTCTATAAGGTATAGGTCTATATAGACTAGACTAACTCCATTTTCCCATTCCTTCTCCATGATATCCCTTCCAATCATCCCTAAAATCACCACCTAATCCATACTATCCTCTATCATATACTTCACCATTAGTTATCCCCTTTATAAGTTTCTCAACACTCATTTAACCCCTCCACCACCATCTCAACTTGTAAATCTTAATTAACCACCATTATCTTGGCCTATTTATTTCCATCACATATTCCATTATAACCTCTTTTTTAAAACCCACTAACTGCCATTCCATTCATATTATCTTCCTTGCCATCCTAAAAACAAGTACTCATCCTATTCACCATCCATCACTCCATAATTTCCATACCCTACTAAAGTGGTCCCTCATATCAACATATCTAAATTTCTTTCCATCCTACCATATTTCATCATTTATGTGATTCTTCACTAACCTTCTCCTTCATCTAACATATTCTCATCCCCATGTTTGGATTCATCTTTGTGCCTATTTCCCCTTCCATTATTACCCACATTACTAGCCTTCATGGTTTAAAAATACTTTATTTATTACCCATCACCCACTTTTTTCTTCCTCCCCTCATTCACCATTACCCCCATTATCCTCATTTTAGACTCCATTCCTCTACAATATCTCTACTATCTTAATTTTCTTCATTTATTCATCACTCTAATCCTCCCATATTCCTCTTATCCTACTTGTCTTCACCTTAAGATCACTTCTTCATACCATTTCCTTATATGGAATCCTTCACAAGTCTTTGGTCAACTCACAGTATCTCACATATTTACTTCTCCATATCCATCTACACAATCTTGTTCTCCACTCACTCCCATAATTTATTCCAACATATTCACCTCACTTTTCTTCACTCACATATGCTTACCTTTCATTCCAATTTTTTGTTCCCAATCACCCCACTTATATTGATTCATCATCTTTTACCTTTTTATTTCTCAGTTCATGTTCTTCATCATGACCTTGTATCCTTCTTTGTACCTTGTCTCATTTTCCCTCATAATTTTCTTCCCAAATCTCTACACTAACCCATTCCCTTTCTAGTAGATATCCTTTCAGGTATAGTCACCAGATTATACATGCATCTCTATGTGGTATATTCCATACTCACATGCATACCACACCAACACCCATCTTTCTCTACTTTTATCTCAATATTTTAACGTTATTTGTTATTTCTTATATGTTTTTTATGGGGATTTATTATCATTTCCTTCTTTCCTTTTTATTTGATCCCCAATCCTCATCATTTTCTCACTTAATATCAAGGATGATTTTCAACACCTCATTATTCATTCCCCCACATAATACATTCATAACTAGAATATATTTTCTCTTCATCAACTATGTCTATTCTCCACACCCTCACCTTTATCCATAAATACATCATCACAATAATTATTCTATCTCCAACAATCTCACTTCATCTTCATATTTTTATATCCATTTTGAGATCCCTTCTATCTATTTCATCCATTCCTACCCTTCACAAAACCCACTAAATATGCCCATCGATCAACATTTCTAAGTTTGATATATCTTGTGAAATTATCTTATTCATCCCTTTACACAATTTATTAAAGTGGCCCATCGATCAACATTTCTAATTCCTTGTATATTTTGATCATCTCTACCACTAAGGGTGTCTCTTTTAGTCTATCTCTTTTGTTTAATTTATTTGAAAGGGTGTTGCTAATCCAACACAATTCCAAAGAGGGGAAAATATAGACACCCTAAGTATACCACCCCCATTAATTAATTAAATTTATAATCTCATTTCAATCCAACAAAATTCCATTAATAATTAGATATCTAATTAATCAATATTAAATAGATAATAATATCTTCACCTATTAAAATTATACACCAATTATTCATATAATAATTAAATAATTCATCTCATTTTCCACCTCATCTCATCCTCCTCAAATCCACTTTATCTCCCATTTTTAAAGATTCTCCATCATCCTCCACTAAAGTCTTGTCTTCGTCCCCACTTTCAAAAATGGTTCCATTATCCACCACTAAAGTCTCCTCTTTTTCCCCCACTTTCAAATATTATTCACTATCCACCACTAAAGTCACCTACGCCGCTATCGAATAAAATAATTCAGTAAATTGAAATTGATTTTGGGGAGCTTATATAAATGTTGAAATTTTTCCCTAGTTTCTAAATTCATAATTGTCATACCAAAGTTACAGAAAAAAAAACTTTCATAGCACACTTAGTGAACACATTAATGAAATGGCCCTTACAAGGAAATGTATTTGGTTTTTTTTTCTTAATGAATCCTATAGGCCTTAGTCAACCTAAAAAAATCTATGTATATTTGATATGCTTCATTCATATTCTTCCTAAAAAAATAAGGTCTCAACATTTTCTACTTCAAAATATACATCATTATATTAATACTGAGTTTAGGTGAACGTGTGTCCTTGAATTATTGTTATAGCCCAAAAAATGAATAGGTAGATGTATAATACTTTGGCACCATTATAATATCATTTCATACACTCAAATTTGGCAGATAATCCTTAGCAATGACCATTTAGCTTTGTTATTATGCCAATATAAAAGCTCGCATTCTAATCTCAATCAATATATATATCATTATCTCTCTTATGAATTTCTCTCCTTTACACATTTCTCTATCATTCATCTACGAAATATTAATGAAGTAAATCCATAATCCATCTATAGGCATATTTCCTAAACTGTAAGTTTCCCATTACTAGTTTCCTATTCAAAACCATACATCCCAAGGCTATAGTGGAGTATGGTCTTGGCTGACATGTACATTACTAGAATGTCCCATATAATGACTCTTTTTCTAAATTGAATATCTTATGTTTGTCATTTCATCTTCCTAAGTCATACTTATTACAAATTTATAACATATGGAAGCCTATATAGGCAAGTAAATCACACTTTTTGACTCACCTAACCTTCTCATAAGTTCATGTTTTCATGCTAAATGTTGGGCCCCTGAATATTGGCTACGTAAAATAAGGCATGTGAGTGCACGGGTTGAAGACATGCATGGCAGGGTTCTAGTAGGGTTTATCATAACACATGATGCACACACATGAGACAAGATGGGTTTTGGGAGTCAGCCATATTTGGAGTTTCAGACAGCACACAAGAAAATCATGACCCGTCTAGCATGTGGAGTGGATAAGGTGTCGGCATGACAATTGTAGGATCAAGAATGGAATATTCCATGCATGCGATGGAAGGTTCTAGAAGGACATCATTGTAAAGAGTGGAGAGATCAGATAAAAGGAGGCATGCTCCATGGAAGGACCACTTGGACACTTGGTAGCTGATATGTTACCTCAAAAGTCATGGTGGTGAAGGAAGAAAGCAATATATAGAGATGTGTGGGTAGTAGAAGGGGGGATATGAGGAGATTCAGAGATAGTAGTGTGCTATAAAAGAGGTGAAGCTCTGCAGAAATATCATGGAGGATTCTATGGGTTAGGATTAGAGGAAATATAGGAGTGATGGCATATTTAGAGGAATGGGTTTGTGTTTATCCTTGTAATATGAAGGAAATAGTTTAGTTTCTGATGCATGACCTTGCTTTGGATTATTATGTTGGTTTGTTATGGCCCTAAGGGAATGTAATGTGGTTACTAAACTAATTAATATGAATGAAAGGTTTTATTCTAAAGCATATATGTGTTCATGAGATTAAGTCTAATCCATTTCCTTTGTTTTATGAATCGTTTCTATATGTTGTTTGATACTCCTATTTTACTATCTAGATGGATGCATTAATATGACAACTCATCCTAGGTTCTCAGAATGAATGCATGGTTTTGTAGTCATTTTTATACCCTTAGAACAACAGTCTAATCCCATGCGTGTCGACCTTTCACCAATCGGGTGCTGGGCACTCACCCAAGGCATGTGCAGGCACCAAGACCCTCTTTTATGTGATTATTATGAGAATACATCATCTATGACATATTATTAAGTGAAAAAGAATGGAAAAGAACCATACATTCATTCTGAGAACCTAGGATGAGTTATCATATTAATGCATCCATCTAGATAGCAAAATAGGAGTATCAAACAACATGTCGAAATGATTCATAACACAAAGGAAATGAATTATAATTAAGCTCAAGAACACATATATGCTTTAGAATAGAACCTTCCATTCATATTAATGAGTTCAGTCACCACATTACATTCCCTTAGGGCCATAATAGATAAACATAATAATGTAAAACAAGGTCATACATCAAAAAATACATTATTTCATTCATTTTACAAGGATAAACTTAGACCCATCCCTCTAAATATGACATCACTCATATATTTCCTCTAATCCCAACCCATAGAATCCTCCATGATATTTTTGTAGAGCTTCACCTCTCTTCCAGCGCACTACTCTCTCTGAATATCCTCTTGTCCCCCCTTCTACTACCCATGTACCTCTATATATTAATTCCTTCCTTCACTGCCATGCCTTTTGAGGTAACATATGGGCTATTAAGTGTCTAAGTGGTCCTCCCATGGATCATGCCTCCTTTGATCTGAGCTCTCCACTCTTTGCAATGATTTTGTTCTAGAACCTTCCATTGCATGCATGGAATATTCCATTCTTGATCCTACAGATGTCAGGCTAACATCTTATCCACTCTACATGCTAGATGGGTCATTATTTTCTCGTGTGTTGTCTAGAACTCTGAATATGGCTAAGTCCCAAAACCTATCTTGTCTTATGAATTTGTTCTATGTGTTCTTCTAAACCCTGCTAGAACCCTGCCCTGCATGCCTTCAACCCATGCACCCTTCTTCAAATAGGTCTCACGTGCCCACATGCCTTATTGTACTTATTTAATATTCTAGGGCCCAACATCACCCCACACTACACCTGTTCTCTGTCCTCGAAAACACTTCTCTTCAAATAATAAGGAATGGCTGTCCCAAAATAGGGGAAAATGAATGAAGGAATGAAGAATTGGGAGAAATAATGAAATAATGGGGAGAATGAAGAAAAATGCTTATTTTTAAAGGACGAGAGGGAAATCCTTCCCTATTTCTTCCTCTAGCTTTTCCCAAGCGTCAACCTCATTTTGTGCTTGCTAATAGAGGTCTCTAACTAAGGCACTCACCTCCTCAAAACTTAATTCCTCCCCTTTGGCACTCATTATTTCAACAATACTTTCCAATTATTTTCCCAAGTCCTTAAGCACATCCATCATGCGGGTGATCTATTGGTATAACTCCTTTAGCCGGATTTTGATCGATCCTTGCAAGGTATCGATAGATTCTAACTTATTTTCTACCTCGGCTAGGATTTATCTCTTTCTACCCTATTATCCTTATTCTTTTGTTGAAACTCCTTAAGTTCCATTTCATGAGTGGTAACCAGGATGCTTTCCAATCTATCTCTATTAGCACAATTTTCATATGTAACTTCTGCGACTTGCGCGGTGGCCTTTACCTTTACAAGGAGTTTAGTATATCAAGCAACAATCTTGGAAAAAATCATCTTCTCTTATTTTTCTTGGTGTGATAATGCTTATTTTGTAGAATCTAAGATAAATGGTTGCCTTTCCATCATGAGGATGTGGGTCAAATCCTCTAGACACTTCAAGGTTGATTCATATTTTTTCTTGAGTGGTGCTAAGTAAGGATGCTTTAAAATAATAGCACTCGTAATCATATCAATCTTATGGTGTAGTTCACGCACCCTTGCTTTCTCCTCTTTCAGTTCACACCTTAACTACATGCTAACAAGATCTTCTTACTTCAATTCCTTTCTTTTTTAGGAGGGATCCTTCTTCTCCTTCTCCAATTCCTCCTCCAGAAATCTCACTCTGTCATTCCTTCTGAACAGTCTAGCTTCAATCTCAACTAAATTTTTTTTGATCACGTTACATACCTTCTCATATAATAATTGTTGAGTGTTCACCAAGGGATTTAATCCTTTTGTTTCTGAGACCTTCATCAATTCTCTCTAACTTACTTCAAATTCAGGTTCATCCATGTGTGTAACATTCCCATTTTACGAATTTAGAAACAAGAATTTTTTTTATACATAATGTTCTCTATTCTAAATAATAAAAATTTAGAACACACATTCCATGCCAATAAATCTCATAACAGATAACCATATGCAACTGTAAATGACTTGGTGAACTACCGATCTCTCATTTCATGACTCAGTTTCCAACCGATCTCTCATGTTAACTAAAGGTGTTGTATACTAAGTATACTTGGTCCTCTTACCCTTTTCTGAGTATTGAGTGTTCTGTTTAAGAAACCTATCTGAATATTTGTTACCCATATTCATCTGAAATCCCATTTCTTAAACTAGGTGACATAGGACAATGCAACCAATAGCTTTTGATACTTTGGCCAAATATTTCTAACATATTGTTCATGTTACTATTCCTAGATGACATACTTTTCAAATAGAATACATCCTTCACCCCACTCATCTATTATCTATAATTGTCTTCACTAACTCCTGTCATTCCACTTGTTCAAGGTTTGACCATAGCCCAAGTTAGTACATAATTTGGTATAAGGAATTGGTCATGGTGACCAAGGGTACAAAGACATACTCAATCGACCTAAGTCAATTGCATGTGTCTAGTTACCCTAAGTCATCATGAGTTATCCCCTATACCAAAACATGTTTCTATCCTGATCTAGAGTAAAAATAAGAACAAGTCAAAGTTTATGTAGATCCAGATGATTCAATTCTGAAGGGTGTTCCAACATGTCAACTACAACTCTGTATCCTTGTGAAGACCCAAGTCTTCATGAAGGTACCGTTCTGTAGTTGGCTGTGTGCCAACATCTACAACAGACTCACCCATCTCGATGTACATACCCCAATAAGAAGTTATTTGTACAAATATATTTCTTAAATAATATTTAATTACAGGAACCCTACTGAACCTAATTCCATTAGCCCATAAGGTTTACATACACATTTGAGTTGTTAGAGTGATGTTGAAACTTCATGATTTCCCCCTTTTTTATATTCATTAACCTCCTACCTTAGGATTTAGTTAATTAAAAATAAACAACAACCCCAATAATATTTACTTAGAATTACACAACCATTCATAACTGGTTTGAGTTCCATAACAGGTTCAATTATAATAGACTTCATTGAGAGAATTCTAATTGATAAATGTTCTTGTTTGCCTTACATTTTCTTTATACCTATCAAGGTATTTCTCGAGAGGAAGTACACCTTCCTCTTTCTTTTCATGAGTTAGGTTTCATTATTCCTTTTCCATTATGCAAATTATCATAATTAAATCACACTTTCATTGACATCTTTAATTAACTATAAATACTTAGGTAAAAGAACATCTATGCATGCCAACTTAATAAGCTGCATTTCGATTAAGGGATATAACAATTAATACCCTTACGTCCAAATTATTTAACATCAAAAAATAAGGATCCATTCAGATAAGAATAAGAGCAATTAAGATAAGATTACAAATTTACTTCATAGAAAGTGCAAGAAGAATGACACAACAAGAAAAGGTAACTCTCAATCTTTTTCAATTCATCATGGTGATATACATATTTTACAAGACCATGCATTTCAGACATATGTCATGTCAAACATCTTCAAGATTCATAAATGAATACAAATTTTCCTCTTTCAATACATTTCCATAATGAATCAGATTTATTCATAAAATATCCAGTCTTTAAGTAACAATTAACATCATAAAATTTATTACCTTCCTTTATCACTTATGAAGTCCATCTGAAAAAATTGCTAGCATGGGTCAGTTCATTGAACTGAGCATGATAAGCACTATGCATTAAAATGATGTGCTCTCAACTAACTGTTTCATAAAACCAACTCTACTTTTATGAAACAATAAAGCTAAATAGTTGGATACATCATAAAGAAATAACAATCATAAAAGGAAGAACAAGTGATCAACCAACATAACATTTTAGAAAATCTCATGATATAACTAGCACTCTTCAATCATTATTTTTATAAAGAATTAATTAGATAAATAATATTTCATTCTAATTACTTATCTCATTCCATCAAAGATACCTACTATTTAATTCTTACTTCATTCAACCTGAATTACCAATAAGACACTAAATCCAATATTTTCCAAAATAGAGTTACTTTTAATAAGAAAGAACCATCAAACTCAGTGTTAGTGTATTTCAACTAAAAGCATCAATAGCCAAGATAATTCAACCTTCATGAAAGTTTTAGGTTGAGCCATTAACATAAAAAAATAAGAGATTCCTATTACAAGTGCTACATCTAATTTAAATCCCAAGATATAGCCTAAGTTCTCATGTTAGGCCACACAGGTTAGAAATAGGAAAATATCCATTCCTCTACTAGCATTTAACTAGTTACACATTACCAAAGGTTGTTTCCATTCAACACAAGTCAGAGTAAATAAGTAGGATTAAATTTAGCTACTCATTTGTAATCCTGATAAGTAATACAAACTGAACCGATCAATTCTTTATCAAGAGGAATAAAATAGAGGGTTAAGATGAATAGAGAGAAAAAAAAAACAAAACTTCTCTTCCAATTCGGTAAGATTTGAATAAAATTTCACAACTCAGACAAGAGAGTACAACATATAATCTCCTGTAATTTCTAAAGAAAACAATGATGAAAAAATTACCTCAGAGGAGAAAAAGAGAAAGGAGTCAATCAACAAGATTAGAAGAAGATTCCATCATTCTTTTCCAAGTAAAGAGGGTCATAAAAATACTTGTATAGACCCAATCAAAAAATCCTTGAACTCTTTTAAATAAAGAATACATGCACTAAATTATACTAATCCGAATTATGCAACTGCATTATGCAAATTATATCTTAAAGATGAAGTACTCCCAATATAACAAGAAAAGTAATAGTAGCACATTAGCTACAAAAAGAAGCGAGTGTGTTTAAGAGAATTTTCTAGAAAACTTACATGAAATATAAACCATCATAAGACATTCCAAATCATAAAAAAATTTCAGTTAGAGGAACCAAGTCCTAATAATCTTTTCTAAATGAAAATGATACAATCAATA
This sequence comes from Taxus chinensis, assembly GCA_019776745.2. Lineage (NCBI taxonomy): Eukaryota > Viridiplantae > Streptophyta > Pinopsida > Cupressales > Taxaceae > Taxus > Taxus chinensis. Next base: position 320,881,271 of record CM034157.1, on the reverse strand, counting down.
AGATTGACTCGCATTCACAACCTCTCAGAGGTAGGAGCAACCATATTTGGATGGAAAGAGAAAGATCCACATAGCTTCAATTTCAAGAAGTTGCAAAAATTAAGAGTGACATGACTTAGCTACATGTGTACAAGTCAAACTTAAAATATGTTTACATAAACCGAAATCCTTTCATTCCATTCCTATGGAAAGACTCAACTGTACAAATCTACTAATTTTCCAAGACATTTTATTCCTTCAACTTTACCCAAAGATCACAGAGATTGAAGAATCTAGAAACCTTCACACTAAACTGATTGGTTAGTTCCAGATCATGAAATTTCATCCCACAAGATGCATATAGGTTCTTTAAATCTTCTCAAAACCACAATAGTAAGGTTTTTAACAAACCTACTCTAGCAAGTTAAATCAAGAGGATTACCCAAATCAAGAACTGGTAAGTATTATCAAACCATCTTCTAAATTTAAAAGTGAAGGTAGACAATGAGGTCGACATCGTGTAAGATCAAGCAAGAGCTAATGTGAATAAAACCAAATATTAACTCAGACAAAACCAACACTTGATATATCCTTAATTATATTAAAAATTCACTTACCCAACTTTAGTTTAGTCTTTTAGAGTCTCAAAAACCCAAAACATAAATATTTCTGAAAAGAAAGAATTATTTCATTGCTATATTCACACAAGATGATTCTGAAAATATTTTCATCAAAGTAACCATTAGCACACAATTTCCATAGGGGAACTAGTTTCGAAGCAACTAACTTTTAACTGAAATGTATGAGGAATATTTCTTTCGTTGTCGTTACCAAACAAGTTTAAATCTGCTAAAACAATAAATCTAAAAAACCTTTTCCACAAAGCTTCCACTGAAATACAAAGTTCAAAGTACTAGAATTTACAACTGTAAAAATAAGGAATAACTCATTTAATGTTGTTTTCAACAGGTTGAATTCGTAACAACACTAAATTTAAACACCTAAGAAAACACAGTTTCAACAGATGTATAAAGACTCCAATAATAAACATCGCAGCTAAGAAAAGTACCTTTCCTACTTCCTTCCAACAAAGAAAGGAACACCCAGTTCAAAACGTAAAAGAAACAATATTTTTCCGGAATCCATTTTTGAATAGATAACAGGATTCACATGTTTTTGACATTATTCTAGTCTCAATGAAATTTGAGGTACAATTCACCATTAAAATTAACAGGAAAAAACTCACATTCCATATTATCAAGCAGAGGCTCATCATTAGAAAAACACAGAGAAATTTCAAGTAAGAATGCAAGATAACCATCAAAAAATAAAAACCCATCTATTTCTATGAGCAGAGTTGTTTTAATGAAGACATTTAGTAAAAATAAGAACAACTTAATGGGTAGAGCCTATCATGCCTGATAGTGCTTCTGTTGATTTGCAGAAGGTTTCCATTCGATCCTCCACAGTTCCCTCTTTTCCAAATGAAGTCAACAACCCAAAAAATCTTCTTCTTATGCTTCTTATACCTCCATTGGATCGAAAATAGCCCAGAGGTACCAAAAATAAGCAAGAGATTGAAAATAGAACCGCTTGTTTGAAGAACCAAAAATCCCATGCAGAGAAAAAATCACCATGAGAAAATGACTAAACAACCTCCCAAAAATCCACTTGCATGGCTTCTAAGGTAGTTTATTCACCAAGACCAATGATCATTAATGCAATTGCATTCAACTCTCCCACCTAAACCTCCACGCCAATGCCATATAAAATTGGTGAGCTCAATTTCAATCAATGTGTACATTTTTAAACTTTACTGATGATGTCAGCAAGGCATTCCATCTATTTTCTAGGCCTTTGCCAAAACTGGCAGTACCAAGTTTCATAAATTCAAAATCAAATCACTTAAATGCCATAGAAACCATCGCCACCTCCTCCTAATTGCCATGTGACCCCTTAGGTCCCCCTTAATCTTAACATTAGTTTTGGTTAGATAGACATTAGTTTAAGATTCAACCATAGTCTAGATAAAAATTATTTACCTTAGGTCATTCAACATTTCCAAAGATAAACTTGTCCATCCAAGAATAAGTCATAACCCATAGTAGTTTAGTATTAGGTAATAGATCATAGATAGGTCTTACATTACCTTAGGTGATTTCAAAACCCCACACCCGTAAAGCATACAAACTTAGGTTAGGGTGCAACATACATAGCTTAGAAATAGATCGAGGGTACCTTAGGTTAGAATATAGTTAGGATAGATCTTAACAACTAGAACTAAGGTTTTACCTTAATAGTTCTACAGTAGGTCCTTATCCCTCTTACGTTGTTCATTGTCTTAAAAGTTACTAACAAGAAGATCCAAGTTCATAATTTAGAGGAAATGTAAATAAAGGACTTCAAAAGAAGGATCCATAACATTGTAAACATACAAGGACTCAATTCCCCTATTACCTTCCATTTCAGAATGTTGGTTTATTAAAATGATTAGGTAAGAAAATGAAGCATACCTTGGATCAATGGAATTGATCCAAGGTTTTGTTGTTATAAAAAATAAGTATGTGAAGAACAATACCGGTTCACAACTTTACAGATCACAAGGAAGGATGGTTTCATTTCCAAAAAACAACAACACAGCAAAATGAATCCATGAACAACAATAATTTATCCTTTGCAAACATGATTTTCTACAGTCCAAAGAATACACCTTCTTATGACAAATCACATATCAACGTTTTCATTCAAAGAGGAAATAGTTAACATTTTTCCAAAGATGTTACATACTTCCCTCCTAAAAGAATCATCGTCCTGAATGATTAGCTTAGTTAAACAACTTGCATCAAGGACAAATCAAATTATTATGCTTCCTTTCTTATGTTTTAAACAAATATGGATTTTTAAATTCCATAATCAGCATTAATGTAGCTATCCATTTTAAATAATGTAATGTCTACCCAAAACTGGTAGATTTATAAAACATAAAAAATAAAATATTAAAATTTTATTATTCTACATAATTAATTATGTTCAAACAAATATGGAAAAGTAGTTTTCATAACTTCCATATTTTCCCAAGTTGCACTTTCCTAATTAAACTGATCCCACTAGACCTTATATTGACCTATTTCATGATTTCTTAAGTGCAACTGGTGAGTTTCTAGCACTCGTATAGGTTTAACCATGATTATTTGTGGGTCTTGGACCTACAAGGAATTCCAATTTAACACATGTGATAAATCTGAAACATATTTCTTAAGCAAAGAAATATGCAAAACATCATGCATTCTAGATAAAGTGGGAGGTAATGTTAAATGATAAGCTACAGGATTGATTACTTCAACAATTTAAAAAGTTCCCACATAATGAGGTAATAACTTGGCAGCCTTGCCAAAAGTTATAGAAATCTTTTTCAGTTTAACATGAAGAAAGACCTTCTCACCAAGTTTGAATTTCCTATCAACCCACTTTAAGTCTGCATAACTCTTTTGCTTTTTTTTTTTCTTCTTTCAAGCATTCAAAAATCATTTTAACTTGTTGTTCCATCTTTGTAAGGATTTCAGGTCCAATTACCTCTCTATCCTCCTTGTTTTCCCAACTAATATGGGTTTTACATTTCCTTCCGTGTAATTCTTGGAAAGGTGCCATCTTCAGAGAGGTGTGATATGTGTTATTATACGCAAACTCAACTAATGGAAGATATATATTCCCATTTATACTGCTGATCCATACAATACATTCGTAACATGTCCTCTAAAACTTGATTTACTCTTTCAGTCTGCCCCTCTGTCTCCAAATAATATGTAGAATTGAAATTCAACTTAGTTCCTAGGGATTGCATTAAGTGTTTGTCAAAATTTTGATGTCATTCGAGGATCTCTATCTGATATGATCAATTCAGGTACTCCATGTAATCTGAAAATCTCATGTACGAATCATTTTTGCTAAAACAGGTGAATCATCCTTGAGATTACCAGTAATAAAATGTGCTACTTTTGTTAGTTTATCAACAACCAAAATAACATCATGTTTATTTCTTGACATAGGAAACCCTTGTACAAAATCCATGCTTATCACTTACCATTTGTACTGCAGTATGTTGTGAGGATACAATAAACCAACTGGATGCATATGTTCAGCTTTAACACATTGACATTCTAAATAGTGTGTCACAAACTCAATCACGTCCTTTTTCATCCCTTTCCAAAAATATTTTTGTTTTACATTAGTAAGCATCTTTGTAATGCCAGGATGTCTAGAAAAAGGTGAATTGTGAAATTTAACTAATAATTTAAATCATTTAGCAAAGGTATGTATACCTTGTTTTCAAACCGTACGATTCCTTCATTGTCAAAGTGAAATCCTTTATATCTCAAGTCATTTGGATCTGCAGCAAGTGTTTTCTTTACTTGCTGAAAATAAGAATCAGATTCCATAAAACTTTTTACCTCATATTTAAACTGAGTTCTTAATGTTATAAGAGCATCTTCCTAACTTACATCTATACTCTATCCTTACCTTTAATGTAACTTATGTCAAAATCATATTGAGATAGGAATTCTAACCATCTTCATTGTCTTGCATATAGATTTGGCTGAGTAAAAATATACTTCAATCTAAGATGATCATTTTTTAGTTCAAAAGGTTTACCAAGTAGATAATGCCTCTAACCTTGAAGTGCATGAACAATGGAAGCAAGCTCTAGATCATGTGGAGCATAATTCAGCTCATGTAACTTGAGTTTTCTACTTTCGTAAGCTATGACGTGATGCTTTTGTAACAGAATACCTCCAAGACCTTCCCCAGATGAATCCGTTATGATAGTAAAGTCTCCATTTGGGTCAAGTATAGCCAAAATAGGCGTTGTAGTTAACTGATCCTTAAGAGTTTTAAATTCATCTTCACATTTTTCATTCCATAAAAAATTCTTATTCTTTTTCTGTAATGAAGTTATTGGTGTTGCAACTTTGGAGAATTCTTTAACAAAATTCCTCTAATAACCAACAAGACCCATGAAGCTTCTAACTTCTTGTACATTCTTTAGCGTAGGCCACTCAGTTATAGATACAATTTTAGAGGGGTCTACAGCTATTCCATTCTTTCCTATAACATGACCCAAATAGTGTACTTCCATGTCATAGAAAGAACATTTAGAAAACTTACCAAATAACCGTATCTTTCTCAAGATTTCCAAAACTATCTTCAAATGCTCATGGTGTTCTTCAATGATTTTAGAGTATGTAAGAATATCATCCAAGAATACAAGCACAAATTTGTCCAAGTATTCTTGAAAAATATTATTCATTAAATTCATAAAAGTTGTAGGTGCATTTGTTAATCCAAATGGTAAGACTGTCAAATTCATAATGTCCATACCTTGTTCTAAAAGTTGTTTTATGAATGTCCTCATCCTTAATTCATGTAACTGATGATATCTAGATCAAAGATCTATTTTAGAATATACTGATACCCCATGCATCTGATCAAACAGATCATCAATCACTAGGAAGTGGATATCTGTTCTTAATCGTTGCCTTGTTTAACATCCTATAATCGATACACAATCTAAGTGTTCCATCTTTCTTTTTCACAAAGATTACCAGTGCTCCCCAAGGTGAGACACTCAGTCTAATAAAACCTTTAGACAAAATTTCTTGCAATTGTGCCTTAAGCTCTACTAATTCAATGGTATTCATCCTATAAGGTGCCTTATAAATAGGCTTAGTTCCAGGTTTGATTTTAATGATGAAGTCAAATTCCCATTTGGGTGGAATTCCTGGTAATTCTTCCGTAAACACATCACTGAATTTTCATAACAATGGATATTGTTTAAGAAATCACTACTTTCTTCAGTAGATTCAGAAATTTTTACTGCATATAAGGTACAACCCTTATTTTTGGCCTTTTTAAGTTGGATAGATGACAATTTCCTAACTGAAATCTCACATTTTACACCTTGAATGTCTGTTGTTTTCTATAGATCATCCAAACAACTAATATGTTTTTCAAAACACTCAACTTTTTCCTTATGCTCAGCTAGCCAATTAACACCTATGATTACATCATAAGACCCCAAAGGAGCAACATAAAGATCAAATTCTGTGGAAAAACTAGGTAAGTCAAGGACTACCCCAAAAAGACACATACTAACTGTATGCACAACATTATTCCCATAATGTACAACCCATGATTTATCCATTTTTCCATCTTTTATTTTAATTTTGATGTTAATTTACTAGAAATAAAACATTCAGTAGCTCCAGTATCAAAAAGAATAGTTACATGTATGCCAAATAACTTACCTGGAACCTCTATGGGAGTTACTTTCTTTTCAGCCTACTTGTCAGCTACTGTAGTGTGTATCTTGTGTTGTTGATTATGATCATCCTTTTTAAAAGGACATTGATTTTTGTAATGGTATTTTCCACAATTATAACAACCTCCTATAGGTCCCTTTTTAGGCTCAAATTTTATTTCCATCCTTAAATGGGATTATCATTAAATTGACCTCCATAGGTCTTACATGTCCATTATTATTGTTCTTGACAAAACTTATTTTGTACCTTATCATTAGGTTTGTTTGTTGCTACTAACTTTTATTTTTGTTATTAGTTACAAACTTATTTTTCATACTAAACTTCTTCCATGGCCCCTTCTTGGGTTCCTTAGTAAGTAGACACCATGAAGATTTTGAAAAACTTTGGTGGACTTATCCTTTTTATATCATTAGTGAGTTCAGTTGCTAGCCTTTCCTTTTTATTTTCTAGCTGATCAGGTATGTTTACATTATGGTTATCAACACCTAAATTTCCCACATTGGCATTGTCCATAGGAGGTGGCTGATTGTTATTACCAACATCTTCTTCCTCCTCCTCATTTCCCATTACTTGCTTTTCAAGTACAACCAAATGATCTCTTGTGTCCAACAGGTGCAAGGATCTCATTAAGTTTTTGGGCAGTTACTGCTTCTCCACCTAGGTGGTGGGTTGTTTGCAGCATTTCCTCTTATTCTAACCATTTTCTGATAACAAATAAATTTAAGTTTTATCAGATTATGGACATAATAGGTCCAAGAGCTACAACCTTCAGCTCTGATACCAAGATGTAACATTCCCATTTTAAGACTTTAGAAACAAGGGATTTTTTTATACATAATGTTCTCTGTTCTAAATAATCATAATTTAGAACACACATTCCATGCCAATCAATCTCATAACAGATAACCATATGCAGCTTGTAAATGACTCGGTGAACTACCGATCTCTCATTTCATGACTTGAGTTTCCAACCGATCTCTCATGTTAACTAAAGGTGTTGTATACTAAGTATACTTGGTTCTCTTACCCTATTCTGGGTATTGAGTGTTTTTTTTAAGAAACCTATCTGAATATTTTTTACCAATATTCATCTGAAATCCCATTTCTTAAACTAGGTGACATAGGACAACGCAACCAACAGCTTGTGATACTTTGGCCAAAGATTTCTAACATACTGTTCATGTTACTATTCCTAGATGACATACTCGTCAAATGGAATACATCCTTCACCCCACTCATCTGTTATCTAGAATGGTCTTCACTGACTCCTGTCAGTCCACTTGTTTGAGGTTTGACCATAGCCCAAGTTAGTACATAATTTGGTATAAGGAATTTCTCATGGTGACTAAGGGTACACAGACATACTCAATCAACTTAAGTCGATTGCATGTGTCTAGTTACCCTAAGTCATCATGAGTTATCCCCTATACCAAAACATGTTTCTATCCTGACCTAGAGTAAAACTAAGAACAAGTCCAAGTTTATGTAGATCCAGATGATTCAGTTCTGAAGGGTGTTGCAACATGTCAACTACAACTCTGTATCCTCATGAAGACCCAAGTCTTCATGAAGGTACCATTCTATAGTTGGCATGTGCCAACATCTGACGGACTCACCCATCTCGATGTACATACCCCAGCAAGAAGTTATTTATACAAATATATTTCTTAATTAAGATTTAATTACAGCAACCCTACTGAACCTAATTCCATTAGCCCTTAAGGTTGACATCCACATTTGAGTTGTTAAAGTGATGCAAAACTTCATGATTGCCCCTTTTTTTTATTCATTAACCTCCTACCTTAGGATTTAGTTAATTAAAAACAGAACAACAACCACAATAATATTTACTTAGAATTACACAACCATTCATAGCCGGTTTAAGTTCCATAACAGGTTCAATTATATTAGACTTCATTGAGATGAAGTCTAATTGATAAATGTTCTTGTTTGCCTTACATTTGCTTTATACCTATCAAGGTATTGCTCAAGAGGAAGTACACCTTCCTCTTTCTTGTCATGAGTTAGGGTTCATTATTCCTTTTACATTATGCAAATTATCATGATTAAGTTACACTTTCATTGACATCTTTAATAAACTATAAAGACTTAGGTAAAAGAACATCTATGCATGCCAACTTAATAAGATACATTTCAATTAAGGGATATAGTAATTAATTCCCTTCCATCCAACTTATTTAATGTCAACCAGAAAGGATCCATTCATATAAGAATAAGAGCAATTAAGATAATTTTACAAATTTCCTTCACAGAAAGCACCAGAAGAATGACAAAACAAGAAAAGGTAACTCTCAATATTTTTCAATTCATCATGGTGATATACATATTTTACAAGACCATGCATTTCAAACATATGTCATGTCAAACATCTTCAAGATCATAAATGAATACAACTTTTTCCTCTTTCAATACATTTCCATAATGAATCAGATTTCTTCATAAAAGATCTAGTCTTTAAGTAACAATTAACATCATAAAAGTTATTGCCTTCCTTTATCACTTACGAAGTCCATCTGCAAAAATTGCTAGCACGGGTCAGTTCATTGAACTGAGCATGATAAGCACTAAGCATTAAAACGATGTGCTCTCAACTAACTGTTTCATAAAACCAACTCTACTTTTATGAAACAGTAAAGCTAAACAGCTGGATACATCATAAAGAAATAACAATCATAAAAGGAAGAACAAGTGATCAACCAACATAACATTTAGAAAATATCATGATATAACTAGCACTCTTCAATCATTATTTTTATAAAGAATTAATTAGATAAATAATATTTCATTCTAATTACTTATCTCATTCCATCTAAAGATACCTACTGTTTATTTCTTACTTCATTCAATCTGAATTACCAATAAAACACTTAATCCAATATTTTCCAAAATAGAGTTACTTTTAATAAGCAAGAACTATCAAACTCAACATTAGCATATTTCCAACTGAAAGCATCTATAGCCAAGCTAATTCAACCTTAATGAAAGTTTTAGGTTGAGCCATTAACATAATAAAATAAGAGATTCCTATTTTAGGTGCTACATCCAATTTAAAGCCCAAGATATAGCCTAAGTTCTCAAGTTAGGCCACACAGGTTAGAAATAGGAAAATATTCATTCCTCTACTAGCATTTAATTAGTCACACATTACCAAAGGTTGTTTCCATTCAACACAAGTCAAAGTGAATAAGTAGGATTAAATTTAGCTACTCATTTGTAATCCTGATAAGTAATACAAAATGAACCGATCAATCTTTATCAAGAGGAACACAACAGAGGGTAAAGACAACATAGAGAGAAAACAAAATCAGAACTTCTCTTCCAATTCGATAAGATTTGAATTACATTTCACAACTCAGAGAAGAGAGTACAACATATAATATCCTACATTTTCCAAAGAAAACATCAATGAAAACTTTACCTCAGAGGAGAAAAAGAGAAAGGAGTCAATCAAAAAGATTAGAAGAAGATTCCATCATTCTTTTCCAAGTAAAGAGGGTCATAAAAATACTAGTACAAAACCAATCAGAAAACCATTGAACTCTTTTAAACAAAGAATACATGTACTGAATGATACTAATCCGAATTAGGTGACTACATTATGCAAGTCAGATCTCAAAGATGAAGTAATCCCAACATAAACAAGAACAGTAATAGTAGCACATTAGCTACATCAAGAAGGAGGTGTGTTTAAAAGAATTTTCTAGACAACTTACATGAAATATCAACCATCATAAGACATTCCAAATCATCAAAAAGTTTCAGTTAGAGGGACCAAGGCCTAATCATCTTTTCTAAATGAAAATGATACAATCAATAAGATCGAATCACATTCACAACCTCTTAGAGGTAGGAGAAACCATCTTTAGATGGAAAGAGAAAGACCCACCTAGTTTCAATTTCAAAGAAGATGTAACAATTAAGAACAACATGACTTAGCTACAGGTGTACAAGTCAAACTTAAGAGATGATTAGATAAACTGAAATCCTTTCATTCCATTCCTATGGACAGACTCAACTGTACAAATCTACTAATTTCACCAAGACATTCTATTCCTTCAAACTTTACCCAGAAGATCATAGAAATTGAAGAATCTAGAAACCCTTCACACTGAACCGATTGGTTAGTTCCAGATCATGAAAATGTCATCCCAAAAGATGCATATACATTCTGTTAAATCTTCTTGAAAAATCCACAACAGTAAGGTTTTTAACAAACCTACTCTAGCAAGTTAAATCAAGAGGATTACCCAAATCAAGAACCCATAATTATTATCGAACCATCTTCTAAATTTAAAAGTGAATGTAGACAATGAGGTCAACATCGTGCAAGATCAAGCAAGACCTAACATTAATAAATCCAAATACTAGCTTAGAAAAAACCAACGCTGGATATATCCTTAATTATAACAGAACTTCATTACCCAACTTTAGTTCAGTCTTCCAGAGGTTTAAAAACCCAAAACATAAAAAGTTCAAAAAAGGAAGAACTATCTTCATTACTATATTCAAACAAGATGATTATGAAAATATTTGCATCAAAGTAACCATTAGCACACAGTTTCTATATGAGGAACTAGATTTGAAATAAATAAGTTTTAACTGAAATGTATGAGGAATATTTCTTTCATTGTTGTTTCCAAACCAGTTTGAATCTGCTAAAAAAATAAATCTAAACAACCTTTTCAACACAGCTTCCACCGAAATACAAATTTCGAAGCAACAGAAGTTGCAACTGCAAAAATAAGGAGTAACTCATTTAATGTTTTTTTCAACAAGTTGAATTCCCAAAAACAATGAATTCAAGCGCCCAAGACAACACAGTTTCAACAGAAGTAACAAGACTCCAACAACCAACATTGCATCTAAGAAAATCACCTTGCTTACCTCCTTCCAATAGAGAAAGGAAAACCCAGTTCAAAACTTAAAGCAACAATATTTTCAATAATCCATTTTGAACAGACAACAAGATTCACACATTTTTTTGACATTATTCTAGTCTCAACAAAATTTAAGGTACGATTCACCATTAAACTTAACAGGAAACAACCCACATTCCATATTATCAAATAGAGGCTCATCATAAAAAAACATAGAGAAATTTCAAGTAAGAATGCAAGATAACCATCACAAAATAAAAACCCATTTGTTTCTAAGAGTAGAGTTGTTTTAATGAAGACATTTAGTAAAAAGTAGAACAACTTAATGGGTAGAGCCTATCATGCCTGATAGTGCTTCTATTGATTCACAGAAGGTTTCCAGCTGAGCCTCCACAGTTCCTTCTTTTCCAAATGAAGTCAACAACCCAAAACTTCTTCTTCTTATGCTTCTTATACCTCCATTGGATCGAAAATAGTCTAGAGGTGCCAAAAATAGCAAGAGATTGAAAATAGAACTACTGGTTTGAAGAACCAAAAATCCCTATGTAGAGAAAAAATTGCCATGAGAAAATGACCAAACAACCTCCCAAAAATTTTCTTGCATGGCTTCCAAGGTGGTTTCTTCACCAAGACCAATGCTCATTAATGCAATTGCATTCAACTCTCCCACCTAAATCTCCACACCACTTCCATCTAAAATTGGCAAGCTCAATTTCAACCAATGCATGCATTTTTAAACTTTAGTGATGATGCTAGCTAGGTATTCCATCTATTTTCCATGCCTCTTCACCAAAACTGGCAGTACCAAGTTTCATAAATTCAAAATCAAATCACTTAAATGCCATATAAACCATCACCACCACCTCCTAATTTCCATGCAACCCCTTAGGTCCCCTTTCATCTTAACATTAGTTTAGGTTAGATAGACATTAGTTTAGGATTCGACCATAGGCTAGATAAAAATTATTTACCTTAGGTCATTCAACATTGCCAAAGATAAACTTGCCATCAAAGAATAAGTCATAACCCATAGTAGTTTAGTATTAGGTAATAGATCATAGATAGGTCTTACATTACCTTAGGTGATTTCAAAACCCCACACCCGTAAAGCATACAAACTTAGGTTAGGGTGCAACATGAGTAGCTTAGAAATAGATCTAAGGTAGGTCCAATTTACCTTAGGTTAGAATCCAGTTAGGATAGATCTTAACAACTAGGACTAAGGTTTTACCTTAATAGTCCTGTAGTAGGTCCTTATCCTTCTTACGCCATTCAACATCATAAAAGTTACTAACAAGAAGATCCAAGTTCATAATTTATAGAAAATGTAAAGCAAGGACTTCAAAAGAAGGATCCATAAAATTTAAAACATACAAAACTCAATCCCTTATTACCTTCCATTTCAGAATGTCAGTTTATCAAACTGATAGGTAAGAAAACTGAAGCATACCTTGGATTAATGGAATTGATCCAAGATTTTGTTTTCATTAAAAAAAAAGTATGCAAACAACAATATCAGTTCACAAATTTACAAAACACAAGGAAGGATGGCTTCATTTCCAAGAAACAACAACACAACAAAATGAATCCATGAACAACAATAATTTATCCTTTGCAAGCATGATTTCCAACAGTCAAAAGAATACACCTTCTTAGGAAAAATCACATATCAACATTTGCAGTCAAAGAGGAAAAAGTTAACAGTTTTCCAAAGATGTTACATACTTCCCTCCTAAAAGAATCATCATCCCGATGATTAGCTTAGTTAAACAATTTGCATCAAGGACAAATCAAATTATTATACTTCCTTTCATATGTTCAAAACAAAACTGGGTATTTTTTTAAAAATTCCATAATCAACATTAACGTAGCTTTCCATTTCAAATAATAGTATGTCTTCCCAAAAATGGTAGATTTACAAATATAACACGAATAAAATATTAATATTTTATTAGTCCACAAAATCAATTCTGTTCAAACAAATATGGAAAAGTAGTTTTCAAAACTTCTAGATTTACCCAAGTTGCACTTTCCTCATTAAACTGATCCCACTAGACCTTACATTGACTTATTTCATGATTTCTTAAGTGCAACTGGTGAGTTTCCAGCACTCGTATAGGTTTAACCACGATTATTCCTGGGTCTTGGACCTGTAAGGAATTCCAATTTAACACATGTGATAAATCTAAAACGTATTTCTTAAGCAAAGAAATATGGAAAACATCATGCATTCGTGATAAAGTAGGAGGTAATGCTAAATGATAAGCTACAGGATTGATTACTTCAACAATTTCAAAAGGTCCCACATAACGAGGTGATAACTTGGCAGCCTTGCCAAAAGTTATAGAACTCTTTTTCGGTTTAACCCAAAGAAAGACCTTCTCACCAAGTTTGAATTTCCTATTAACTTGCTCAAAGTCAACATAACTCTTTTACCTATCTGCAGCTTCTTTCAAGCGTTCATGAATCATTTTAACTTGTTGTTCCATCTCCGTAAGGATTTCAGGTCCAATTACCTCTCTATCCTCCATGTTGTCCTAACTAACAGGGTTCTGCATTTCCTTCCGTACAATGCTTCGAAAGGTGCCATCTTTAGAGAGGTGTGATATGTGTTATTATACGCAAACTCAACTAATGGAAGATACTCTTCCCATTTATACTACTGATCTATACAATACATTCATAACATGTCCTGGAAAAATTGATTTACTCTTTCAGTTTGCCCATCCGTCTCTGGATGATATGCAGAACTAAAATTTAACTTAGTTCCTAGGGCTGTATTAACTGTTTGCAAAAATCTTGATGTCATTTGTGGATCTCTATCTGATATGATCAATTCAGGTACTCCATGTAATATGAAAATCTCATGTACGAATCTTTTTGCTAAAACAGGTGAATCATCCTTGAGATTACCAGCAATAAAATGTGCTACCTTTGTTAGTTTATCAACCACAACCAGAATAACATCATGTTTATTTCTTGACATAGGAAACCCTTGTACAAAATCCATGATTATCACTTGCCATTTGTACTGCAGTATGCTGTGAGGATACAATAAACCAGTTAGAGGCATATGCTCATCTTTAACACGTTGATATTCTAAATAGTGTGTCACAAACTCAATCACATCCTTTTTCATCCCTTTCCAGAAATATTGTTGTTTTATATCAACAAGCATCTTTGTAATGTCAGGATGTCTAGAAAAAGGTGAATTGTGAAATTCTGCTAATAATTTATTTCTTAAATCATTTAGCAAAGGTATGTATACCCTGTTTTCAAACTGTAAGATTCCTTCATTGTCAAAATGAAATCCTTTATATCTCACGTCATTCGGATCTGCAAGTAAGTGTTGTCTTTACTTGCTGAAAATAAGAATCAGATTTCGTAACACTTTTTACCTCATCCTTAAATTGAGTTCTCAACGTTATAAGAGCAAAAATGTGCTTCCTACGACTTAGAGCATCTGCTACTCTATTTTCCTTTCCTTTAATGTAACTTATGTCAAAATCATATTGAGATAGAAATTCTAACCATCTTTCATTGTCTTGCATTCAGATTTGGTTGAGTAAAAATATACTTCAACCCAAGATGATCAGTTTTTAGTTCAAAAGGTTTACCAAGAAGATAATGCCTCCATACTTGAAGTGCATGAACAATGACAACAAGCTCTAGATCATGTGGAGCATAATTCAGCTCATGTAACTTGAGTTTTCTACTTTCATAAACTATGACATGATCCTTTTGTAACATAATACCTCCAAGACCTTCCCCGGATGCATCTGTTACGACAATAAAGTATCCATTAAGGTCAGGCATAGCCAAAATAGGTGTTGAAGTTAATTAATCATTTAGATTTTTAAATTCAAATTGACATTTTTCATTCCATATAAATTTCTTATCCTTCTTTTGTAATGAAGTTATTGGTGCAACAACTTTGGAGAAGTCTTTAACAAACTTCCTATAGTAACCAACAAGACCCATGAAGCTTCTAACTTCATGTACATTCTTTGGTGTAGGCCACTCAATTATAGCTACAATCTTAGAGGGATCTACAGCTATTCCATCTTTGCTTATAACATGACCCAAATAGTGCACTTTCGTGTCATAGAAAGAACATTTAAATAACTTACCAAACAACTGTCTCTTCCTCAAGATTTCCAAAACTATCTTCAAATGCTCATGGTGATCTTCAATGCTTTTACAGTATATGAGAATATTGTCCAAGAATGCAAGCACAAATTTGTTCAAGTATTCTTGAAAAATATTATTCATTAAATTCATAAAAGTTACAGGTGCATTTTTTAATCCAAATGGCAAGACTGTAAATTCATAATGTTCATACCTTGTTCTAAAAGTTGTTTTATGAATGTCCTCATCCTTAATATGTAACTGATGATATCCATATCGAAGATATATTTTAGAATATATTGATGCCCCATGTATCTGATCAAACAGATCATCAATCCTAGGAAGTGGATATCTATTCTTAATCATTTCCTTATTTAACATCCTATAATCGATACACAATCTAAGTGTTTCATCCTTCTTTTTCACAAAGATTACCGGTGCTCCCCAAGGTGAGACACTCGGTCTAATCAAACCTTTAGACAAAAGTTCTTGAAATTGTGCCTTAAGCTCTACTAATTGAATGGTATTCATCCTATAAGGTGCCTTAGAAATAGGCTTAGTTCCAGGTTTGATTTCAATCGTGAAGTCAAATTCCCGTTTGGGTGGAAGTCTTGGTAATTCTTCCGGAAACACATCATTGAAGTTTCATAACATCAGATATCATTCTAAGAAATCACTGCTTTCTTTAGTAGATTTAGAAATTTTTATTGCATATAAACCCTTAGGTACAACCCTTATTTTTGGCCTTTTTAAGTTGCATAGCTGGCAATTTCCTAACTGAAATCGCACGTTTTACACCTTGAATGGCTATTGTTTTTTGCAGATCATCCAAACAACTAATATGTTTTTCAAAACAACCAACTTTTGCCTTATGCTCAGCTAGCCAATTAACACCTATGATTACATCATAAGACCCCAAAGGAGCAACATAAAGATCAACTTCTGTGGAAAAACTAGGTAAGTCAAGGACTGCCCCAAAAAGACACATACTAATTGTATGAACAACATTATTCCCAAAATGTACAGTTCATGATTTATCCATTTTTCCAACTTTTATTTTTAATTTCGATGCTAACTTACTAGAAATAAAACATTCAATAGCTCCAGTACCAAAAAGAATAGTTACAGGTATACCAAATAACTTACTCGAAACCTCTATGGGAGTGACTTGCTTTTTAGCTTGTTTATCAACTACTACAACATGTATCTTGTGCTGTTGATTACGATCATCCTTTTTCAAAGGACATTGATTTGCGTAATGGTCTTTTCCACAATTATAACAGCCTCTTATAGGTCCCTTTTTAGGCTCAAATTTATTTCCAGCCTTAAAGTTATCATTCTAACCTCTCTAGGTCTTCTGTCTGTTATTATTGTTCTTGAAAAAAATATTTCACACCTTAGTAGTAGGTTTATTTGCCATTTTTTTCTTGTTATTATTAGTTACAAACTTATTTTTCATACCAAACTTCTTCCATGGCCCCTTCTTGGGTGCAAGAGATGATGAAGAGTTTGGAACCTTAATTCTGAATTACTCCTTATGAGCAGAAATTGCTTTTAATTTCTGTTTCTGCCTTATGGATTTTTCAACAACCCCGTTCTATAGTGGTTGGGACATGAACATCCACCTCTCCTCCTATAATGGGATTTAATCCCATGATAAATTTCTGTATCCTGAACTTCTCGTCAGTTTGATACTAAGGTACATACTTAAGGAGTTTGGTAAACCGCTCCCAGTACTCGGTTACAGTTAATTTTGCTTATGATAAATTCTGAAATTCAGTCATTTTATGATCATAAATAAAGTTTGTGACAGCCATCGTTGCCTAAAATAACTTTTAAATTAATCCCAAGTAATATTCGTTTCATCAATGTTTAACTCAGCTTTACGACTGTCCCACCACGAGGATGCTTCATGGGAAAGCTGATATGCTCCCCATATTGCCTTTGTTTCCTCCAGAGAAGTTCCTTATTGCAAAGTACTTCTCCATTTCACTGAGCCAATTCTCAACTCCATCTCCTAATGTGGTACCATCAAACTTTGGTGGACTTATCCTTTTTATATTATTAGTGAGTTCAACTGCCAGCCTTGCCTTTATATTTTCTGGCTGATCAGGTATGTTTACATTATTGTTATCAACACCTAAATTTTCCAAATTGGCGTTGTCCACGGGAGGTGGTTGATAGATAATACCAACATCTTCTTCCTCCTCCTCATTGCCCATTACTTATTGTTCAAGTACAACCAAATGATCACTTGTGTCCAATAGGGTAACAAGGATATCATCAAGTTTTTGGGTAGTTGATACTTCTCCACATGGTGGTGGGTTGTTTGTAGCATTTCCTCTTGTTCTAACCATTTTCTTTTAATAAGAAAATTTAAGTTTTATTAGATTATGGAAACAATAGGTCCAAAAGATGCAACCTTCAGCTCCAATACCAAGATGTAACATTCCCATTTTAAGACTTTAGAAAGAAAAAAGTTTTTCAATGTTGTCTGACTTACTTTAAACTCAGGTTCATCCACATGGGACTCAAATGCCCAAGATAACATCTTCCTGGTTCAAGGATATCCACCTTCTTCATCAAACGAAGACATATCCAGGAGCTTCTCCATTGGTACGATGATTTGGAAGGTGTATCACCTTGCTAGGATCATTAATGTATCCCCTTCCTTGCTCTTGTGTCACCACTCCACCCTTCCCACCTGCTTGTGTGGATTTTGGGAAGCTTACTACCAAATTGGGATTCCCACCCATGTTGCCATATTCTTCTCCAATGCTTTCTTCTTCCATCTCCTTCAATATTTCATCAATGTTCCACTCCAAATCTTGTTACACCAAATCCTTCATGATGCCCACCACTTCTCTCTCCGTGGATTTCTCCAATTTTTCCTTGGTGAGGCTTGGGGTTCCTTTTTTGGTGCTCACCTCTTCGCTCACCCCCTTGCCTTGATCCTTTACTTCCTCCTCGTCATTCTCCTCTTCATATTTCTCATCATTCTTATCTTCATCTTCCTCCTCCTCAGATTCATGTCTATCATACACCGGATGGTCTTCACCTCCTTCAAGCTCATTGTCATCATTGTCACCAATGTAGGCATCTAAGATTTTTGTTTCCTCCGAGTCTGCCTCTTGTGCCACCTTTGCTTCTTCCTAACTAGTAATTCTAGAATAATAGATTCTTCTTTCTCCTTATCCTTAACAAGCAACCTCTTATTTGGTGATTATTCATGTGTGAGGGGATCTTCATGATCTAGCACCTCCTCTTCAGGTGTTTTCTCCTTTTTTTTTTGTAGGGGAATTATTCCTCTATGCATATGTGCTTGGCCTCACACCTGACACCTGTGCGCCTACATATTACATTGTTTATGCACTTCGTGCCTTTTTCTCAGGTGCCTCCTCTCTCTCCCTCTTCTTTGGCATGGCCTTCTTCCTTATTGTAGGGTCCGTAGGGATAGAGACATCATTTTCCACATAGGCCCCCTTTTCATATTTCAGCCTTATGCGTGGATATATTCTTGTTGTGGTTCTTCCACCAACAGATAAGGTTATTGGTTTTATCATATGCACTTTATGGGAGACATACTTCTCCACATAGGCACGCTTCTTTAGGTATATCAAAGTCCTTCACAACTCACAGTAATATTGGTCCACCACGCTGAGATAGAACCTCAGCCTCTTTGCCTCCTTGAAGTAGTTAAATCCTAGCTTGGATGTATACCGCGGTGAAGGAGAATGGTATTTTGTACTACATGGGATCTTAGTGTTGTCATCTAGCCAACCTGAATCTGACCAATACATAAAATGTTGATATACTGCAAACTCATGCTTCTTCATTGCACTAGGTGCATGGCAACTACTCGGACATTCTCCATTTCGGACTTGAATGCATCCCTTCATGCACTTGTCTTGTACCACTTCTCAAAGTAAACCTTCTGGGTGGTTAACATGGTATCACAAGTATATTTCTTGAACATCTTTGGCTAGGGAGAGGGTTCTCTTCTGTAGATACTCCCATAATGAATTTTTCTGGCCCATCGGGTACTCCAATCTTTCGAAAACAAATGATGGTGAGGAGGAAATTGTTACCAAAAAGATATCTTTTCTCCCATCACGTGCGAGCTACTTATGATTTCATCCGCAATGAAATGCTGACTAAGTTATAGATGGTCCCCTCTAATATTTTCCATCATACATTTCAACCATGCCTTGTTCACTTGGGTCCATCTTTCTTGATCATTTAAGCTTGGTGACTAAGCACATGCCATCCTCATTACAGGGGTCTGGAATCATCTATGATGTCAAAGTACTGTGAGACCCTTTCTTGTAGTCATATGCCTGCTACTATTTCCTTGATGGCCTCCTTGTCACTCCAAGTCATCATCTAAATGCTATCCTCCCTCACAATTTAAGGACCAGTGAATTTGGAAATCAACTGGGGAGTTATCCTGCATCTTGTGGCTTGATGAAAGTATAAATTTTCTTCTCCTTTGCACTAGTAAATCAGCCACTAATATAAAGGAGGGGAAATAGTAGAAACTCATAATAGTTGCAAAATCCTTATTACATCCATACTTTTACCTTCACTTACATCGCCTGAGCTATGAACCTTGCATTAGATCTTAGTGACATAACCTCTTCTTTTGTTCTTTATTGTTTGGTTTGAACTATCTCTTGTGCCATTTTCATTTCTATGTATGCTTTTTTGTGAAGTTATATCACTCATTGGTCATGTTTCTTCAAGTGAGACACCCATATCTGTTTCCCAAAATATGAGTATGGGTATTGCATTTCTGCATACCATTCCTCATTGAAACTTTGATAGTAGTCCTCTTGTTCTTCCTGATTTGGTCTTTCCCTTCTATTTCTTTGGTGAACATGGTTACTTTTTTGGTGACATTTCCTTCCATTAAGGTTCAAAATTAAAGCAAATAACTCCTTGCTCTATCTACTACTCTACTCAACTCTAGGGCTCTTACTCTATCAAAAATCCTTCAAACTCAGTGCCATATCTATGTCAAACCATAACTAGGAAAAATTTCCACAAGAGACAATGTATTCACTACATACAAACTTATACACAACCCATGTGACTCCTTACGCCTATGATTTTTCCACATATGTTTACTGATCTAGGTCAAGCTAGTTGAATGCATATCTTCACAAAGTACTTTCACACAATCAAGTTTGGATGCCCTAGTTCACAAGAGCTTCTTGACTTCACAAATGCAAGGTAAAATAATGAAGTTAGTCCAACCTTCTAATTTATATCTTTATCTTTTCCAGAGAAATAAATGTTCATTTCCTAGTGTGTTTCAGGATACTAGGGATTTAACATTAAATTGTAGGTTTTTTCCATCTAGGCTGACCTTAAGTGCAAATTTTACCCAAAGAGAAACCAATCCTGACAGTGAAAAAACTTCACACAACCTTCTAGCATGTAAAAATCCAATCATGACCATAGATCTTATGTGTTTCTACAATGTGCAAGGCACTTCTTCTATCCTTTTGGTTTTTACCATCACCTACCTCATGTTGTTCCTACGCTTTCAATTCTTGTACATGGTTTTTATAAAGCCTTTCAGATCACCAAAGCTCCTTCCTTTATGTTCACCTTTTCTATGTGCTCTTCCAATCCACATGTTTTTAATTCCTTCAACCCCAGCCATCCAAACCATAACTTCCACTAAACTTTGCTTTGTATTTTTCCACCCCACACTAAAATTGATGCCACTAGTCATTTGTTACAATTTTTGAAAATAATGTGGCTACCAGACTGCACAATTTAGTGTGGGTGGAAAGTTAAAGGAGAAGTAAATGATGAATAGGGAAACACAAGAATAAAATCTAATGCATGGGTTTAGAAAACCCCTAGCAGCTAATCTGGAAATACTTGGTTATTTAAAACTTTAAGAAACCATTTATAGTAGGGCTTCAGCCTAGAACATTGCAAATGAGGTAACTGAAGGAATCAAGAGCTTGTAACTGGACGTAAGCTTTACATACCTTCGGCATGAAGGGTGTATAAGATAATGTATGTTGTCCAAAATGGAATTTTATGAGGTAGAATGGTTACAAAAACTTATGGAGTCATGAGCAAGAGGGAAACCATTGGACAAAACTCATAACGGATTTGTTGTAAAATATGAATTTAATGTGCCTTGTACATTTTTCTAGGTTCTGACTCCAGCTAGCAAAAACCTTTCATAAATGCATAGAAGGTTATCAATCATCTTTCATTGCTTTTTCATCATTGAACCCTCCTGCATGCTATACGCAGGGTAACATGAATTTACTTAAGAAAACATCATGCCAATTTGCATGTATATTAGAAATTCAATGGCCTTTTCAACCTCTTGTAGGTAATCCAATATGGGCATGGGAAACTGATACTTTGTCATCCCAGATGATCTTCCCACATCACATATGTTATGTCAACTTATTCAAAATTTTGTTAAATGCTTCAGCAGTCCCATTAGGGTTATGGGTGATAAGGGGTAGTCTTTTGATGGGCCACCATGAATTCTTCCAATAGGATTCTAATTCATAGGTTTAAGAAATGGGTACCCCTATCACTTTATAAGCTCACAAGGAATCCATATTTGTTGATAATATTCTCCCACAAGAACCTAGATATGTTGTTGTTTCACCTGTAATTGAAGGGCAAGGGAAAGAGCCTTGTAGGAAAACTTCTATCCATACTCTCAAGGTAATAGAATGGTAAGTAATGATATACCAACCATGGTCCTTTGATGGGAATGGAGAAATGGGTTTCCCATATGCACACAATGGCCCATTTTATAAATGATTATAACCTATAATAGCTATTGGTCTTAAAGGAATTTCATCTCTTTACTGGTTTTAAGGCATCTGACAATAGGTCACATGGAAATAGGATGATACAATCTTTTAACGATTTCCCACCAAAACCACTAGAATGCCAAAATCTTGTAACTCTATGAGTTTCCCATAGTGTCCTCCTGTAATCCCACCATAAGTTTCCAGTCCATAATTTCATGTGCTACATGGATTCCATTTATACATCAAGGAAGAAAACCTAATCATGCCTAACTTATATAAAGTACACTAATAAACATGTAGGGTGCACATGAGATGGCTAATGATTTCTTTTCCAAGGATTCATCTGGTGCCAGACCAGCTTTATGAAACATAGGAAATCTTCAAGTACATTTGACATTAGAAAGCGTCGAAAACCTAAATATGATGGCATTGTATCCTACACATGCTTGCTTACCAAGCTAAATGAACTTAATCCTTGATGCAAATGGTCAACAAGAATGGTTAAACATTTGCAAGAAGACTTCAGAATTAAAAATCATAGAACTCTTGAAATAACCCAAGGAGACCTGTATAACTCTTGAAAACTCTCTTGTTTACCAAGTATTTTCAATGAGATTGGAGTGCCCGACGGTAAAAAACTATAATGGGAATTACCAATGATACTGAGGACCCTCCCGTACAATAGGTCATTAAATCCTACACTTAATAGTACTCGATGATTATGCCATACAAAGCACACTTGGACTACTTGTAAAGCACAAGGGGGTGGTCAACAATTCCCTCACCAGGTTGGGGTAAGGATGGATTAGCATGGAGCATCTAAGCATCTTACATGGATGGTGAGGTTATCCCACCAAGGAAAGATAGATGGGTAGATTGAATTTGACTAATGGAATAAAAATCCATTAATGTGTCAAACTACCCTTGTTGCGCAGTGCAGTACTTTCAAAATGAAAGGTTCAAGGTGGCTTCAATAAGTTCATATTTTTTCTAAGTGAGGTAGATCAGGCATACTGCTTATATGCACCAAAATATATTACCCTAAGAAGTCCACGTATGTGGAGAAGTACGTCTCAATCACAATTAGTAATGGTGAAGCCAGTGTCAATTCCTATTGCAGGTAAAATAATGGAAAGGGTGTATATCCACATGAGGCCCAAATTTGAAAAGTGTAGATTGAGCAATAGGGGAGGAATCTTGATAATTGTATTAAACTTAATCAACCAAAAACAAAAAATGAATGGGCTTCAATATTTATAGATATTGCATAGCCAAATACAAACAAATGAAAGATAAGTCACACATGTGAAACCAATATTCCAAATATACATAAGCTTCCAATATTACATCCAGGAAGCATAAATGAATAATATTATACTTGTTAAAAAATATAACAACACATGGTTGATTAAAACTACATAACAATAATATTTTAAATTAAATAAACCATTAAACAATAAATAATTAATTAATATGCATAATTAATATAGGTAAATAATATTTTATCCTAACATTCCCCCCTTAATTGTGCATTGTCTCAAGGGATGAGGAGAGGAATTCTCTGAACAACTTGAACTTGTCACGTGTAACTGACTTTGTGAAAATATTTGCTCATTGTTAAGTTGGAAAAAATTGAAGCTGGATGTTGTGCTTCAACACATGTTCGTATATGAAATGAACCTGTACCTCAATGTGCTTTGTTCTCTCGTGAAAAACTGGATTGTGAACAAGTTTGAGAACACCTTCATTGTCAACATACATGGTGGTCGGTTTGTCCTGTGGTATTCCAAGTCCTTCTAGTATGTGACGTAGCCAAATCACTTCATAGACAGCTTCTCCTGCAGAATGATACTCAACTTCTGTGGAAGAACGAGAAACAAAGTGTTGTTTCTTACTTCCCCATGATATTGGTCCAGATCCCATAAAGAATACAAATCCTGAAGTGGATTTTCTATCATCAATGTTTCCTGCATGATCTGAATCCAAATATCCTGACAAGAAGAAGTTATCATTCTTCTTGTATTCTAGACCAAGATCCACTGATCCTTTGAGATATCTCAAGATGCACCTTGCTGCTTTCCAATGAAAAACTTTGGGTTCCTACATGAACCTGGATAGATAGCTTACTGCAAAGCTGATATCTGGTCTAGTGTAGGTCAGGTAAATGAGACTCCCAATCAACTGCCAATAGAGAGTGGCACTTACCTCAGGAGATGGATCTGAACGAGATAACTGCAATCTGTTCTCCATAGGTGTAGAAATTGGTGTGTAATCCATCATCCTAATTTCTCGAGCGTTTGTCTTGGTATATTTCATCTGAGAAACAAAGATGTGATTCTCTTTCTACCATACTTCCAATCCAAGACAATAATGCATCAGCCCAAGATCTGTCATGTCGAATGATCGATTAAGATCTTTCTTTGTTGCATCAATCATCTTCACTGAACTACCAGTGATGACTAGATCATCGACATAGACAACAATAATCACAATCTCCCCCCTTGCTTTTTGAGGTAGAGATTGGGGTCATATGGATTTCTAACAAATCCATGTTGTACGAGATGCTCATCAATCTTGATGTACCATGCCCGGGGTGCCTGTTTAAGGCCATACAGAGATTTCCTAAGTCTGCATACCTTTTCTTCTTGACCAGGTACTACATATCCCTCAGGTTGAGTCATGTAGACTTCTTCTTGTAAATCTCCATTTAGGAAGGCAACTTTTTACGTCCATTTGATGACTTTCCAACCAAACTGTGCAGCTAGAGAAAAGATCATCCTGATCATTTTGATCTTAGCTGTGGAGAAAATGTCTCCTCATAGTCAATGCCTTATTTTTGTGCATACCCCTTTGCTACTAGTCTTGCTTTATACTTGTCCACTGTCCCATCTACTTTGTACTTTGTTTTGAATATCCATCTGCATCCAATGGGTTTCTTCCCTGGTGGAAGATCAACAAGCTGCCAAGTGTTATTTTTCATCACTGATTGATATTCAGAATCCATGGCATCTTTCCAAGATTTTGACTGTAGGGCTTCCTGGACTGTAGAGGGCTCATCAGATTCAATAACTCTACTCATCAAAGCAAAGTTAACTTCTTCTCTTGCTTTACTGTGAGTCTGTGGTCCAGGGGTGGATGTATCCGGTGGAGCATCCATTCTTGCATCTCGTAATGTGTTATTACACCACTTGGGCATACGTTGAACTGTTCCCATGGGTCGTGGTTCTATCAGATCAAAAACATCATCCCCATCATCACTTTCATCATTCTGAGGGAACATCAGCTTCAATTTTTACAACTGGTGAAAAATCTACATCTAGGTGAGTCTGGAGGAGGAGACTCTTGCTTCCTTCTTCTCGAAAAACTCAACATCTCTGCTTGTGTAGACTTTTCTGGTCTTTGGATCCATCAATCTGTACCCAAGAGTCTCTTCACTGTACCCAATGAAGATGAGTTTCTGTGACTTCATGTCCAATTTATTTCTATTTTTTGGGTATGTGCATACTTGGCTTTGCACCTGAATACTCTTAGGTGTGTAATAGATGGTTTCCTCTTTGACCATGCTTCTTGTGGTGTTACTCTTTCAAGAGCAACTGTGGGCACTCTGTTCAACAAATACACTATTGTTTTTGCTGCTTCTACCCAGAATGTCTTTGCAAGTCTAGAATCATCGATCATGCATCGCACCATTTCCATGATAGTACGATTTCTTCTCTCAACAACACCATTTTGCTGTGGTGTGTGTGGAGGAGGCATTTGTCAATGAATCCCATGAGTTTGTAGGTAGTCTTTGAACTCATTACTGGTGAATTCCCCCCCTTGATCTGAGTGGAGAGTTCTGATGTGATGACCAGTTTCATTCTCAACTGCTACTTTGAACTTCTTGAAAGTTTCAAAAGCTTCACTTTTCTTGCGAAGACAAAAAATCCACATTTTCCTTGAATAGTCATCAACACATAGCATGAAGTACTAAAATCCAGAATGACTTGGTTGCATTGGACCACAAAGATCGGTATGAACCAGATCAAGCTTACCATGAGCTCGATATGTACTCTTTTGGAATGAAGCTCTATGTTGTTTTCTGCTAGGCAGTGAGGACACTTGTCTGTATCCTTCTGAAGAGATGGTAGCCCATGTACCATATTGTGCCGGCAAAGTGTCTCGAGATACTTGAAACTTACATGACCAAGTCTCTGATGCCACAACTATGTTGAGGTAGAGTTCTTAGCCACAAGTGCCTGATCATCTTTGTGGAAAAAATCAAGTTGGAACATGCGTCCCACATTAGAGGCTTTTGCAACTATTTTCGAGCCTCATGATTTATCTCGAATCAAACACGTTTTCTTGCCAGAATGACTATCAAATTCAATTTTTAGGTTGTGATCTAGGAGTTGACTGAATGAAAGAATATTCTTTGTCAACCCAGGGACATATAAGAACATCTGATAGTCTACAGTTGCGTGAACCAAGGGGTAGAGAAATGTTCCCAATCCCCTGAACTATATATGAAGAATCATCTCCCAACGAAACATGATTTTTCGATGGCGTGTCCCTCATTGAAGTAAACCAGTCTTTGTGGCCGGTCATGTGTTGAGTGGCTCCTAAATCAACATACCAAACATCACTAGATGACGTGGATGGTTCACTTGATCGAGCAGTGAACAAGAAGTCTTCATTGTCTGACTACTCTTGTTGCTCAACAATATTTCCTTGTTGATGGGGTCTTCTTTTCCAGTTCCCCTTTTTCTGCCCTTGATTGTAGTTAGAATGTCCCTTGTGAGATTGTTTTGTGGAGGTCCAGAGTTGCTTGATGAACCTTTCTTGTAAGTATTATACCAACAATCTTGTAAGTCATGTCCTCTTTTACAAATTGGACATTGCTTCTTCTGTTGTTTGTCCCCGTGATACTGATTTTGATGTTGGGACTTTTGATAGGAATTAGGTTTTCCTTTACCTTTTCCTTTCCATTTTTGATGTGAAGAAAGTGCCTGCTCCTCTTCATCATCCTTATTGTGCATGGCTTCCTCTTGTTGTAGTAGGTTTACCAATTTGTCAAAACTAATTGTCGTATCTGACATGTTTAGTGTTGTGACAAAAATGTGGTAAGAAGAGGGGAGTGCTCTCAGAACAATGGGAATGAGAGAATCATCTGATGACCTCTTCTCCTAGGGCTAGAAGTGAAGCCCTCAACTCTACAACTCTTCTTAAGAAAGCTTCAATTTTCTCATTCTGCTTGAACTTCAATGTGTGTAACTGACTCTACAAATTTAGTATGAACATTCTTGTTCTTGGCCTCATATATTGTGCTCAACTTATCCCATGCTTCTTTGGCTAGTTGTGGCATCTCGAATGTGGGGTTGCACATCGTCAAACACTCCAAACAAGATGATGAGTTTGGCTTTCTGATCTACTCTATCAAACTGTCATTGTTGTGTTGTATCAGTAGTTGATCTGGTCAGAGTACCAGTCACAACAGGCCAGATCTCTTCAAACTCAAGTTGTGTCTTAATTTTTGTCTTCCATGCAGCATAGTTGTTTCCTCTGAGTAATTGTGAATCTGGAAGAAAAAATTTGGGGGCATTGGTGCCCATTTTGTAGAGATCACTGACAGGGTTTGGCTCTTATCACTCCAGGTATAAGGTCTCCCAATCTATATACCATCAGTCCGATATACCGAACCTTTCTATATACGCACCCTTCCGATATACCCGGCGGTACGTGGAAGAAGCTCACCCTTTCTATATACCCGACAGTACGTGAAAGAGGCGTTAACGTACGTGAAAGAATTCAATACGTGGTACCAAGACAGTACTGAAAGGGGTCTGTGTGATTATTGACACCGGCTCAAAGAAATATCCTCATATGCGTGCGTAACTTTGCTATATACTTGGATAATTTCTCAGTCCGGATTTATGTCATGTAATCGTTCACAGACGGATGGGATGGCTCATAGTGTGTGCACTGTGACCTTATTACTCCCCGTTGATTTAAAGGGTCGATGCCTAACGACGTTGTTGCAACTATATTAGGTGTTAAGTGTAGTAGTACTAGTCACAATGGCTTTACCCGTAAGTGCTTCCTAGAGGCACCGTATATACCGAACGCTGCGAATGAGATCTAGGATCTTGTGAGTGTTTTAGAACCAATTTTTTACTATTTTTTTATTACAACTTTCTACTAGTTTCTAAGCAATTAACAATACTTGCGGTTGACTATGGAAACCTGCTAATTAGTACAATATATTAAAACATGCAATTACATTCAAAAATTTAGAAAAAAATGAATGACAAGAATTTTTTATTTTATTTTGCGGGCCCTGGTGGCCTTTGGAGCCCAGTATGACCCTCAATGCAGAAATCTGTTAAAAAGTGGCCCAAAATGAAGTTTTTGGACAGTCTTCCTTTTGCAAATGTTTCTTGAAATTAAAAAATTGGCTTAATAGGAGAATTTTTTTAACCCTAAATTAGGGTTTTTCTCGCTAAAAATTTGGTAGCCTGTTTAGTTATAACTAGGCTATTTAGAGGTGGTTTTCCACCAAATTTACCTCCAACTGTGGTAGTTTTTCTAAATTTTCCTCCAAATTTCAAAATTGTTTGAAAAACGAATTGGGGGTGAGGGTCGAACCATGTACCTCACACACCCAAGTCTTTTCCTCTATCCACATCGGCACCTTGTGCGCTTAGCATATGAAATTGAGAAAAAATTATTTAAATAAAGGTAAAGTCAACTCACCTTTGTAAAATGTGACCTAGCTGAGTTGGAGTCCACGTGGCTGAGGAATGAAGCAAATTTAGGGCTTCATGTGTATGAGAAGTGGATTTGAAATGACTTTATCTCCTTGTTCTTTGTTTTATTTTCCTTTGGCTGCCACTTTATCTCCTTGATTGTTTTGTTTGATATGTCTACTGCTGCTTGCATACAAGTTTCTTGTTCTCTATTTTTTATTATTATTTTGTTTGAATGCAGATTGTTTTCTTGTGTAGGGTCATGGTGATTTTAGAGAGGAGAATGATGCCTCTACTTTTGCTTTTGTAGGATCGAACACAACTGGGAGGAGGCCGATCCAAACAATAACTTAGCTTAGCTCCTATTTTATTGTGTAGGGACAACATTGGAGGGAGCTCATGGATCAACCGACAGAGGCTTGACTCACCATGTTTTGAAGGAGGGACTCATTCAAAACTTACACATCCACTCTTATTCCATAGACAACTCATCTTCCATGTTAAAAGTGACCGCTTCACTGGTCTCTGTAACTTGGCCTCCAAAACAGAGCTCAATTTGAGAGTAAATATCAATTTAATGGTGGCTCGCTTTGCTTTGAGTTTGATCCAATGTAAATTCGATACTCCTCCCTTGTAACTCAGCCATAGAAGTATAACACGCCAATCTGCAATGCAAAAAATAGCTTGGCCTTTTGAAAGCAATCAACTCACCTAGGTTTATTGAGGGAGTTCTACCATCTTGATGGATATCTAGGTTAGTATGTTGAATGACTCAGTCAATGCATTGAATGGCTCCTACTTCGGTCTGCAACCAAACTCAGTGTAGAGATCGCTTAGAGAGCTTGGTTTGCTTCACTTTTGACACAATCCCCTCTAAATGCAGCAGTCTAATAGAATTAGTAGAGAATATAATATCCACTAATTTTAGTGGAGAAACCCCTAATGGGGAAAATTGGTTTTATTTAAAAAAATCTATTCCTACGGAAAATTTTGCCTGGTGCTGGGTGCACCAGTGCAAAATTTTTTTTGTGTTTTTAACACCTCGAACGAATAGGAGGATGTGGGGAGGTAGGGATGGGACTAGAAGGTTGCAGGAGGTTGCACATGCTCTGAATTGCTATAAACACTTCTCCAATATCCTCTATCACTTCTGATCTTTTGTTCCACACCTTCACAGGTCTAGATTCTCACTCTGGTACCAAATGTAGATTGAGGAACAGGGGCGGAAGCCTGATAAAATATATTAAACTCAATCAACTAGGTACAATAGTGCATGCTACAATATTTATACATATTGGATAGCCTGGATACAAATAAATAAGGAGAATATAGTAGCTTCCAAATTACATCTAGGGAAGCAAAAATGAATAATAACAATAATATTGTTAAAACAATATAACAACACCCATATTGTTTGAATACAAATAATAATATGGTTTATAATTAAATATAACCATATAAAAAATAAATACATTAATTAATATGCAATGCATAATTAATATAGGTAAATAATAATAATTAACCTAACACAGACAAATTTATTAATGTTAAGGGATATCCTCAACTTCCAAAATCTATAAAACATCAACCTCAAATTTTCACAATGGTCCTTTACAATCCCATACATAGTCTAGTCATCCAGGTAAACTTGAAAAAAAATATGGATGAAGTCTTGAAATGTTTGTACCATGATGCGCGAGAACACAATAGGTACATTATTTAATCCAAAAGGCATGACCATGTAGGAAAAACTTCCCCATTCAGTGGAAAAAGTTTTCTTTCTCTAGTCTTCCTTCGTAATCCTAACTTGGTGATACCCTGAGAACCTATCTGTGAAAGAGTAGACCTCGCTCCCGGCCACTCCCTCCAGAATTTCTTCAGTAAAGGGGGTTGGAAAAGGATTGTTGACACATACTAAATTTAGGTCCCTATAGTCCAAATAGATCGTTATCCTCCCATCCTTCTTGATACTAATGACCACGGGGCTTGTCCATTTTGATTCTTCCACTACCTCAATGATACTAGATGTTATCATTTTTCTATTTCCTCCTTGACCCATAAGTGTGAATTCAGATTCATCCAATAAGGCCTCTTCTGATTTAGGCACACACCTTCCTTCAACTTGATCTTCATCTCCCCTAAGGAATTGTGGACACCTTCAAGTTCATGGTACCTGTATGCACCAAAAATTTCATGTGCTACATTGTCAGAAAATGGTTACAAAAGTCCCAAATGATGATTCAAGTCCTTTCAAGAAGGTGTTCGAGCACCAAAACCCATTCGCAGTGTATATTTTTTTCCTAGAAATCTTTACTTATCCTTCCCATGATTTCTCTATATTTCTACCCCTTTCTACGCATGTTTTGGCCTTTAGTGCTAGGACCACCACCCTGCCTGGGTAGTGGTTCTGAAACTACCACCCAAAATAGGGTGGCGGTCCTGAAAACCACCACCCTACATAGGGTGACGGTCCTAAATGACTTTTCTAGATTCTTTCATGCTTTTTTTGACATGTAATAATTCACTTAACTTCACTTTTAGCATGCATTCATGGGCCAAATTGTCTAAAAATAGTTTTGATTTCTTGGTTCTCCTTCTCTCTTCTATTTTTCATGTACTTTAGTTAGTTGGAACTACCTCTTCTTTCCTTGTGCATGAAGGCACATCCCAGCCCCAATTCTTATATATTCCATGCTTGTATTCAAGCAAAAGGCTGAGAATTTTTGTGTATCTTGCATTGTATTATTGCCACAATCTTGCTAGGAATTGCATAGCCAAGCTCAGATCTCTTGTGCTATCTCTCTTCTACTTGCATTGTATCCAGAATACCTTCAAGCTACCATTGCTCAAGTGCCATCCTCATGCAGATGTTCTTGTATTCCCAATCCCTTGGACTCATATGAACACTCAAAGAAAGAGAGGAACTAAATGATGGGACAGATACAAATACAACCAGATTTTCCAAAGCTCTTGCTTATCCAGGTTGGAATTGTGTTTTGTTTTCTTTATTTGTTAAATTGTCAATTTCAAATCACTAGTTTCAATTACATATCAAATAGAGTAGTAAAATTGTTCATTTCAATAGGTTAGGAAATCACAAGTAGATCAAATCATTAGAAAGTTTTCTCTTTAACATTACCAGGGAAGTTGTGGGGAACAATAGCCCTTTTAGGGTCATGATTTGTTCTTCACCTTTGAGGTAGGGTTTGAAGTTTTTTCATTGGATTAGGTTATTTGTTTTAGATTAGATTCATATATTCACACAAGTAACAAGCTACATCTAGTTGATTACTTGTCTTTAGTTTATTTATGAGATTAGAATGCATTGCTTGAAAATTAGAAAAGATCAAAAATATTTTCCTTGATAAATTAGTTTGCTTTTATTACTTTAATCTGATATATTGTGAAAACTTCAAAAACATATATTAGGAATCCTTTAGTAATTAGTTTACTTATCAAAATCACTTTATTTCATTCTCTATGACCATCAATGGTCCACAACAAGAAAATAAAGTTGTGATCCCTTGGTCCCAAAATCCAATGGGCTATAATTGATAACTAAAATTGATAGGTCAGTTTACGTTTGAAATTCTTATGCAAAACTGTAATTTTTTCTGAGAAAATAGAACAACTAAATATGATAAAAATCACTGCTAATCAAGCCTATGATTATTGGACTACTCCTAGAAATAGGGTTTGATTACACACATGACCATACAAGGGCCACAACCTCCATGAGTCTTTGGTTGTGATCCTCAGGTCCCACAACCCAACATGCCTGCTAACCAGTTAGACATTGACACTATTTTTGTGTACATTAGTATTCAGATCTTCACCACTTCCACCAGACATTATTGCACAACTTTCCTTACTGACATAGCAGCTGATCAGGATAAGACTTTCGAGACTGGACTATAAAATTACCCATAAATACTTGTGGCTCCACCAAGTCTCTTGTTCTTTATTCCATGAACTTGTCTAGAAATCCATACGAGGTGTCCGTAGGTCATTTTCCACATGTTCAACAACCAACAAATAGAATCTCGGTAGAGCTCGACATTGATTGGAGTCTTTGAGTAGCTATTATATCAGACTGAGCCATCACACCACTTCAAGTTAGAAGAGCATTCTTTTCCTTAGAATCACAGATCCCAATATTACATGTTGAAGATATAAGATTACCTAATTAGCTTGATCCCCATCACTACACTCACATTCACATTCATTCTACACTGGTTGTCTCGGCACGACCTCGAGAGGTCAGGTGCGAATAAGGTCACGTGTTGATTTTCTATCATATAAATTGGTGAACCCGATGTGAAGATCTAGTCTCTAAATGTTTCTTCTTTCTTCGTCCATCCTTTATTCTATGGGTATTCTTATACCCCTCGAATATGTCAGGATACAATGAGTATGGTCGACCCATCCTGGGTTTTGACATGTACAACTACCAAACAAGTATACCACAATAATCACCTTCACTTTCAATATGGGCAGACAACTACTCATCGGCTCAAAACCCTCTGCTTCAGGGAACCAATGTTGGTTCCTCTGTACATATTGATGAACTGGACCAAATCACACAGACCTATCCTCATGAATAATCAAGTTCAAACAACATGAATTTCACTAGTGAAGAAAGTTCATCTCCTCGGATATTGTTTCTACAACCCATTAGCATGTAATCGTACCATCTCCCGCATCTAGATGAGGAATATTTAACATGATATGCTAGGAGTAACAACAATTCTAGAACATGAACCGAGATTTCAAAAATTTGTAAGGAAAAGGTGATGTTATGCTCCAAAACAATAACACTACCCCTCTACCAACCAAAAATATTGCTAACAAGGGGTGACAACATAGTGAAACAATTCATAGTAGGATACCATACTCCTCAACAATCTCCAAGGGTTCAACCAAAAAGTACCTAAGAAAAGTACCACCCTATCAATGGTGAATGTCATCTCGGTTTGGTAGACAAATTCAAGGAGCTAGAGATTTCCCAAAATCTCAAAATTCATACGCAGGGAAAGCACTAACTTCTCCCTACCCACAGAATTATGGAAAAATACCTACTACATAGAATCCTCCAGTTTATATGGGTACTCAAAACCTTGGAGATCTTCTTATGGGGATGGGAACCTTGGGTATGCCCCCTCATGCCACATATGGATATCTACAATAGGCACCAACCAGAAGTGCATTCTCAAACACCATACCAGCTGGAAATGTTATGTTCCATGGCATTGTGCCTTCGATTCCATATCAAGGTAATCAACCCCCTACGTACACATGTATTTTAAATATTTTCAAGGGGATATGTACACCTACCCAGGTCTATATGGATAACCACAGGGGATGTCATACACCCCAAAAAATGTTTATGCTGTCCCATTTCAACAACCAATGCAACCTCCACCTCCCCAACAAGGATCTTCAATGGTGGAAACATACGCAATGGGGACCTATTCTGAATATCTTAAGGAGCCTCTAGAATTATCCATTCAGAACAGTCATGCTCCCGAGACCCTTGCCTGATCTTCTAAAATTCAAAGGGGAGGGTGATCCTAACACCCACATCAAAGCTTACACAATGGCCATTTGAGAGCTACTCCCATGGGAAGCAGTTATTGCGAAGATTTTCCCTAAGATGCTAGAAGGTATTGCTCTTGATTAGTACTATAGGATACCAGAGGCTTCAATACACTCGTTCAAGAAACTTGTATAAGAATTTATTAAAGATTTTGATATGAACAAAATTTTGAGAACAAGAATCAGGGAATTCCTTCATATCAAGAAAGAGCACAATGAGTCTGCATCCCACTTCATTCAAAGGTGGTGACAAGTTCTCTACTCCTCTGCAAGCGCTCCAAATATGGATCAAACAGAGCTTTGTGATTTGTTCCTCCACTCTCTCAATAGGGAGACAAAGGAAGAGGTTCAAAAGTTCCTACTAAGGAGCTATGAAGAGGTGCTAGAGGGTGCTCTTCGAATTGACCAAGAAGCCATTGAAAATTGTCGTAAGAGTTATGGAGCTAATGGAAGGTTAGTCACCCCTAATCAAAATAACCCTAGTTACTCCAACAACATGAATAACAACCAAGGACCAAAAATCCTCAATAAGAATTGTGGAGTCATGACGGATGGGGTGATAGACCAACCTAAGAAGCCTAATGTTGTTAATTCTCCCAATACAAGCACTTCAAACAACAACAATAACAATGACAAACAATCAAAGAAACAATAACTTCTCACCCTCAGTCAATGTTGTAGATTTTAACTGTCAACAACAACAACCTCAACAATCAAGACAAACATAGACCCAAGGCCCTAACCAATACCCAAGTGGGTATCCAAACCAATTTCAAAACCAAGGGCAAGGGTTCCTAAAATTTTAACCATAACAATCAACAGTTGAACAGTAACCATAATTTTGGGCCATAACAAGGTGTAAACCAAAGGCCTTGAGATTACGATCCTAATTTATATTGTGGTTTCCATAGGGTTCATGGGCATGACACAAGAACATGTTGTGATTGTAACAAGTTTTTACAACATTTTCTAGAGGATCAAAGATAGTTATTTTTTGACATGTTTTTGGCAAACCTGACAACACCCACTCAAAACACCTACATGGGACCAATATCTCCACAGAACACACCACTTGGAATATTTAATGATCCTCTCCCCACACATCCAAAGGATGGTAGAATAGATCCCAATGGTTCAAAAAAGGTATTGTAATAGGGACCCATGATCGCGAAGCCTCAACTTTGTCAAACCCACAAGTGGCACCTCCTCTGGATGGTCACCAACAAACAAAAATTGTGGGGTTGGTCGAGTTAGACACCACACCTCAAATTAACGTGACCACTAGAACCAAGGATTATTCTTCACATCCTATCCCGATCTACCTGACCACATCAGATGACATTCACGATACGTTAAACAAGCCAATACGAGCTTACGATTTGATCAATAAATTAACTAAGATCTTGTCTCACATTTCCTTCTTGGATCTGTTGAAGAATTCCCCTGCTCATAGGGCCACTCTACTAGAAGCACTTGGGTCTTGGTCATTTAACTAACACCACCCCTCCTCAGGAAGCACAAATAAACCACGTGGAATTTGATGTCTATCCTTTAGGGCAAGCCTAAAGAGATGTTGGATTTGTATTTGACATCAGCAAGATGACCACAGATGCTAAAATAGTTCGTAGAGGTGATCCGACATTGTTTTTTACAAGTCTGGATTTACAAAAACTATGTAAAGCATGTGATGATTGATGACGGGGAAACAATCAACATAGTCCCCTTCTCTTTCCTTCAAAAGCTAGGGTACGGAGAGACCATTTTCTCTTCAACACAAAATATGTTGAGAGGTTACGACAACCTCAAATCAACATTAATTGGAACTATAATTTTCTGGTCACCCTTGGACCTAAGATGGTGCTAACTGAGTTTTATATTATAGATCGGGAAACCAACTATAATATGATCCTTGGTCTAGATTCATCGGAAGGTTCCCTCCACTTTGTTTCAGGAAGTTAGGTTCCTACATTTAGGGAAGGTCTTTGTGGTGTAGGGTGATCCAAAACCCTTCAACATACACCTAGCTAACTTGAAAAAGAGGATAGGGATCCACTCATGAGTTTGAGATTCCTACAAATCAGTTAAATAAATTTGCAAGCTCAGTACTAGAGGAAAATTTGGTTCCCACTATGGAATTGGAAGTCATGGGTTTGATCAAAGGCATTCCAGCAATCAAAGATGAAACGGTCATCATAGAGACAGTATCGTTGGGAACTACGGAAAATATTGTCAAGCTATTGGAGAAATATTTACCCATTCTCCTTCCTTTCAATTCTATGGGCATGGGACATACCGTGGGACTCAGTTCTCTTCTAGAAAATGAGGTTTGTATGGTTGAGGTAACTAAAGTAAAGGAGAAAGACTCAAAAGATGATCCAATGTCTATTTTTCCAAGTAAGTGTTGGAATATTCATTTTGATGGATCCAAATGTTGTTTTGGTGTTGGGATGGGTGTGATTATTACCTCTCCTAAGGGAAGGATTATATCTTTTTCCTTCAAATTAAACTTTGAGTGCACAAATAATAGGGTTGAATACAAATCCCTTCTACTTGGTCTCATCGTGGCTAAAAGAATGGGTGCTCTTAATATTAGGGTGCTGGGTGATTCACAACTTGTTGCAAATCAGGTATCTGAAGTATATGAGACTAGAGCTAAGCATTTACAACTCTAAAAAACATAAATTGCAAATTTAACAAAGATATTGACTTCATATCAATCGAAGTAATTCCACGAGAGTAGAATCTCCTCACAGACTCGATGGTAACTTCTTCTTCTCACTTTACTCCA
This sequence comes from Taxus chinensis, assembly GCA_019776745.2. Classification (NCBI taxonomy): domain Eukaryota; kingdom Viridiplantae; phylum Streptophyta; class Pinopsida; order Cupressales; family Taxaceae; genus Taxus; species Taxus chinensis. The sequence continues at coordinate 320,844,041 of CM034157.1, read as the reverse complement.
ATCAGTGACTTGGAAGAGTCAAACTTCACGGTCTCAGTTTGTGTAGAACCTTTGGTTCGTAAGACACTTGTAACTCCAATGTTGACATACATAGAGACTGAGAGTGAGTTTGTTATTATAGATCACATTGACATTGACAAAGTAACTCTAGAATATCTAAACACTGTCGCAGAATTACATCTTACACATCATGAGGTTAATCTTTCTCTAATTCCACACTCTTCTTCCTACTTTTGAAATCCCATGATAGAATCTTCCCCTGGGAGGGAACTCAAAATTTTTTGAGGTAGGAGAAGAGGGGGATTTAGAGTTTCCTCCCACTCCGCCTAAGTTTGAGGAAGGAAACACCTCCTTAATCGAGGGAACAATCGATATAAATATCGGACTAAGGAAGAACCAAATATTTTGAAGCTAGGAGTCCTCTTTAACTCCTGAGGAGGTTGAAATACATACCTGCATTCTCAAGGAGGATAAAAAAGCATTCGTTTTTAACTAAAAAGAAATGACAGGGATTATATCACACATTGTGGTGCAAAATCTCGTCACCAAAGTAGATGCTAAGCCAATTAAGCAAAAGTCAAGGCCCATGAAGCCAAAGGTGGCCCTCATGGTGAAGGAAGAAGTGATGAAACTCCTCCAGGTGGGATTCATCAAGCCAGTTGACTACTCACAATGGGTGTCTAACATAGTCCCCGTTCTCAAGAAAAATGGAAAGATCCGCATTTGCATAGAATTTTGGGATATAAATAAGGCTTGTCCCAAAGATGATTTCCCATTACCATCCATCGATGTTATCGTTGATGCGATGACTGGTTTCAAGCTTTGTCTCTCATGGATGGATTATCTGGGTACAATCAGATTAGAATATCTAAAGAGGATCAAGCCAAAACTACATTTATAACTCCTTGGGGAACCTACTGTTATGCTGTCATGTCGTTCGGGCTTAAGAACACTGGTGCTAGGTACCAACGAGTGATGCATTATATATTCCATGATATTATACATAAGATTTTGGAATCCTACATGGATGACCTGCTGGCTAAGGCCAAAAAGTGCTGTGATCACCTAGAGGTGCTTCGTATCATCCTTTCTCGCTTAATCGAATACAACGTCACATTGAATCAAGAAAAATGTGTGTTCGGTGTAACAGGAGGCAAGATTTTGGGGTACATCATATCTTCACGAGGAATTGATGTGGACCCAACAAAAATCTGAGCTATATTGGAAATGATTCCACCAATGGAAGAGTTTGGCATCAAATATTTTATTTGAAAACTCGGGGCAATCTGAATATTTATCCATGACTTGACCTTTGTTATTCACCCAATCAACAATTTTTTGAAAAAGGATTACTGCATTAATTGGAAAGATGAATGTGATGAGGCATTTGAGTTGGTTAAACAATTCTTATTGTCCCCTCTCATGCTCATGCCGCCTAGGTCAGATTTCCCTTTGATCTTGTATTTGTGAGCTATGGATGTTTCGCTAGCCTATATGTTGGCTCAAGAAGAAGATGATAAACAACAATGTGTAGTATGTTTCATCATTCAAACATTGCTTGATTATGAGATGCATTACACTTAGGAAGAAAAGAATTCCTTGCCATAGTCTTTGCGATAAAGTGGTTGAGACATTATATGCTAAATCAAGAAACAAGGGTTATTGTTAAGACATATCACTTTTGGGCATTCCTCACACAAGGATCCTTATCTAAGAAGGTCGGGTGCTTCATAACTCTGATGGGAGATTTTGAGCTAACATTTATTAATTAGAAATATGTCAAAGGAAAAATCATTGCGGACTGGTTGGTTGATAATCCATTAGATGGAGGTGATTGGGTAGATCTAGACTTCCCCGATGAGTGTGTATACTTTGTTGAGACTAGGCACCCCATTTCTATGTGTCCATGGTATACCGAAATCATTAATTTTATAGTGGACCATATGTATCTAGAAGGGGTAACATGGGGAATGCGTGCAATCCTCCAGAAGCCTACCCTCTAGAGGATGTCCCTCTCGGCATGAGTCAACTTGTCCAAAATCCCAGGGAGCCAATCACAATCCCTCTCTTAGCTCCAGTGGTTTACTCCTGCATTCACCAAAACATGAAAAAATCCAAAAAATTCAAGTTAATGTAGGTTTGGAAATTCTGTTTAGAGCCGCCACCCAATACAGGGCAGCAGTTCCAGGATCGCCGCCCTGCTTTGGGCAGCGGTCCTAAGCCAATTTTCTAAACGTTCCCTTAACCCTAAAAAATGCTCAAAAATCCAAAAAAAGACCATTTCTGACGAAATAAAAGAATGCTGTGGGTGCCCCCCTTAGAGATTCATTTAATTTTTTTTTTTGAAAATAATCACCCCTAAGTGACTTTTCAACATTTTTACATTTTAGGTATGAAAAGACAAGTGAAAATAACCAACCTTAGACCACGCCAGTCGATCTTTTGCACATGGAGGTATGATCACTATCTTGCAACGGTCGTTTTAGATGTACTCTCGTCAGAAATGGTCACTGTGGATCTAGAGCTCCAATTTCACCAAATTGAGAATGCAAAAATGAATTAAAAAATGGGTTTGTTTTGATATATATATCATTTAATCTCATTTTGAGTGAATGTGTTCTCAAGGCTGGAGCGCTGGCGCAGGTATATCTCTATATCCCCACAAAAATGGTAAGTCCTTTTTTCATTTTGGTTTAGTGTTTATTTTTTGATATTTTTTCTATTTGCACTTGAGTCTTCTTTCTCTTGCAGGTAGCGGGAGTTTGGATGGTGACGTTTCGACACATGAGCATGTTATGTATAGCTTCTAACTCCCCATTTTGGGAACACCATACTCAAACTCTACATTTTATGCATTATCATGGATAAGATTCTTCTCTGAGGGGGAGATATGTTGCACCCAAAATTACATGTGCTACTTTGTCAGAAAATGGTTACAAAAGTCCCCAATGATGATTCAAGTCCTTTTAAGAACGCGTTCGAGCTCAAAAACCCATTTGCAGTGTATATTTATTTCCTAGACATACTTACTTATCCTTCCCACACTTTTTCTAGATTTCTCCCTCTTTCTACGCATGTTTGTGGCCTTTAGTGCCAGGACCAATGCCTTTCCTGGGCGGCGGTTATAAACCGCTACCTAGGCAAGGCAACGGTCTTGACCAATTTTTCTAGATTCTATCATGCGTGTTTTTAACATGCGATGATTCACTTAGCTTCACATTTAGCATGCATCTGTGGGCCAAATTGTCTAAAAATAGTTTTGATTGCTTGTTTCTCCTTCCCTCTTCTATTTTTGCATGTGCTTTAGTTGGTTGGAACTGCCTCTTCTTGCCTTGTGCATGAATGCACATCCTAGCCCCAATTCTTATATATTCCATGCTTGTATTTAAGCAAAAGGCTTGAGAATTTTTGTGTATCTTATATTGTATTACTGCCACAATCTTGCTAGGAATTGCATAGCCAAGCTCAGATCTCTTGTGCTATCTCTCTTCTACTTGCATTACATCCAGATTGCTTTCATGCTACCATTGCTCAAGCGCCATCCTCCTTCTACTGTTATTGCATTCCCAATCCCTTGGACTCATATGAAAACTTAGAGAAAGAAAGGAAAAAAATTAAGGGATAGATACAAATACAACTAGATTTTCCAAAGCTCTTGCTTATCCAAGTTAGAATTGTGTTTTGTTTGCTTTATTTGTTAAATTGTTAAATTCAAATAACTAGTTTCAATTACATATCAAATAGAGTAGTAAAATTGTTCATTTCAATAGGTTAGGAAATCACACGTAGATCAAATCATTAGAAAGTTTGATCTTTAACATTACCAGGGATATTGTGAGGAACAATAGCCCCTTTCAGGGTCATGATTTGTTCTTCACCTCTTAGGTAGGGTTTGGAGGGTTTTGATTGGATTAGGTTATTTGTTTTAGATTAGATTCACATATTTGTACAAGTAACCAACTACATCCGGATGATTACTTGTCTTTAGTTTATTTATTAGATTAGAATGCATTGCTTAAAAACTAGAAAAGAGCAAAAATATTTCCTTTGATAGATTAGTTTGATTTTATTATTTTGTTATGATATATTGTGAAAAATCCAAAAACATAGATTAGATTTCCTTTAGTAATTATTTTTCTTATTAAAATAACTTTCATTTCATTTTGTATGACCATCAACAGTCCACAACAAGAAAAGACATACAATTGTGATCCCTTGGTCCCACAACCCAACAGGCTAGAATTGATAACTGACATTGATACAAGTTTACATCTGACAGTCTTACGCACACCCAAACAATTTTCTTGAGAAAATAGAATAAACTAAATATGATAAACATACTAAATCAAGCCTATGATTATTATACTGCTCCTGCAATAGGGTCACATGACCATACAAGGGTCAAAGTCTCGTTCCTCAAGTCCGACAACCAAACGGGCCCTACTAGCCATGACCTTGTATGGAAAGCAATACAAGGTTTTCCGTAAGTCATTTTATGCATGTTCAACAACCAATAATTGAATCTTGGCAGAACTCAACATTGATTGGAGTCTTCGAGCAGCTATTATCTCAGACCAAGCCATCACACCACTTCAAGATAGGAGAGAATTATTTTCCTTAGACTCACAGGTCCCAATATTACGTTTCAAAGATATAATATTTCTGAATTTTCTTGATCCCCATCACTACACTCACATTCACATTCATTCTACACTGGTTGTCTTGGCATGACCTAGAGAGGTCAGGTGTGAAGAAGGTCATGTGTTTATTTTCTATCGTACAAATTGGTGAACTCAATGTGAAGAACTAGTCTCTAAATGTTTCCACTTTATTCATCTGTATTTTATTTTGTGGGTATTCTTATACCCCCCAAATATGTACATCTAATAAACAATTATACCACAATAATCTCCTCCACTTTCAATGTGGGAAGACAACCAATCATCAGCTCAAAACCCTCTGCTTCAAGGAACAGATGTTGGTTCCTTTGTACATATTGATGAACTATACCAAATCACGTAGACCTATCCTCACGAACAATCAATTTCAAACAACATGAATTTCACTAGTGAAGCAAGTTCATCTCCTTGGGTATTGTTTCAATAGACCATTAGCATGTAATCATACCAACTCCTGCATCTAGATGATGAATATTTAACATAATATGCTAGGAGTGAACAACACTTCTATAACATGAACTGAACTTTCAATAGGTTACAAGGACAAGGTGATGTTATGCTCCAAAACAATAACACTACCCCTCCACAAACTTAAAAATACTTCTAACAAGGGGTGGCAACATAGTGAATAATTCATAGTAGGATACCATACTCCTCAACAACCTTTAAGGGTTCAAAACAAATCTCCTAAGAAAATCACCAACCCATCAATAGGTGATGTCATCTCGAATTTGGTAGACAAGGTCAAGGAGCTAGATATTTCCCAAAATGCTCAAAATTCATACGTAGGGAAAACACGAACATATCCCTACCCATAGAATTATAGATAAATACATACTACATAGAATCCTCCAGTTTATATGGGTGCTCCAAACCTTAAATATCTTCTTATAGGGACAGGAACATTGGGTATGCACCCTCATGCCACATATGAATATTTGTAAAAGGGCACAAGGCAGAAGTGCATTCTCAAATGCCATACCAGTCGGAAATGTAACATTCCCTAGCTTTGTGCCTTCGATTCCATATCAAGGTAATCAACCCCGTATGTACACATGTATTCTAAATCTCTGCAGGGGGATATGTACACCTACCTAGGTCTGTATGGAAAACCATAAGGGATGCTATACACCCCAAAAAATGTCTATATTGTCCCATTTCAAAAACTAATGCAACCTCCACCTACCCAACAAGGATCTTCAATGGTGGAAACATATGTAATGGGGACCTATTGAATATCTTAAGGATCCCCTAGACTTCTCCATTCATACAGTCATGCTCCTGAGATCCTTACCTGATCTTCCAAAATTCAAAGGGAAGGGGATCCTTACATCCACATCAAGACTTATGCAACAACCATTCGAGAGTGGCTCCCATGGGAGGTAGTTTTTGTGAAGATTTTCCCTAAGACACTAGAAGGTATTGCTATCAATTAGTACTATAGGATAACGAAGGATTTAATACACTCGTTCAAGAAACTCGTATTAGAATTTATTAAAGATTTTTATGTGAATAAAATTTTGAGAACAGGAATTAGGGAATTCCTTCATATTAAGAAAGAGCACAATGATTCTATAGCCCACTTCATTCAAAGGTGGTGAAAATTTTTCTACTCCTCTGCAAGCACTCCAAATATGGATTAAACAGAGATTTGTTATTTTTTCCTCCACTCTCTCAACAGGGAGATAAAGGAAGAGGTTCAAAAGTTCCCACTAAGGAGTTGTTGGTTGCTCAAATGTGCACCTGTGTTTCAGACCTTGGAAGGGATGAGGTTTTTGAGACCAAAATGGAACATTCCAAAAATTTTAGGACCTTATGAACTTGGGACAGATCTCTGAAGAAGGACAATTCCTTTATCTATTTCTACTACTACTATTACTCTTAGTGATGGAAGAGAAAACTAAGCTAAATGCCAAGGGACCTAGGATAGAAGAATGACATGAAATGAAACTACACTAAAAGGTGATATCACAAGAAAAAGAGGGATGAACACTATCTTCTCTTAGCGAGAATGAAAGGAAATGCAAGAAGCGAGGCTAGGCATAAGTAGCATAGCTAAACACGTGATCACCAGATCATTCTCATGGAACACAACTAAATAAGGAACTTCAAGGGACTTGAAATAACACAACCACCACACAATGCAAAATAAATGAAAATAAGAAGGAATACAAACATGTTAGGACAAACAATAGTCACAAAATAATGCTTCTATTATTTCCATAAATGCATAGAGCATTTACAATGATGAAGGAGGCCGATATCCACATGCAAGAGCCAGATCTAGAGGTCTGTAACTCAAAATACATAAAGTATGGAGTCCTTAGAAACATTCTTAAGGATCTAGAGTATCTAATGCAACAAATGAGTCTATCTCTTACATTTATAGATGAATCCATGGAGAAAGAAGGGAAAAAAGGGGGGAAACTTGAATTTGAAATGTAACCACCAACAAGAAGCATTCAATGCCTGAAAATCCACCTAGAGATCTATGAAACACACTTCCCCAATCTTGTTTGGTGTGTAGAAGAAGAAAGGAGGGTGGATCATATCAAATTGGGTGGTTAGAGCAATCAGTTCTAGTCATCAACACTCAAAAAGATTTTTTCCCATTTCTCACCTACCAAATCTACCAATAATTTGAATTTGAATTTCTAGCATTGTAGTTTATGTGAGCAGCTATTTCTGAAAAGTCCAAGTGCATGCACCGATATGAGATCTGTAGTAGAAGATATGGTTGTCAGAGTCGTCGGCACACACAAGACACATTGTGTGCATGGACTTGGCTGAAATGATGGCCAACTGGGTAATTATTTTTCATTTCTACCACGTTTCACTCATTGGTATGTTGCAAGGATTCAAAGCCTTATTGGCACACTTTGAATGGTTGTGTACAACACACTCAAATATGTCAGAAGATGACCTAGCACAGAAGGAAACAAATATGTGTGTGAGGTAAGGGCACGCAGAGAAATAAGTAACAGGGTGTGTGCGTGACACGTGGGGAAAATAGGAAAAGAGATGAGAAGAGAACACATGGTCAAGGCACAACTCTTACAAAATGATGGGCACAACACATGATTGGGCCAGTAAATTAGCTGATTGAAGATAAGTATGAGACACACACAAGGTGAAGAAGTTGATTAGGAAGAAGGAAAAAGCACATAAGGTGGGCAAAAGGGAGGAGTGGAACAATAGAGAAAAATAAAAGGGAGAGAACAGAGAGTGCACAAGGATGCTTGTGGAAAAATAATGGGTGCTAATGGGGAACTATAACCAATGAGTTTATGCCAATTGAACTTGAGTATGCACAACCTTCAATGAGGACTTGAGAGCTAGAATATTTATACCAGTTACCCAAATAACTAGGAGAGTTATTTGGATAACAATTTGGTGAATTTTAGGGCCATATGCTTGCTAGATGAAGAGTATCAGTAGCCTAGAGAATTTATTAGGCATGGATTCTACTTATGCAATTATGAAATTACCCCTGTAGTCACTTGAAGACCATTTCTTAACTCTATTTTTAATTTTGCAACTGCTGAGAGAAACTCTACATTCTGGAAGCAACAAAAGAGCACACACAGGAAGCACATGAGAGAAATAACTATGTACAAATAAATAATGTGTGTGTAATGCACTTAGAGGAATTAAAACTACTCTAATATATATAAAATGATGTAACACTACTTAATAGAAGGGTTTGAGATAGATCCCATTGACTGGGATTGACAGTGCACCTCCATCAAGATGAGTCAACTCAAAAGAGTTAGCTTCTTTGTAGGAATTGATGATGTATGGGCCACTCCAAATTGTATCAAACTTTGAATGGTGTCATAGTTTGACTCTATCAGCATCCCATTTAAAACCAAGTCCCTAAATTTGAAATCTTGAGGCCTAGCCTTTATTTCAAACCATTTATTTGTTGCTTGTTGATGTTGTTCTAGCTTGATCATGGAAGAGTTCCTTATTCTTCAAGATTAACCAGATCTTCCATTTTGATTTCTCTCTGGTCTGTGCCTTCAAATTCCAGCTACTGGGAAAGCAATAATGAATTAAATTCTAGTGTCAAAGGAAGGGTATCTTCCTTTCCATAGAAAAGCTTGTAAGGAAAAGTTCTTATTTCCTTTTTTACCATGATTTTATCTTCCTAGAGTGCACGCGAGACCTTTACATGCAACTATCTTTGGTTGATGTTCATTGTATGCTTCATAATTCTAATCAAGGTTCTTGTTTTTTGATTCTTCTAGACCATTTCCCTAAGGGTAATAGTTGGAAGAAGTCTTCAAGTAAATGCCTAGACCTAGAGCCCAATCATTTATTTTAGTACCAAGGAAGGATTTTGCATTATCAAAGATAATGGTTTGAGGAATGCCAAACCTTGTGATTATACCTTTGAGAAAGTCAAGGATGACTGAATCAGTTGATTCCTTAAGCATGATAGATTTTATCCATCTGGTGAAGTAATCTATAGCTATCAACACCCATTTATGTCTAGTGCTTGAAGGTGAATTGATCATGCCTATGAATTCGAGACCCCATTGCGCAAAAGGCTGATCCTCTTGGATTGGTTAGAGGGGAAGCACTACTAATATTTTATTTCCTACAAAGAAAGGGCACCCCTTACATATTTTGACCTACCTATTGTACATCTGCAAACAGGGTAGACAAAAAGATACCTATCATTATGATCTTCATTGATGTAGTTTTTGCATAGAAGTGTCCACTATAGAATCCATCGTGAAATTCTACTAACACTTTTTCAGTCTACACGTCATTGATACATCTTAACAACATGTAATCAAGATTCCTTTTAAAGAGAAGTCCATCAATCAACACATAAGGTACAGATTGTAACCTCAGATGTCTTCTCTTTTCTTTATTTAAACTAGGAGGGTATATGCCCTCGGAAAGGAATGTGACCATGTCCTTCATCCAATCACGTGCATGCTAGGGTCCATATTCTTCTCTAGTTTTGTGTGCAGGAGGTCCTCATCTCAGAATAATGAAGCCTCAAATTCACTCTACGTATCCTCAGCAGTATTCCTACAGAGCACACTGCCTCTAACTAACTTTTTGGCTTTGATAGTCACATCGTACTCCATGATTTTGGTCACCCACCATGCTCTCTTCTCACTTATTTCTACTCCCATGATGAAGTCTCTGAAAGAAGAGTGGGAGACTAACACCTTGATATGATTGATGGTGAGCATACTCTTGAACTTCTTGACTGTGCACATGATGGGGAAGAATTGCTTCTCTGTGTGACTATATTTTAGTTCATAATCCTTCAGCATCTAGCTAAAGAAGGCCACTGGTTGTTTCATCCCTCATTAATTTTCTTGTGTTAGGATCACATTGACACTCACATCAGTACCATAAGACATAAAGGATGAAATCTTTTGAATAATCCAGATTTATGAGTGTTGGCGCACAAGCAATCTCTTGCTTGATTTTGTTGAATATTTATCTTCCTTCTGATTTCCATCTAAAGGCTATGTCCTTCTTGAGCATCAAGGTGATGGGCTGAACCAACCCCGTAAAAAAAAATTATAACTTGCCAAGGAAGAACTATAGGGCCTTTTTGTGTGATGGAAAGGAAAGAGCTAGGATAGTTGAAACAAACTCAAGATCAATTACAATACCATCCTTTGAAACCATATGACCCAAGATATCTTCCCTTTACCACTAAAAAATAGCATTTCTTGGGGTTAAGAGACACCAAAAACTCTCTACATCTCTCAAAAACCTTTTCCAGGCATGCCATGTGATCTAATCCTTTCTTTGAGAAGACAGTTATGTCATCAAGGTAAACTAGGATGAACTCATTGATGTATCCTTTGAAGGAAATATCCATGGCCCGAAATTAACCTGTGTTTGACAGACCAAAGGGAATTTTTTTATATGCATATGTTCCCCACTTGGTCGTAAATGTTTTTTTGAAGTTGATCCTCTTCCTTGACCAAGATCTGGTTGAAACCTAAATACCCATTTCACATGGAGAATGTCTGCACACCAACCACAGTCTACAGAATCTGCTCCATTGAAGGCAAAGGATAATGATCCTTTAGAGATGACTTATTCAAATATCTGAAATCAACAAAAATTATGATTTCACCATTCTTCTTGTGCACCGAAACCAGATTTGTGACCCAGGTGGAGTATTTGATAGGAAAAATAATTTTTTCCTTAATGAGTTTTGATAGGTCCTTTCTCATGAGGGGCTCTATCTTTGGATTGATTGGTCCTACTTCTTTCTGACATGGATTGATACCAGGATCAAGGTCAATGGAGTGTTGAGCAACACTTGGATCAAAACCTTTGATATCTTCATACTCCCATGAGAAGATATCACTACATTTTTGACATGAGAGAGATGAAGGTTTGTTTCTCTTCATGCGCGCAAGCTTTATTGAGCAGTAAATCTTTCCCACATGCAATAGTGACTGGGGAAGAATCTTCTTGCACGGCATTCATGTACCTTTCTTCACCCTTGAACTCATCATCATGGATAAATATTCACTCTAAGGTGACCAAACCTTTAGGAAACTTGTTTGTCTTCAGCTGTATCACTTGGTCACCATAGCTATCATGCAAGTCATCTTACATACTTGATGAAAACTCAGCTTCATTTTGAATGAACTAGACAATCTGTGCATCACTGTCAAATACTTGCCAGCTGGTGTTGTTGTCTGGAATGGATGGCCTAATCACCATCTTGATGTGTTGAGTGTTTCCTTTGACAAAGTCCTCAGTAGGAGAGAATTGTGAACCAATGCGGCATCTGGTCAACTTCCTTTTTCATTTTGCATGGCACCACATACAAATTTAGAGCATCAAAGCTCTCAAATATGTCCCAAACTCTATGTTTATAAGATTTGAGAAGCTTATTATTTACCTAGAAATTATTTGTAACCTGGTGGATGAACCAATTTTGTGTCCCCAAAGATCTGCAGTCCTTAATTTTATTCTTCTCAGCAATGAGAAATCCATACACCAGTGCTTCATACTCTACCAGATTGTTAGAACATGTAAACTGCAGCCTGTGTGTGAAGAATAATTTCTCATCCTTAGGGGAAATGAGAACCACTCTTTCCCCTGTGCCATTTCTTCTTCTGGATCCATAAAAGTATAACTTCCATAGACCAGGTACTCAACATTATCTTTCTTGAGTACATGCATGACAACATAGCTTCTTCTTCTAGAATGCAGTAAGTACCAAGCCCAGTTTCATAAGCTTCCAATTCTTTAGTCATATGGATCAAATTTATGGTTTATTTCTCACCCATTCATCAAGCACTAGGTCAGGAACAAAGGGTGGAAGAGGATTATTCTTCAGGAACTGAAGCTTGTTCTTCTTGATTAAACATTTGGCTTGGAGAGGGGATAGGACATATGACTCTACATGATAGGAAAATAGAGGCTCATCTCATATGGTAAACCAGGTACCATACCTTGTCTTGAGTAACATATGAGACCAATCAGAAGACAAGTAACCACCCACTTTAGTAGTGAAGTCTCTTGATAGACATAGGGAAAACAAAGGAGGTAGGTCAATGATTGACACATCTTGAGTAATGGTCAGGCTTGCAAATGCATGGAGGGTTAACTCAAGATCTTTGATGACTCCATAAGTGGTGATAATTGAGCCATCAAGTTGCAAGACTCCTTTAGACATAGGGCTATATTTCAGACCTAAGACATCAACTATTTTCTTAGGCATAACAAAAGTACTAGCACCTGAGTCAATCATGAAATTATGCACTAGGTGTTTTCCTATGATCAAGGACATATAGAAGGGTGGGGTTTTAACAACTTTACTTACTTGTTTCTCCTCTTCTTAGTAGACATTGATAGAAGCGCGTGACTTCTGCACAGTTAGATTAGCGCAGGAGTTGCACTAGAGCTTCATGCAAAAGATCTCACTGAGATGGAACGGTCAATGCATCCCACATTGTGACATTTATGTTTCTTCTCTTCATCTAGTCCACAATGCTAAATGGAAGGCCCCTTATCTTGTGCATTTGGGGAACAACATCCCTTCTTGAGTGTTCAAGTGTGGAAGCTTGGACTTTATCCAGAGCAGAGGCTTGACCTACCAAAGGAGAGGCATGCATACTACTTCAGAAGGAATTTGTGTGGTACCTATTATGTAGGGACTTGAGCACTTTTACTATAGGATTCCTTTTCTACATCTTTATACTTTTGAGGGTCTTGGCTTGCATTGTTGGGAGTGAGACTTGCACACCTGACTCTAACATTCTCTTCTTGTATCTTGTGTTGTCTATAACTTGGGTGTGTGGTCTGTTTGTATCTTATGTAGCTTGATTGATTGCACAAAAGTCCTCCATGCCAAAGAACATCATATTTGTTTTTGGAGGAGATTCTTGTGTTTCTGGATTTTCTGCTTCAGGGGTGCTTGTTGAAGGCTCGTACATTGAAGCATTCTTGATCATGAAGGCTTGGGTGTGCATGGAATTATCGCAATGATATTGACTATAAGGCATGTTCTAAGGGAAGCACCATTCTGAATCTTGTGCCAAATTGTTCTGAATTGGAACAAACACTTGACTTGTACTGGGTGCTGGAAGAGACTATGTAGGAGGAACAACTTGTAAGGGAAGATGTTCATGTTGGCATGTCATCTATCATTTTACTGGTTAGACACATATCTTTGATTTCCATACTGATTCTACCATGGTTGATTTCTTTGATTACCTGATTAGAGTTACCTCTATAGGCTTGCGCCTGTTGCTTTTCTAATGATATGACTTTGTTTAATAAATTTCTAATCAAGGTCTTCAACTCTTCATCTTCCATCTGCTGCGTTAGAGAGTAGGATGTTGAGGTAACTGGTTGTGCCCTTTTCTCAGGAATAGGAATAAAGACCACATAAGGTTAGGGTGCTTGTGACATTTCTGGGAACAAGGTCATAGGCAGTCTAGGAGCTATCTTTCCCACCTGATAAGACTATTTTCTACCCTTACTGCAATACTATAAGTAGTTGGTAAAGTCCTACCTCCCATGGATCGGATCATGACTAAGATATTGCTATTGAGCACCTTTAGATAATACAAGAAAACATGTTGGGTTGTAGGTCTTACCACAAGAGGGATTCTGTCCCAAGTCTTCTGAAATTTGATGTTGAAATCAGTCATCTACTCGTTGGGTGCCCTCCTTGTTGTTTTTAGTTGCTCCACCAGAGATAGGTGATCTGACTTATCTTCAAAATAATTGTTACCATGAGTTGTTCCCAGCTCATCCCAGGTGGTGATAGATCCAAGTCTCAAACCTCGGTACCATTGAAGTGTTTTACCTTTGAAATAGGCTGCAAGTAGCCTGACTACTACATCATCATGTGTGATCAGATAGAGTGAAGCACACATTTTCTATATCCTGGATATGCTCCTATTAGGGGTGACTTTATTCTCACCAGTAAGTATGGAATACTCTTGAGCATGCCATTTGGCATATCATGTTGCACATCCAACAGCAAGGGAATCCCTCCAGTAAAGTTTTTAAATTTTCTCAATGGAGGAGGTTGCTGATGCGCCATTGTAGGGTGCACAGGTTTTTTATTTTGAGAGGAGTTGAATGGGCGTGGCGCATAGAGATGGGGATGCACACATGGATTTTTTGGAATGATCTCATCTTGGGGATAGCTAGAGGTATTCAAAATAATCTTCAACTGTTGTGCTTCTTCTTGTGTGCACTCTTCTCATGAAAGGAGCTCATGAATGCTGAAAAAAATATCTTAAAATATTGGGAGTCACTAGATGTGTTGAAATGAGCCTCCAAAGGCTGAAACACTAAGTCCACACACCAGAACTTAGAGATATGAAATTTGAGCTTTCAATGTTGGTCCCACCGGGCATGCCAGAAACTGTTGGTTGCTCAAATGTGCACCCATGTCTTAGACCTTGGAAGGGCTGAGGTGTTTGAGACCAAAATGGAACCATCCCCAAGTTGTGGGACCTTGTGCATTTGGGATGGATCTCTAGAGAAGGCATGTTCCTCTATCTTATTTCTACTACTACTACTACTCCTAGTGATGGAAGGGAAAACTAAGCTAATAATGCCAAGGGACCAGGGATAGAAGGAATGACATGAAATGAAACTATACTAAAAGGTGATAGCACCAGAAAAAGAGGATGAACACTATTTTTTATGAATGAGAATGAAAGGAAATTTGTGAAAGGAGGCTAGGCATGAGTAGCACAACTAAACATGTATTCACTAGATCATTCTCATGGAACACAAATAAATAAGGAACTACAAGGGACTTAACATAGCACAACCAACATGTAATGAAAAAGAAAAGAAAAGAAGAAGGAATTTAAACATGTTAGGATAGAGAATAGTCACAAAATGATGCTTCTATTACTTCCAGAAATGTACAGAGTCTGTTACAATGATTAAGGAGGCTGATATCCACATGCAAGAGCTAGATCTAGAGGTCTGTAACTCAAAATACAAAAAGTATGGAGTCCTTAGCAAAATGCGTAAGGATCGAAAGTATCCAACATAACAAATGAGTCATATCTTACATTTATAGATGAATCCATGGAGGAAGAAGGGAAGAAAGGGTGGAAAAACTCAAATTTGAAATGCAACCACCAACAAGAAGCATTTAATGCCTACAAATCCACCTAGAGATCTGTGAAATATGCTTCCCTAAGCTTGTTTAACGTGTTGAAGAAGAAAAGAGGGTGGATCATATCAAATCGGGTGGTTGGAGCAATCAGATTTGCTCGTAATGCTTAGAAAGAAATTTTCCCATTTATCACCTACCAAATCCACCAAGAATTTGAATTTGAATTTATAGCACTATAGTTGATATCAAAATATTTTTGACAAGTCCAAGCACACACCAATCTGAGCTCTGTAGTAAAAGATATGGATTTCAGAAGATGTCAAAGTCATCGGTGCACGTAAGACACATGGCACATGTGGATTGGATGAAATGATGGCCAACTATGTAATTATTTTTCATTTTTTCCATGTGTCACTCACTGGTCTGTTGTAAGGATTCAACACTCTATTGGCATCCTTTGAATGGTTTTTTACAACACACTCAAATATGTTAGAAGATGACCTATCACAGAAGGGAAAAAAGAAGGGTGTGAGGGAAAGGAGTGCGGAGAAATAAACACTAGGTCACATGCACAAAAAACAGAGAAAAGAGGAAAATAGGTAAGTAAAGAACGCATGGTCAAGGTGTAACTATTACAAAGTGATGGGTGCAACACATAAGCAGGCCAGAGACTTGGATGATTGAAAAAAGTCTGAGACATGCGCAAGATGAAGAAGCTGATTAGGAAGAAGGAAAAATCACAGAATGTGGGTTCAAGGGAGAAGTGGAACAACAAGGAAAATAAAATGGAGAGAACAAAAAGTGTGTAAAGGAACTTGAGGGAAAAAAATGGGTGCTAAGGGGGAACTACAACCAAGGATTTTTTTCCGATTGAACTTGAGTATGCGTAACCTTCAATGAGGAATTGAGAGCTAGAATATTTATAGGAGTTACCTAAATAACTAGAAGAGTTATTTGGATGACATGAGCTATGAAGAGGTGTTATAGGGTGTAAATCGAATGGACCAAGCAGCCATTGATAGTGGTCATAAGACTTATGGAGCTAATGGAAGGTTAGTCACCCCTAATGAAAATAACCCCAGTTACTCCAACAATATGAATAAAAACCAAGGAAAGAAAATCCTTAATAAGAATCATGGAGTCATGATGGATGAAGTGACAGACCAAACTAAGAAACTTAACATTGTTAATGCTCCCCATATAGGCATTTCAAACAACAACAATAACAATGAAAACGTTCAAAGAAATAATAACTTCTCACCCTCAGGTAATGTTATATATTTTAACTGTCAACAACAATGACAACAACACCAACCTTAGTAATCAAGACAAACACAAACCCAAGGCCCTAACCAATACCAAAGCGGGTATCCAAATAAATTTCAGAACCAAGGGCAAGGGTTCCCGAATTTTAACCATAACAATCAACAACATAACTATAATTTCAAGCCACAACAAGGTGCAAACCAAAGGCCTCAAGATTATGATCCTAATTTATATTGTAGTTTCCATAGGGTTAGCGTGCATGACGCAAGAACATGCTAGGATTATAACAATTTTTTACAATGTTTTCCAGAGGATAAAAGACAAGTATTTTTGACATGTTTTTGGAAAACTTGACAGCACCTACTCAAAACACCTACATGGGATCAGTATCTCCACAGAACACACATCTTGGAATATTTAATTATCCTCTCCCCATGTGTCCAAAGGATTCTATAATAGATCCCAATGATTCAAAAAAAGGTATTGTAATAGGGACCCATGATCACAAAGGCTCAACTTCATCAAACCCATAAGTGGCACCTCCTTTCGATGGTCATCAACAAATGAACATATTAGGGTTAGTGGAGTTTGACACTGAACCTCAAATTAACGCTACTACTAGAACCAAGGAATATTCTTCACAGCCTATCCCTATCTACCCAACAACATTATATGACATTATCGACACACTAAGAAATCTAGTAGGAGATTATGATTTGATCAATGACTTAACTAATACCTTCTCACACATTTCCTTATTAGATTTGTTAAAGAATTCCCCTGCTCATAGGGCCACTCTACTAGAAGTATTTGGTCTTGGTCATCTAGCTAACATCACCCCTCCTCTAGAAGAAAAAATATAACACATGGACTTTGATGTCTATCCTCAAGGGCATCTTAAAAGAGATGTTGGATTTGTATTTGACATCAGCAAGATACCCACGGATGCTGAAATAACTCATAGAGGCAATCTGGCATTCTTTTTACAAGTCTCAATTTACAACAAATATGTAAAGCATGTGATGATTGATGATTGGGAAGTAGTCAAAATAGTCTTGAAATGATTTTACCACAATACTTGAGAGCACAGCAGGAACATTTTTCAATCCAAATGGCATAACTGAGTAGGAAAAACTTCCCCATTCAGTGGAAAAAATTGTCTTTCTCTAGTCTTCCTTTACAATTATGACTTATTGATACCCTAAGAACCCATCTATGAAATAGTATACTTCACAACTAGCTACTCCCTCTAAAATATCTTCAGTAAAGGGGGTTGGGAAAGGATCGATGACACATACTACATACAGGTCCCTGTAGTCCACACATATCCTTATTCTTCCATCCTTCTTAATACTTATTACCATTGGGCTTATCCATTATTATTATTCCATAGCCTCATTGATACCAGATGCTATCATCTTGTCTATTTATTCCTTGACCCATACACAAAAATTTGGATTCATCCGATAAGGCCTCTTCCCAATCGGGTGCACACCTTCCTTTAACTTGATCTTCATCTCCCCCATGGAATTCTAGACACATTTGAGTTCATGGTATCCACAAGGGAATGAATCCTAGAACTCACATAATAGATCAATGACCTTTGAAACTTATTTTTCTAACCAATAGTCCCCAATGATATCTTTCTTAGGTTTTGTCTCTATCCCAATGTTAACCTTCTTTGTTTTCAAGGGATCATGGTAGGCACATGCTCATTCATCAGCGTTATCTATGACTTCGTGCATAAATTTAGAATGGTTAACATTTAAACTTTCCATTTCTTCACCATCTACTACATAGACCATTTTTCCTTTTTATTTTTCTATGCACACACACTCAAGTTGTACATCTTCTAATTCTTCTTCATTGAGGTGTGTCTCCAAATAAGGCTCACCCAAAAAATCTAATACCTTATCTTTTTCCATAACACTATCTCCCATCATAAGGCACTTGATCACTAGTAATGCCTTATCCACCGATGGCCTTGTACTCATATACTTGAAACCTTGAATGAAATCAGCTGCTAATTGTCTATTTAATGACGTATCTCTGAATTAATATACCATGCGCATGTGCACAACCTTGTAAGGTGGAATAAAAATTATGCACCCATAACATAGGTGGTAACACTTCTACACTTCCCATATAGACCTTCTCACATGCTTGGACATGACATGAGGCTGTCTCTTTACCATGGTAGTCTTAGATCACAGTGGGCGTGTTGCTCCTGCAGAACCTTATAAAAAATGTGAATCTTACCTCATGCCATTCTAGGAGGCTCTCTTGATATGTATCCCACCCACATGATGTATTTTTGAGAAGGTTATAACTAAGCATTCCCATTCTCTCGTCCTCATTTTTCCACTAGGCCTCCATTTCTCACAAGAAAATTTCAGGGTATGCTCCTCTAGAGTAGCCTGGCAACTTATTCCCTCCTAAGCGCTTGACTGAGTGCACCTTCATTACCTTTTTTACATATCCTCTCAATGGTCACCCAATCAACTCATAAGTCCCATGTGCCAAATTGTCACATGCCATGCTAGTTATATAACTCAAGGACTGAGCATTTCCAAACTAGATGACTCCCTCCGTGGGATGAATTATCTTAGGGTCTCTGATGGAGCACACCTAGTTTTTGTCGATGACTTCCTCTCCTAAGGGATCTGTATAGGGCACTGACTTCCCATATCTTAAAGGGATAATCACCCTTTCCTCCTTGTTCTCAAATCTGATATAACCCTTGTTAAGCTACAGGTCAGCATTGTTCTTGTAACACCAAGGGTGCCCAAGAAACACTAGAAAGTTTTTTTCCTCAACGAGCACCAAGAATTCAAAAATATCCAGTGAATTTGGCTCCTTGAATGGTGATAACTACATCCTTAAGACCCCAATGGTAATTTCCTTTGTCTTATTTTCCATATACAACACATTTGAAGATGGTTGTAATGCAAGTCTTCCCATTTGATGTCAAGCATCAAATTTGAGAAAATTGACCTCCACTCCCATGTTGATGAGGATATTACTCAGAAGCCACCCATACATGACTTCCTTCAAATTAATCTCCTTATCATAGTCAAGGCTATGAGGAGGAAGGTTCACATGCAAAACCTTCCTTTTACTCTCTTATTCGGCTCATGGCACCTTATCCCTCAATCATTCTCCTAGTAAGGGAGTAATATTCTCTTTCCTTAACATCCGACATACTTCCTCAACTTCATCTAGGTCCTCTTTTGGAACCTCAACATTCTTCCTTTGCTCTAACTGCTTTGATTGTTCCTTTAGACATTGGATCTCCCCTTGTAAAATCTAAATCACATCCATAGTCTCTTGATATACCTCCTTCTGATGAGTAGGATCTAGATAATTTCCATGTACCACTTCCTCTCTTAAAACCAGTGTCCTTTTTCTTGGTATTTCCTTAGTGTGCGCAACCTCTTCTCACATCATCACCAATATAGGTTCTAGTCTTGACTCATGCGCCCATCTTGGCATCCACTATGAATTTTCCTTCTTGATTCTTACCATCCGAGCGCCTTTGTGTTTCCATTGTTGTTGGTTCATATGCTCATAAATCTCTAGATACTCTTTGTACTTATGTTTCTTCCCACACCATGAGCATTGCAATAGATCAAGACACTCACGCTTGGAATGTTATATAGATCTTCAGTTATAACAGGTTCCTCATGGGAATTCACTTCGTCCTCCACTACAGTTACTATGACCATGAAATCCTCTACGAAAACCTATTCCACATGCGTGCACTTCATAGTGATAATCATCATCCTTTAAATTGCTTGCAAGACTAGTCTGGCACACACTAAGATTAAAAGCATAATGAATCTGGTCAATCAATCTACAATCCTTAGTATTATGTGTTGTAGAGGTACAAATCTTGCAATAGCAAGAAAATTTTTTAAGGATTGCGTTTTGTAGTAGAGGGCACCTACTTGCATCATGATCCCCATGGAAAATATCATAGTCTACCACCATAGCACATACTGACTTCTGAGGATAACTATCCTTTGCATTCCCTTCCACTTCACAGTTTGTACAAAAAATCCCACTACAAACCTCATGTGGTGATTTTACAGATAGCTTCTCCAACTGCTTGGCTATTGCAGTGATTTGAGCCTCCAGAAAAGGGCTAACACTAGTATCAACGCTGTTAACAGCCTTAACATGCAAGGTAACTTCCAATGCCTTACACGAGTCTGTTAAAGTCTTATGTGATAGATCCCTTATAAGAAATGTTATCAATCATCCAAAAAACCATTAAGCATGTTGAGAAGGATGAATGTCATAGGATATTTTTAACAAGAGAGTCTTGAACCACGCATCATACTCCCACACACTCTCTACGATTCCTTGTTGGATTTCCTTCAGATCATTGATGCTCTTCTTTATAAATTCTAGGATATGGAATTCTAATAGGGAGGTATTCTTCAATGCAGTGTAGTCTACCACCATTTGATGGGGGTCATACCTCTGATACCAACTATGCACATGCATTTGTAATGTCATTGCAAAATGACTTTCCTTCCACTCTGGGGTAGTGATCTCTTTCACGTGTCATAGTAATTCAAACTTATGCACATGTTCTGCAGCATCTTTAATACCCCTGTAGTCTATAAGTGCAATGACATATCAAAAAATACTTGTGGAGGTGGTTGAGGCCCTGATCCTCCTGATCTAGAGCATTTATTTCCTCCGTTGTTTCCTCCTACACTAAATCCATTGGATCCAACAGGTCATATTCCTCCCAACCCACTAGATCCTCTAGGTCCACCAGGTCCCTTGGCCCTTATACCACTAGATCCACCTCCTATAGCCAGAAAATAGCTTAAAGTGGTCATGACTAGTGTTCGTAACATCCTACTAAACTATGCACTAATGGTTTGTGATATTATCCCACTACTAGTTTTGTATCTTGTGCCACTCCTAGACGTGATACCTAAACCTTACATACTTTCACCTTGTCCAAAAATTCCTCCAAATACTGGATTAGTTTGTGTAGCCATGGATGTTCCAAATGATAAATTATATCTCCTAGGTGCAGATTGGTTACTCCCACTGATACTAACTAGATTAACAATACTTTTGCCTTCATATGGAAAACCAAGCACCAAGGTTTGGTTCGTCATGTGGTTTCAGATGTGTGTTGATGGCTCTCCTTTCTCCATGCCATGAACTCTCATCAGAAGCTAAAGGGGCTTCTCTCCTACACTTTCCAAGATGGGGTAGCACAGACTGCTTAGGTTCCACATCCTCTATGTGAACCTCAACTCCTTTCGGCAATGTCTTCCTCCATATATCCATCACACTTTTAACCTCACATTGTCGCATTGTCTAGTTATCTCCCTTTCATGAGCTTTGCTATACTTGAGTTGTCTCTCCTCCCTTTCCTTTTTAGCCATAATGTCTGTCATCTTCCTCCACCCTAACTTCCTCTCCCAACGCTCATAAAATCTTATCCAGCCATGCGAAATGCCTCTAAACTTAGGGTAATGACCAAGATCTTCATAACTAAAGGAATAACATGTAAAAATGATCCTCTCGGCACCCTTAGAAAATTGAACTCGGTAACTTCTGGGAAAGAATGCAAAGAAATAACATATTCTAGAGTATAACTGGTCAGCACTCCTTTCCACCAGTGATCAAAAACATGCCTCTAAGTCATATCTATATCCTGTAGCCTCTGGTAATCATCTTGGGTCCATACACATGATCTATAGTACTAACTCAATCTAGATGCATATGCTGAAAACCATTCATATAGTTCTACTAGAAAATAGTAGAAGAATGTCTCATACAACTCATGGTATATGTTCTCTACTACCCATCTACATGCATCGAACTCAGGTATAGTGTAATATCTTATACCAAACTCATCCTTTGTATTCTTGAACCATGCTTCAAAAATTTCCAAGGTCAGATGTTCTGTCATCACACATCATAGGAACCAAGATGTATGCCATTTATCACAATAACTTCAAAAAGAGGTCTCAGAAATGGAACCAAGATGTATTCATTTTAATACCCTTAGAACAACATTATAATCTCATGTGTGTCATCCTATCACCTAGTGGGCATTGGGTGCTCACTCGAGGCATGCGCGGGTACCTAGCCCCTCCTTTATGTGATTCTTGTGAGAATGCATCATCTATGACAGATTTTCAAGTGCTGTAAAAAAATTATGCATTATTTATGAGAACCTAGGATGAGTTAACATATTAATGTATCCATCCAGATAGAAAAATAGGAGTATCAAAAAATATATAGAAATGATTCATAACACAATGGAAATACATTAGACTTAAGCTCATGAACACATATATGTTGTACAATAGAACCTTCCATTCATATTAATGAGTTCAGTAACCACATTACATTCCCTTAGGGCCATAACAAACCAACATAATAATGAAGAGCAAGGTCATGCATCAGAAACTAGACTATGTCCCTCATATTACAAGGATAAACACAAACCCATCCCTCTAAATACGCCATCACTCCTATATTTCCTCTAATCCTAACCCATTGAATCCTCCATGATATTTCTGCAGAGCTTTGCCTCTTTTCCAGCGTACTAATCTCCTTAAATTTCCTCTTGTCCCCCCTTATACTACCTATGCAGCTCTATATATAGTTTTCTACCTTCACCGCCATGCCTTCTGAGATAATAGACCGGCTTCCAAGTGTTCAAGTGGTCCTCACATGGATCATGCCTCTTTTGATCCAAGATCTCCACTCTTTGTAATGATGTCCTTCTAGAACCTTCCATCACATGCATGGAATATTCCATTCTCAATCCTACAGCTTCCAGGCTAGCACCTTATCCACTCCGTATGCTAGATGGGTCACGTTGTTCTCGTGTGTTGTTTGGAACTCTGAATATGGATAATTCCCTTATTATTTCATGAATTATTCTTATTCTTGGAGATATAAGTTCATTTACCCATTTTCGAGGGTGGAAATGAACTTTTTGTGGGGTATGTTGAGCTGATTGAATACAACTTAAGTATGGAGGGTGCATAATGTTTGGGCACACAAATATAGGGTGCATAGGTATGCATGGGAAGTTAACGAAGCAGGGTGCACCCGAGATCAACACTTAACCATTTTTGAGTGAAAGGTTAATTTTGGACATGGAGTGAAGAGCACATTTTGTTGAAGACTTAGAGAATACACAAAGGCTATTTTGGGATTAGTCTAAGATCCAGCGCCATGCAAAGTTTTGGAGCAAATAATAGGATTGTACTATATTTGTATTATTAGGTGATCTATTATTAGTGCTTGCATGATTTTGTATTCTCATGTAAGGGCACATGGATATTATTAGCATGTAACCTATTTTTGAAGGTGCATGGGAAATGAAGGGAAATTTTCCACCACTATAAATATGTATTGATTTGTATAGTTTAGAGGACCGATGTTTTATATAGTTATGCTTCTAGTTTATTAGTGCACATGACTATGATGAGATTTTTATGTATGTAAGAAGATTCTGTGTTTTATAGTATTTAATATAATGAATCTTATTGGCTAGATAATGGTGTTGGATGTAACTGAGCATGTGGATCTTGTATGGTAAATCTGACTATAGTAATTGTTTAGTTATTCCTTCATATGGTTAATATCTAGATCTAGTTTATGCACTTAACTATAATTTATTATCTTTTATGGATCTAAAATATACATTCAATCATGATAACATCTTGAATAAGATTCTCTAAAGAGGGACCCGGTACTCTTGCACACTTTGGGTGAGCAATTAGTTTAGGTTGAGTGATGTGCCAATGTGCCTTGGACTGTTGGTGGTAAAAATATATCCTATAAACTCTCTCTTCTTCTTACCCTTCCCTAGCAGGTCGTCAATATGTTTTTCTCTTGTGACATCTCCCAAATTCAATGTAGGATGCTCATTTTCTAGTGCATGCTTTACAACTAGAGTAACAAGATAGTGATGAGAAAGGTCAGACCTTCCTCTCTATGAATCTCTACTCATATTTTTCAAAATTTCATGTAAGAAATTTTGGAACACTCATAATTTTCCGTTCTTCAAATGATTTAACAACTTAAAATGGACAGTGTTTCATCGAGAATATCTACCCTCACAAGTGAAATATTTTATGACATAATTAGAAACATCTACCCAGAAAGGTTTTAAGTAAGTACCCAGAGTACCTTTTCTATCTAGTATGAAGTTGTCACCTTCGTCTGCAAATTTTTCTTGAGATTCTTTAGGATTGGCTTTCGCAGGATACATTTCTCGTTCTGTTGGCAAACTAGTTACTATAGCTAGTATCTCATCATCAAATTTAAATTTCAAACCTTTCAATGTGCCCTAACCATCTCTAAATGTAGTGGTGAATTTTGTAACTATTGACTCATTAAATCCTTGAAACTTATTGATATAATCCATCCATCCATTATCATGAAAATACTGAAGAATTTTAGGCTGGTTCCGCAACTGCAAATGGTATTTTACTTCATTCCTTATCAAATATCCCCCCATTGAAAATTATAGCACCTCTGTGAACTTGGAAAAGTAGGAGGTTTCTCTTTTTGGCACTGAAAAATGTGAAATGCAATTAAACAGAAGAACCAAGTGCTCTACCTTTTCGAAATTTGAGTCTAAGTACACATGCATCTTGAAAGGGGAAGTATTAATTTGAATTGAATTACACCCATGTGAAGTGATGGTCATGGGATGATGTGGAAGACAGGTCATTTAGAAAAAGCTGGAAAAATATTATGGACAATAAAGTTTATTTGATGACCGGGCACATATATTAATTAAATATAATTATTATATCGATACTCAATTAAGGTAAATTGAGTGCACTTAACTTGATATGTACGCCAAATGATTGTGACATGTGTCATGTTTTAATTTTGTGCATGTGGATGAATGCATGAGGCTACATGCTAAGGTGTTGCATGACTATAATTAGTGTTTCTACAAGTGGTGTTGTTGCATGTGATGTCATATAAAATGAGCTCCGTAATTAATCCAACGAATTATCGAAGAGGAAAGATTGAATTATTTTGGTGTTCATTATATTCATATCTTTCGTGACCATACAAATAGATTTTGGAATCTTCATATAATCAGGTTCTATCAAAAAGAAATCACAATAGAGATTTGATTACATGCTACTACAAGTGGATGTTCTAGTCTTTTCACCACCTCATTTCATTAGAGATTATGCACTCATTGCTGTGAATACTCCAAATCCTGGAAAATAGAAATGATATTAAAATAAAATATGTTAGTGAGTGGTTTTGATCACCATAATTTTTTCTCACATCACTTCTATTCCTCCCTGGGGTATCTAGCAAGATGGATAACCCAAGGCCACTGAATGACTCATTCTTCAACAATTTCAGAAGATGAACTAACATGTTTAACTTCTATGCTTAATTATAATGTTCTCATTTCCATTTTGTTTTGGCCTCCTTTGAACTGTTGGATGAAGGTATTCCTATCAATTGGATTTTTGTATAACCTCAATCTATGACCATTGACCAGTAGTTTGAATCTTACATGATCAACGGTGCTGATTTTCACATCTCCATTGGAAAATATATTCTCAATTTCATATGGATCTAGCCATCTTGTTCCAAGTTTTCCCATGTGTTCCTTTTTATTGGATTCAAAGATAAGTTCCCAATCACCTTGGAATTTCCTTGTTTTGATGAACTTGTCATGCCACTTGATCCTTTGTTTTTGTACTACCTATGTATTATGAACATATTTCCTCCTCATTTCATCTAACTCATTGAGTTGAAGAACCCTTTGTCTCTATGCTTTAGACAAATATATTCTTAGTTCCAATGTAGTTATTAATGTCTTATGATCAAATTAAATAGGGCAGAAAATAGTATTACCATACAATAGCTCAAAAGGTGTGAATCCAATTTTTGTCTTCCATGTGGCATTGAATACCCAAACTACCTCTAGAAATATTTCTGACCAATCCTTTCTATGCAGCACAATATTATTTGTCAAGATGGCCTCAATTTCTCTATTTGTTACTTCAGCTTGGCCATTGGATTTTGGATGATAAGGTGTGGACTTCCTATGCCCGATTTCATATTTTGTAGATAAATCAGTAATAACTTTAATAGTGAAGTGGGTACCTTGATTTGTGATAATATCTCTTAGCATTCCATATCTTATAAAGATATGGTCTTATAGGAATTTTGCAACTCTTTCACTCTTTTGATTTGGTAATGCCTTTACTTCTATCCATTTAGTGAGGTAGTCTGTGCATACCATTATGTATTCTTTTTGTTGAGACTTAGGATCAATGGGACCAATAAAGTCCAATCCCCATTTATCAAATGGTCGCAATACTATCTGAGGCTACAATGGCATTTCATCTGATTTGGTAGGCCTTCCCATTCTTTGGCACTTATCACATCTTCTTGCATGAAATTTTGCATCCTTGTGCAATGTCAACCAATAATACCCTATTGTTAATACCTTTTGTGTTGTTATTTTTACAGTGAATTTTCCTCCACATGCCTCACTATGGTAGGATTTGAGGAAATCATAAATTTCCTCAACATCAATACATATTCTCATAACATTATTCTTCCCTGTGTGGAATAGGAAACCAACTATCCAAGAGAAATTCACAATTTTCTCTACAATATATTTATTTCATAATATAGATAGTGTGGAGGTTTCTTATCTGTAACTAAATAGTTGGCTATATCAGCATACCAGGGTGTATTGGTGGAAATGGCAAACAAGTTCTCATCTGGGAAATATCCATCCACAACTGATTCCTCATTATTGTTTTCCATTCTTGAGAGAAAGTATGCTACAACATTGTCTTTCCCATCCTTATCAATAATTTTCACATCAAACTCTTGTAAGAGCAACAACCATTTGATTATATTATTACTTACTACTAGTTTTTTGATCAAATATTTGATGGAAGCATGATCTGTATAGATAAAAACTAGATATCCCATGATATAGTGCCTGAACTTGTTGATGGCATATAAAATGGCTAATAATTCCTTCTCAGTGACTGTGTAATTAAGCTCAACATGATGCAAGTTATTACTCACATAATAGATGGAAAAAGTTGAGTATCCCATCCTTCTAGCCTATAACAGCTCCAATTACATGATCTGAAGCATATGTATGTATATGAAATGGTAACCTCCAGTCTGGCCCTCTTAGCATGGGTACAAAGGTCAGAATTTCTTTTAATTCTTGAAATGCAACTTCACATTTTTCTGTCTATAAAAATGTAGCATCCTTCCCTAATAAACCAAACAACAGTGCTCCAATTTTTCTAAAATCATGGATGAACCTTCTGTAATACCCAACATGGCCCAAGAATCTCCTTACATCCTTCTACTTTTTAGGTATTGGAAAATTTATAATTACTGATATTTTGGTTAGATCTACCTAAATTCTAGCAAATAATAGATAATGTCCCAATATTATCCCTTCAGATATCATCATGTAGAATTTCATGTTTCTTAAGGATAAGTTATGTTCCTTGCATATTTTGAGCACTTTTTTTAAGTTCTTCATTTCTTCATCAAAAGTGTTGCCATGGACTATAAAATCATCCATTTATACCTTCATGTAGTCATTGGTTAAATATGAGAAGATGTTAAGTGTTACCCTCTGAAATTTGGTGGGTGCATTAAATAGACCAAAGGGAAGAATAGAGTATGCAGAATTTCCCCATGGGCATGTGATTTTTGTCTTGTTGTGATCCTCTAGTGCAATATGCCTTTGATTGTAGCCACTGTAACCATCTAGGAAAGAAAAATTAATTTTTCCGGTAAGAGTGTCAAGTACCTAATCAATGAAGGGAAGTGGAAAATGATCCTTTTTTGTAGTTGCATTTATCTCCCTATAATCCATGCAAATCCTCCATTTTCCATTCTTTTTAGGAACAATAACAAGTGGTGATACTCATTTACTGTCTAAGATTGGATATATGAATCTAGCATCCAGTAATTTCTTTATTTATTCCTTCACTATATCCATCTTTATTGTTCATTCTCATTTTTGGCTATTTTATTGGTTTGCAATTGTCCTGTATGTATATCTTATGAGTACATAGTTTAGGATGGATTCCATTCATGTCTCCATAATCCTAGGAAAATTTTATCCTATGATTTTTGAGAAGTGCAACTAATAGCTACTTTTGTTGTATGCTTAATGTTTTATTCGTATTGAGTGGCTTTTCAGGTGTAACATCCAATTTCTTGGAAATATTAGTCATGGATCATATGCTACTACTTAAAGAGTTTGAGATATAATCATGTGGAAGAAGTTGGTGTAGGATAAAGTTCTTACCTAGAACATTCTTAGTATTTTTTTGAGGCAATATTTGATTTTCAAGGAAGCTAATACATTATAATTTTCCATCTTATTCTTCATTTTTACCATAGTTTTTTTTAGAACATTTGAAATAACAACATCCTTTTCTTTTCCTTATATTATGCATGACTTATCCAACATCATAAATTGTTGAATTGAATTATGATCTTCTTTTAGTTCTTCCACCCAAATGGTTTGATCTTCTTCATTAAATGGTTGTGCAGGGGGGTAGATCATAAGATTTTTGGAGCCACTTCCATTGGATATGATCATATTACTATATCTGCATCTAATTAATCCATCAAAAGTTTCTAACCATGGTCTCCCTAGGATGATAGGATATCCTCCTAACCTTGATTTTGGCTATAGAATAATGAAGTCCACAGGGTACTCCCATGAGTCTTAACACTACTACCACATCCTCCAAAACTCATTTAGGTTTTACTCTGGATCTATCTACAAGCTTCAATATTTTGGTTGTTGGTCTTAATCCTTCCAATCTCAAATCATCCATGATTGTTTTATCACATTTATTGTTGCTCTCAAATCAGTCAGTGTGTTCTTGATCATTATACCATTGATTGTGACATTCACTAGGGGCTATGTGGATCAATATACTTGTGCAGAACTAAGTTCCCAAGCATAATATCACCTGATTTCCTAATGACTTGTACAGTAGATGGGTATTTTATTTTTCTTCCTAGTTTCTTAATGTATAGGTCCTTCACTAGCTTATTGTAGATAGGCACATCCTTGATATCTTGTATTAATGGTATCTTCACGTAAATGTCCTTAATATGATTGAAAAAATCAGAATCAGATTTTGATTTAAGATCAGTCTTTTTCTCATATAATATTTCAAGAAATTATGGCTCATTGTCATGTGTTTTATGCTTGATAGAGTTATGGGTAGATTGTTTCAGATCAGCCTACAGTGTCTTCTATCCTTGTTATGGGTAATCATGTAGTAATTGTGGTTCCTCTACAATTTCAATTATGGTTGGTTCAGCTGGGGAAGGTAGTTTTCTCCCTGAGTAAAGATGAATATTAGTAATATCAACATAATAAGTAGGGTATTGAGCTGGTTAAGTGGAATAGGTTAGCTGAGCATATTTATTATTAGGATTAGGCATATGTTGAGTAGGTATTTGTATAGATTTTGGTTGGGAGCCTAATTAGGGATTAGACATCAGAGCTTGTTGTTATTGCTGATAAGGATGTTGTTGATAATTTTATTAGTAATTAGGAGGTGGGTTACTCCATTGTTTTCCCCTCGATGGTTTTTTCCAGGATTGGGAAGGTTGTTTCCATTGTTTTTTTGGTTGGCCTTGGCATGGAGGTTTTTATTTTTATTAGTATTGGTTAGGATATGGGGCCCATTGTTGAGGGTTATCCCCTAGGTGGGGACTGCATATATGAATTATTAGACATATTTTGAAATGAATGCAAAGGGTCTTATGTTATACCTCCTTTCCTTCATGGCCATGGTTTCTGTACGCACCCAAATTACACGTGCTACATTGTCAAAAAAATAGTTACAAAAAGTACCCAATGATGATTCATATCCTTTCAAAAGGTTTTTGAGTTCCTAAACCCATTTGCAATATACATTTATAGCCTAGACATTCCTACTTAGCCTCTGCACATTGTCTTCTATGCTTCCCACTCATTTTTATACATGTTTTGACCTGAAGTGTCAAAATTCTCAGCAAAAGTTTTATGACCACCACTCTAGTCAAGGCGGTGGTTTTATGTTTTTCACCCCACGCAGGGTGGTGGTTCTACGTGATTTTTCTAGGAACCTTCATGTGAAAATTAGACATGCATGATTTTAGTTAACTTCATTTCCAAGGTGCGTTTGTGAACCAAATTATCTAAATTTAGGCTTGACTGTATGGTCTTCTCTCCCTCTTCTATTTTTAAATTGATTTAATTAGTTTTAACTGCCTCTGCACCCAATGAGTTTTCACACGAAGGTTGCCTTGTGTGTGAGTTCATAACCCATACAATTTTCTATATAAACATTACTTTTTCTCAAGAAAAACCTGGAGAAAATTTGTATTCTTGTTATTGTAAATTTTCTACCTTTCTTGCTGGAAATTTCCAAAGCCAATCTTAGTTTAATTGTGCTTGGACTCTTCCACTTGTATTTCTTCCTAGTCTGCCAATTTAAGTTATTGTTCCCACATCCTTCTTCTTCTATTGTGTTACATTCCCGTCCATTGGAATCATGTGGACACAAATATTGAAAGGATAAAATGAGGGGACAATATTCGTACAACCAGATTTGTCATTGTTCTGGCAATATCCAGGTTGGAGGTGTTGTTTGCTTCATTCATGAAAGTTATCAATTTTGAATTTATCATTTCAAAGTTAATATCAAATATAGTAGATAAATCCTTTCATTGTTTCAATTATCAATAGTTCATATCAAATTAGAAAGTTTGTTCTTCAACATTATCAGGTAGGTTGATGGGAATAATAACTTCTTTAAAGCTTTGATTTATTCTCTATTTCTGAGGTAAGATTGAATATTTTATTTGAAAGATTTCAATTATTTAATTTTTTAGGTTCATATTAACATTATCACGCAAGAACTTAGATACATCCAGTTAATTTCTTGTTTTAGATTCATTTATTATATTAGAAGCTTTGTTTAAAATACCAGAAAACAATCAAAAATATTTTTTTTACTAGATTATTTGTTTTATTGTGTTTGTTTATTCTTATATTAGAAAATACCAAAAACATAGCCCATATTTACTTTTCTTACATTATTTTCTTTGTTAGATCAATTTATTAGTTTCATGCATGACAATTGCATGACCTAGAGAACCTAGAGCTTTTTTATTCGAACCGATAGTTCCTCAACCAAATTTAATAGTACCATTAACAAACATTGACCAAGGTCTTATGTTCAACATTTTCAAGACAACTAGAGACATACAAAGAATTAACCAACAACTAGACACATTAAATATTTAAGACAAGAAAGCATTTGAGTATTAGTCGAATCAACCAAATTACAGATTACCCTGAGCATCTATATGACCATAAAAGGTTTGTAACAAGACAAAACCTTTTACTGTGATCCATTGGTCCCACAACAAAATAAACCATAATTACTTACCGACATAGATACGGGACTCTATCTTCTTGTCCTTAAAACACCATCTTGATACGTTGAGATAATTGGACAACTTGAAGTGTTAAATGTTGTATCCAATCAGGCTTACGATTACTAAACTACCCCCGAGTGTAGATTATCTAGCTAGCCCCGGTCCTAGATCCTAGATCATACTGCATGACTATACAAGGACCATAACCAAAAAGAGTTTAGGTTTGTGACCTTGCGGTTCCCCAACCAAATAGAACCAATAACCAATTGGATTTAGACACTAGATTAAGAGTGTTAGTCTTTCGAACCTCTCCATTGCCACTAGATATCATTAGAAAATTGAGTGTTCTAAATGAATAATCTCATCAAGCCCTCTCATTTTGGACCAAAAAAAGCAACCATCCATAGACTTGAACGAAATCATGCTTCTCACTTTTGATTGTTCCATGTAGTCAGTTTTATACCCTTCAAACAACATTCTAATCCCATGTGTGCAGCCTATCACCCAACGAGTGTTGGGTGCTCACACGAGGCACACATAGACATGGATCCCCTACTTTATATGAGTCTTATGAGAATAAATCCTTAAACAAATATTTATATGTAGGAAAGAAAAGAACCAAGAATTCATTCTAAGATCCTAGGATGATTTATCATATCAATACATCCATAAAAGAGAAGTATAAAAAAGAATACATAACTAATTCATGACACAAAGGAAATGCACTAGGATTTATGCACATAAACACATATATTCTTTAGAACATAACCTTATATTCATATTGGTGAGTTCAATAACCACATTACATTCATTAAGGCCATAACAGAACAATATAACAATGCATATCAAAGTCATGTATTAGGAACCTTAGCTATGCTTTTCTCTTTACAAAACTAGTTACAAACCCATCCCTCTAAATATTCCCTCACTCTTAAAGTTATCTTAATCCCAAACCAAATGATCCTTCATTATTCCTATAGAGCTTCACCTATCTAATGTTATTTCTCTATCTCTCCCCTTTTTCTTTTTTCTTCTATGCAAGCATCTCCATATATAGCTTTAGTCGCCACTGTCATGCCTTCCTAAGATAACAGATCACTTTCCAAGTGTTCATGTGGTCCTCCAATGGATCATGCTTCCTTTGATCTGATCTCTCCACTCTTTGTAATGATGTATTTTTGGATCCTTCCACCGCATGCATGTAATATTCCATTCTTGATCCTACAACTGCTAGGATTGCACCTTATCCACTTCACATGCTAGATGGGTCACTCTTTCCTCGTGTGTTGTCTAGAACTACGAATATGGATAAGTACCAAATCTTGTCTTATCTCATGTGTGTGTTTCATGTATTGTGCTAAACCCTACTAGAACCTTGCCTTGGGTGCCTTCACCTTGCACACCCTTCTTTATCTAGGCCCTGCGTTGTGATGCACCTTCTTATACTAAGCTAGTATTAAGAGGCCCAACATCACCCCACACTATGCTTGTTCTCTATCCTCAGAAAAAATTATTTTCAATGAATAAAGAATGGTAGGATCTGAATAGTCATAAAAATGAATGAAGGAATGAATAATTGGGAGAAATAATGAAAGAATTGGGAAAATGAAGGAGAAGAATGCTTATTTTTGAAGGAGGAGAGGGAAATCCTTCCCTATTTCTGCCTCTATATTTTCCCAGGCATCAACCTCATTTTTTTCTTACTAACAGAGGTCTCCAACTAAGGAACTCACCTCCTCAAAATTTAATTCCTCCCCTTTAACACTCATTATCTCAAAAATTAACATTCCCATTTTAATACTTTAGAAAAAAGGGAAAAAAAAAATGAAACATAATGTTCTCTGTTCTAAATAAAACATCATTTAGAACACACATTCCATGCCAATCAATCTCATAACAGATAACCATATGTAGCTGTAATGACTCGGTATACTACCGATCTCTCATTCCATGACTCGGTTACCAACCGATCTCTCATGTTAACTTAAAGTATAGAATACTTTATGTATACTACGTATACTTGGTTCTCCTACCCTATTCTGGGTACTGAGTGATCTGTTTAAAGAACCTATCTGAATATTTGTTACCAATATTCATCTGACATCACGTTGCTTTAAACTAGGTGACATAGGACAACACAACCAACAACTTGCAATACTTTGGCCAAATATTTTCAACATATTGTTCATGTTACTATTCCTAGATGACATACTCGTCATTCTAGAATACGTCCTTCACCTCACTCCTCTGTTATCTAGAATGGTCTTTACTGACTACCATCAGTCCACTTGCCCAAGGTTTGACCCTAGCCCCGGTTAGCATCATAGTTTGTTATAGGAAGATGCTCACGATGACTTAGGGTATATGGGCATACTCGGTTGACCTAAGTCATCTGAATGTGCCAAGGTACCCTGAGTCATAGAAAGCTACTACCTATCCAAAACATGCTACTAACTTGACCTAGAGGGAAACTGAAGTTCAAGTCCAGATGTGCGTAGATCTAGATGAACAAATATGGAAGGGTGTTGCCACATGTCAACTGCAACACTGTATCCTTGAGAAGTCCAGGGACTTCTCAAGGGTACAGTCCTACAGTTGGCATGTGCCAACATCCGTTAGAACTGATTCATCAAGATGTACATACCCCCTTAGTGGTCATTAATCATAATTAAATTGGATTAAGATTCAGATTACAACAACCATGCCTAACCCTAATTCCAACATTCCTTAAGTTCTTTATCCAACACTATCCTGATTAGATATGGAGAACTTCATTAATTCATGTTTGCATTGTTATTCATTAACGTGGCATAACAAGTAGTTATCCCAAAAATAGGACAACAAACATCAAACGTTTAATTCTTAATGCAACCTAGCTATCCAAATCAAGTGTGTCATCCACCTAGATTCAGCTAGTGTTTACCTTATAAACTTAGTATAAAGATTAAAGATCATAACCACTATTCCTTTTATCTTCCATTCCATGAGAGAGGAAGAGTCTTCCTCTACATGATTAGAGGTTAGGTTTAACATAACCTTTTTATCATTCACTACTTATATAGTTTAATTGTATGTCCCAAGCATATTTCATTATTAAACTATCATTGTGAAGTTAGAGAATGACACCTTTGCAATTTAACAAGTTCATTATAATAGGGGAGATTATACTTATCTCCTTAATCCAACTTATTATCTTATAACAACAATAGTATACAACAGATATAAGGAATACCACAAGGATATCACTATTATTTCCATCATACAAGTACAAAAGTATTCACATCACAAATTGGAGTCCAACACAAAACCTTTCAATTCATGATAATAAATATACATTTACAAGACTATGCATTTCAGACATTCTGCATGTCAATCAGAATTAAGATCTTAAAAGAACAACACTTTTATTTTCCAATACAACTCAAGAATGATTCAAAACTCTTTACATAAGATCCAAAATTAAATAAGCCAATGCATCATAAAAGTTTCTGTCTTCTTTTATCACTTACGATGTCCATCTGCAAAAATTGCTAGCACGGGTCAGTTCAATGAACTGAGCATGATAAGCACTAAGCATTAAAGTAAAGTGCATTCCACTAATTGTTCCATTAAAACAACTCTGCTTTAATGAAACAATTAATATATCATACAAATAATCATAAGTAATAACATCTTAGAAAAGAAGTACATTAAAAGAGTCTGAATTTACTTTTAAGAAAAGAGCTTAATATAATCCGCAACATCAGAATTATATCACAAGGTTTAATTGATCCTATCAATTACTTTAAAACAATCAACAGGTTTTGTCATCCAATTGTTTCATAGTTCTATAAGAATAGAAATACACATTTATCTTTACTAAGTAGCAAAAGAAGTTAATTACCACATAGATCATATTAGAATGCTTCATCTTTCCATATAACAAAGGAAGAAGAATCAATACATACTATTCCCCAAACACTAATCATCTGAAAGACAAATACAGGTTTAGAACACACGAATCTGCCTCAATTCAAAGATAACAATATAAGGATTCAACATTAAGGAAAAGCATCTAACAAGAATCCCAAATCAATCCAAGTAGGGTAGAGAGTCAAAAAAGTCCCTCCCTCAAGTCAAAACTAACTCCCATATGTTAGAGGATATAATTCAAAGATCTGAAACCAAACGTTCCACAATAAATTTTCCATCTCAGAAGAAGATCGAAAATAGAAAAGTTTCAATCAAATGAACTTATCCAAACAACAGAAAAAGGATCTCAAATAGAAAAGGACCCAATCTATAATTCATTTCATTTATACTATGAAATGAATTCCCATTTCTATTTCAAACTTAGAAATTCTTTATCTAGTTCCCAAAAGAGAACACAAAACCAAACACATAGTTAAAGAAATCACACTTCTAATTTTCCTTTACAAATCTTACAAACTGGTTTACCTATTTCCATTCATCAAGCACAAGTTTGAATTCAAATCTCAGAATGAAGTACACAGTACAGTCCCAAAGCAGTATACTGTCCCCAAGAGAACATGTTCCTTTCTCTATAAAACTTGGAGATTCATTCAATGAATCCATCAAGGAGTAGAAATCCTCAAACAGTAAAAGATATACAAGTTCAGAAGTAATCACAAACTCAAGAACTGAAATCCCATTACAAGGCTTCAACAGCTCAATACAAAGAAGTAAGTAGTTCGTGATCCAAATAAGAACAATAATACAAAACTATCTGAACAGAGATAAAATATATCCTTTCATACAAAATTCAGTGCACTAAGGTACTCAATCCATCTTTTTAATAAAACCCAGAAATCAATTAAAAAGAACTGAAGAGAGTAAGAGAGTCCAATAACATTTAAGTCAAGAGATGTCCCATTCTTACCTCCATCAATACTAAAACAGAATCACAACAAGGACTCCCGAGTTCCATTTAAAAAGATTACGACAAGGAAGGCAATTGTTTCAGACATCTATTACAAGAAGGAGAATGAATACTGCATTTCCATAAACCCTCTAAAACTGTTACGACTGTTCCAAATGAACTAAAAATCAACCAAACCCACAACAAGACATAGTTCCAGTCCATTAATCCTATGAACAAAACAGTCAAGCTTCAACAAGACGTGGGTTCACTCAGGGTAGAGAAGGAAAGATATACTTCACATTCACTCACCCTATCCAATTCAAAGAAGGTGGTACAGTCTCCAAAACAGAAGTGCCACAATAATTCCAACAAGAAGCTACAAGGAGAAGATCTCAAAGAGATCACCAGGTCTAATTCTAAACAAAACAAATCTCTCAAGACCCTTTTGAACAGACAGTCCTTAAATGAGATTAAATCTTTTTAAATCCTTAATACCAACAAAACTTCAGCTCAGAATACAAGTATAGAATCAAACACGTTAATTCCAACACAAGTTCAAAACACACACGAATGGATTACCAGTACAGTGTTGAACATGAGCTTCAAACAAAAATGAAGAACTTCATAAGGCTCTAATACTGGCTCAGACAAACACAAAGTTCAAATACGAGCCTATAACAAAACACGAAGCCCTAAATACAAGCTCAGAACAAAACACCAATGCTCTAATACGAGTTCAAGCATTTTCAAATCCTTAAATAAGAATAAAACTTCCAGCTCAGAGTACATGTACAGAACAAAACTCATCGATTCGACTACAAGTTCAAATCACGCAAGTACTGAAAATGAGTACAGTGTCGATCACAGAGCTTCAACAAAAGTTCAGAACAATACAAGCTCCAGTACCAGCTCAAATGAAACACAAGACTACACATAATAGTTCAGAATGAAAAATAAGGCAACGAGTGCCCGTTCAGTCAACACCAGCCTTGTAAACAAGTTTCAGAATGAAATACAGAGCTCCCAATACAAGTTTCACATGCATGCCACCATTAAACTAACACAGAGAAAGTTTCCCAAAAACTATCATTGCCAGCAATGGATTTGCATTCCAAAAACCACATAGATTCATAAAAACATGCAAGTAGCTAACCAGACAAATCATGCAAATATTTATCTCATGAGAGCAGAGTTGTTCTAATGAATCACTTAGAAGAAAGAAAGAAATCTTAATGGGTAGGGCCTATCATGCCTGATAGTGCTTCTGTAAATTCGAAGGAGACTTCCAGCCGAGCTTCCAACTCTTTTTCTTCTCCACGACAGATCAACAACCAAACAAATTTTCTTCCAATGCCTCTTATACATTCCCTTGATCGAAAATAGACCAGAGAAACCAAAAATAGCCAAGAAGAAGAAGAAGTCAAACTGCTGGTTCAAAGAACCAGATAGCTCCATGCAGAGAAAAATTCGTGAGGCATGCAAAACCAAACAACCTCCCACAAATCCACCTCCCTTGTTTCCAAGATGGTTTGCACACAAAAACCAAGATCCATTAATGCCATTACTCCCAATTCTCCCACTTATCTCTCCTTGCCACCACCTCCCAAAACTGGCAAATACCATTTCCAAATCAACATGCAATTCCATACTTAGTGAAGCCTCCACGTAAGCCCCACTAAAGTTAACTAGCCCTTGCCAAAACTGGCAGTACCTCCTTGCATTAATACCCAATCAAATCAAATAAAATCCATTGGAACCATCACCATAGTGCCATGCGACCCTTAGGTTCCTTTTAAATAGTTTAGGCTAGATTTCCCAAAACTTAGGTTAGTCTAACAATAATTTCCTTAGGTCTTATAACATTGCCAAAGGTAATACCCACTTTAGGTTAGATTAAATTTACTTCCATATAGTATTAGGCATTAGGTTAATATAGTCTAGTATTACTATAGTAATCTCCCCTTCCCATATTCATTTAGCACAAGAGCTTAGGTTAGGTCACCCCCCAACACAATAGAATAAGAAGCTTAGGTTAGATTACAACCCAATTAAGTAGACGTAGCTAGGAAGTAGGTGCTCTTACCTAGTTTAGGATGCCATTAGGTTAATCCTTTAGTTTTAGGATTCAGATCCCCTTCATAGTCATGAAGCAGACTATTTTTGTTTACGCCAATAATGTCCTATAGAGATCAATCCCAAAGACCCAAGCAAAAACATACAACCAAATGAAATCACTTTCACACAAGACCATTGAATTTGCAAAATACAAAATTTCAATCTACTATTTCTCTCAACTAATGAATGTCAATTTACCATTCAGTCTGTTAAGAAGATTTAAAACATTCCTTGGATCACTGAAATTGATCCAAGGATGAGTTAGTAAAGAAGATAAGTTTGCAACTCTCAAAACCAGATTGCAACTTACCAATAAGAAGTGAAAGTGGATTCTTGCAAGCCATATCATTTCATTCTAAAGAATCCAAGAGCAGAAATGATTTATCCATAACAAGCATGATTTTCAACAATCAAGGGGACACACCTCATTCAAGAAAATCACATGCCAACGCTTGTAATGCAAAGAGAAATATAACAGTTTGTCCAAGGTGTTACATACTTCCCTCCTAAAAAGAATCATCATCCCAATGATTATCTCATTTTGATCATTGCATTAAGGATAATCAATTTATTCACTTTCTTAACATATGTTTGCAACAATATCAGGATTTAAAGTTCCAGAAATCAGCATTCACATAGTTGTTTATTCAAAAATAAATAGTTGTCTGTCCATAACTGGCAGACTTATTGTCATATAAAGATAAAATCACAAATTTTTATCAGTCATCATAGTCAATTCTGATCAAATAAATATGGAAAAGTAGTTTTCATATCTTCCAGGTTTTCCCAGGTTGCACTTTCTTCATTAAACTGGTCCCACTGGACCTTACATTGACTTATTTCATGATTTCTTAAATGCAACTGGTGATTTTCCAGCACTCGTATGGGTTTAACCATGATTATTCCTGGGTCTTGGACCTACAAGGAATTCCAATTTAACACATGTGATAAATCTGAAACGTATTTCTTAAGCAAAGAAATATGGAAAACATCATGCATTCATGACAAAGTAGGAGGTAATGCTAAACGGTAAGCTACAGGGTTGATTACTTCAACTATCTCAAAGGGTCCCACATAACGAGGTGATAACTTGGCAGCCTTGCCAAAAGTTATTGAGCTCTTTTTCAGTTTAACCCAAAGAAATACTTTCTCACCAAGTTCAAATTTCCTGTCAACCCGCTTTAAATTAGCATAACTCTTTTGCCTATCTGCTGCTTCTTTCAAGCACTCATGAATCATTTTAAGTTGCTGTTCCATTTCAGTAAGAATTTCAGGTCCAATTACCTCTCTATCCTCAATGTTGTCCCAACTAACAGGGGTTCTACATTTTCTTCCGTATAATGCTTCAAAAGGTGCCATCTTAAGAGAGGCATGATATGTGTTATTATATGCAAACTCAACTAGTGGAAGGTATTCTTCCCACTTATACTACTGATCCATACAATACATTCGTAACATATCCTCTAAAACTTGATTAACTCTTTCAGTCTGTCCATCCATTTTTGGGTGATACGCAGAACTGAAATTTAGCTTAGTTCCTAAAGCTACATTAAGCGTTTTGCCAAAACCTTGACGTCATTCTAGGATCTCTATCTGATATGATTAATTCAGGTACTCCATGTAATCTGAAAATTTTGTGTACAAATATTTTAGCCAATACAGGAGAATCATCCTTCAGATTACCAGCAATAAAATGTGCTACCTTCGTTAGTTTATCAACAACTACTAAAATAACATCATGTTTATTTCTTGACATAGGCAACCCTTGCACAAATTCCATGCTTATTACTTGCCACTTGTACTGAGGTATGCTATGAGGATACAATAAACTGGCTTGGTGCATATGTTCGTCTTTAACACATTGACATTCAAGGTAATGTGTCACAAAATCAATAACATCCTTTTTCATTCCTTTCTAGAAATATTGTTGTTTAATATCAACAAGCATCTTTATAATACCAGGGTGTCCAAAAAAAGATGAATTGTGAAATTCTGCTAACAATTTCTTTCTTAAATCATTTAGAGAAGTTATATATACTATGTTTTAAAATTTTAAGATTCTTTCGTTATCAAAGTGAAAACCTTTATACCTCAAATCATTTGGATCTGCAGCAAGCGCTGTCTTTACTTGCTGAAAGTAAGAATCAGATTCCATAACACTTTTTACTTCA
Organism: Taxus chinensis; assembly: GCA_019776745.2. Classification (NCBI taxonomy): domain Eukaryota; kingdom Viridiplantae; phylum Streptophyta; class Pinopsida; order Cupressales; family Taxaceae; genus Taxus; species Taxus chinensis. Next base: position 320,802,875 of record CM034157.1, on the reverse strand, counting down.
TCCTTAAACTGAGTTCTCAATGTTATAAGAGCAGAAATGTGCTTCCTACGACTTAGAGCATCAGCCACTCTATTTTCCTTACCCTTGATATAATTGATGTCAAAATCATATTGAGATAAAAACTCTAACCATCTTCATTGTCTTGCATTTAGATTTGGCTGAGTGAAAATATACTTCAGCCCAAGATGATCAGTTTTCAATTCAAAAGGTTTACCAAGCAGGTAATGCCTCCAAACTTGTAGTGCATGAACAATGGAAGCAAGCTCTAAATCATGTGGAGCATAATTCAACTCATGTAACTTTATTTTTCTACTTTCGTAAGCTATGACATGATCATTTTGTAACAAAATACCTCCTAGACCTTCACCAGATGCATCAGTTACTACCATAAAGTCTCCATTAGGATCTGGTACTGCTAGAATAGGTGTTGAAGTTAACTGTTCCTTCAAAGTTCTGAATGCAGATTCACATTTCTCACTCCAAACAAACTTCTTATCCTTCTTCTGTAAAGAAGTTATTGGTGCAGCTACCTTAGAAAAATATTTTACAAATTTTCTATAGTAACCAGCAAGCCCCATGAAGCTTCTAACTTCATGTACATTCTTTGGTGCAGGCCACTCAGTTATAGCTACAATTTTAGAAGGATCTACAACAATTCCATTCTTACTTATTACATGTCCCAAATAGTGCACTTCTGTGTCATAGAAAGAACATTTAGATAGCTTACCATATAACCGTCTCTTTCTCAAAATTTCCAAAACTATCTTCAAATGCTCATGGTGTTCCTCAATACTTTTAGAATATATGAGAATGTCATCCAAGAATACGAGCACAAATTTTTCCAAGTATTCTTGAAAGATATTATTCATTAAATTCATAAATGTTGCAGGTGCATTTGTTAATCCAAAAGGTAAAACCATGAACTCATAATGTCCATACCTTGTTCTGAAAGTTGTTTTATGAATGTCCTCATCCTTAATCCGTAATTGATGATATCCAGATCAAAGATCTATCTTAGAATATACTGATGCTCCACGCATCTGATCAAATAGATCATCTATTCTAGGGAGTGGGTATCTATTCTTGATTGTTGCTTTGTTTAACATTCTGTAATCAATGCACAATCTAAGTGTTCCATCTTTCTTTTTCACAAAAATTACTGGTGCTCCCCAAGGTGAAACACTTGGCCTAATCAAACCTTTAGAAAAAATTTCTTGCAACTGAGCCTTAAGCTCTACTAATTCTATAGTAGTCATTCGATACGGTGCCTTAGAAATAGGCTCGGTTCCAGGCTTGATCTCAATTGTGAAGTCAAACTCCCTTTTGGGTGGAAGACCTGGTAATTCTTCTGGAAACACATCACTGAAGTTTCGTAACAGTGGATATTGTTTCATGACATCTACTCTCTTCAGCTATTTCTACAATCTTTACTACATATAACGTACAACCTTTATTTTTGGCCTTTTTAAGTTGTATAGCTGACAATTTTCTAACAGAAATCTCACGTTTCACACCCTGAATCTCTGTTGTTTTTTGCAGGTCATCTAAACAACTAATGTGTTTTTCAAAATAGTCCACTTTAGCCTTATGTTCTGCTAACCAATTAACACCTATGATTACATCATAAGACCCCAAAGGTGCAACATAAAGATCAACTTCAGTGGAAAAATTAGGTAGGTCAAGGACTGCTCCAAAAAGACACATACTAACTGTATGAACAACATTGTTTCCATAATGTACAGTCCATGTTTTATCCATGTTTCCAGCTTTTATTTTTAGTTTTGATGCTAATTTACTAGAAATAAAACATTCAGTAGCTCCGGTATCAAAAATAATAGTTATAGGTAAACCAAATAACTTACCTGGAACCTCTATGGGTGTGGCCTATTTCTCAGCCTGCTTGTCAGCTACTGCAGTGTGTATCTTGTGCTACTGATTACGATCATCCTTTTTCAAAGGGCATTGATTTGCGTAATGATCTTTGCCACAGTTATAACAACCTCCTACAAGTCCCTTTCTAGGCTTGGGTTTATTTCCAGCCTTCGAGTTATCATTCTGACCTCCATAGGACTTATGTCCATTATTATTGTTCTTGAAAAAGTTGTTCCATGCATTACCAACAAACTTGTTTCTTGCTGCTTTCTTATTAGTATCAGATGAAAACTTACTTTTCATTCTGAATTTCTTCCATGGTCCTTTCTTAGGTGCAAGAGATGATGAAGAGGAGTTGGGAATTTCTTCCTTACTTCCTCCTTATGAGCAGAAATTGCCTTCAATTTTTGTTCCTGCCTTATGGCCTTTTCAACAACCCATTCCATCATGGTTAGGCTGTGAACATTCACCTCTCCTCCTATGAAAAAATTCAATCCCATGATGAATTTCTGTATCCTGAACTTCTCATCATTTTGGTACTGAGGTACATACTTAAGGAGTTTAGTAAACCACTCCCAATACTCAGTTACAGTTAGCTTTCCTTGAGCTAAGTTCTGGAATTCAGTCATTTTCTGATCATAGTAAAGTTGTGGCAGCCAACATTGCCTAAAGTAACCTTTAAATTGATCCCATGTGATATTAGTTTCATCAATGTTTAACTCAGCCTTACAGCTGTCCCACCATGAAGATGCCTCATGGGAAAGCTGATATGCTCCCCATATCACCTTTGTTTCTTCTGAGAAATTCCTTATTGCAAAGTATTTCTCCATTTCATTGAGCCAATTCTCAGCTCCATCTCCTAATGTGGTGCCATCAAACTTGGGTGGACTTATCCTTTTTATATCATTAGTGAGTTCAGCTGCCAGCCTAGCCTTTTTGTTCTCAGGCTGATCAGGTATGTTCACATTATTATTATCAACACCTAAATTGGCATTGTCCTCAGGAGGTGGCTGATTATTGTTACCAGCATCTTCTTCCTCCTCATTTCCCATTACTTGTTGTTCAAGTACAGCCAAACGATCTCTTGTGTCCAACAGGGCAGCAAGGATCTCATCAAGTTTTTGGGTAGTTGCTGCTCCTTCCTCAGGTGGAGGATTATTTGCAACATTTCCTCTTGTTCTAACCATTTTCTGTTAACAAGAAAATTTAAGTTTCATCAGATTATGGACACAATAGGTCCAAGAGCTGTAACCTTCAGCTCTGATACCAAGATGTAACATTCCCATTTTAAGACTTTAGAAACAAGGGAAAAAAAATTTTTGAAACATAATGTTCTCTGTTCTAAATAAAACATCATTTAGAACACACATTCCATGCCAATCAATCTCATAATAGATAACCATATGCAGCTGTAATGACTCGGTATACTACCGATCTCTCATTCCATGACTCGGTTACCAACCGATCTCTCATGTTAACTTAAAGTATAGAATACTTTATGTATACTACATATACTTGGTTCTCCTACCCTATTCTGGGTACTGAGTGATCTGTTTAAAGAACCTATCTGAATATTTGTTACCAATATTCATCTGACATCACATTGCTTTAAACTAGGTGACATAGGACAACGCAACCAGTAGCTTGCGATACTTTGGCCAAATATTTTCAACATACTGTTCATGTTACTATTCCTAGATGACATACTCGTCATTCTGGAATACATCCTTCACCTCACTCCTCTGTTATCTAGAATGGTCTTTACTGACTACCATCAGTCCACTTGCCCAAGGTTTGACCCTAGCCCTGGTTAGCATCATAGTTTGTTATAGGAAGATGCTCACGATGACTTAGGGTATATGGGCATACTCGGCTGACCTAAGTCATCCGAATGTGCCAAGGTACCCTGAGTCATTGGAAGCTACTACCTATCCTAAACATGCTACTAACTTGACCTAGAGAGAAACTAAGTTCAAGTCTAGATGTGCATAGATCTAGATGAACAAATATGGAAGGGTGTTGCCACATGTCAACTGCAACACTGTATCCTTGAGAAGTCTAGGGACTTCTCAAGGGTACAGTCCTATAGTTGGCATGTGCCAACATCCATTAGAACTGATTCATCAAGATGTACATACCCCCTTAGTGGTCATTAATCATAATTAAATTGGATTAAGATTCAGATTACAACAACCATGCCTAACCCTAATTCCAACATTCCTTAAGTTCTTTATCCAACACTAGCCTGATTAGATATGGAGAACTTCATTAATTCATGTTTGCATTGTTATTCGTTAACGTGGCATAACAAGTAGTTATCCCAAAAACAGGACAACAAACATCAAACGTTTAATTCTTAATGCAACCTAGCTATCCAAATCAAGTGTGTCATCCACCTAGATTCAGCTAGTGTTTACCTTATAAACTTAGTATAAAGATTAAAGATCATAACCACTATTCCTTTTATCTTTCATTCCATGAGAGAGGAAGAGTCTTCCTCTACATGGTTAGATGTTAGGTTTAACATAACCTTTTTATAATTCACTACTTATATAGTTTAATTTTATGTTCCAAGCATATTTCATTATTAAACTATCATTGTGAAGTTAGAGAATGACACCTTTGCAATTTAACAAGTTCATTATAATAGGGGAGATTATACTTATCTCCTTAATCCAACTTATTATCTTATAACAACAATAGTATACAATAGATATAAGGAATACCGCAAAGATATCACTATTATTTCCATCATACAAGTACAAAAGTATTCACATCACAAATTGGAGTCCAACACAAAACCTTTCAATTCATGATGATAAATATACATTTACAAGACTATGCATTTCAGACATTCTGCATGTCAATCAGAATTAAGATCTTAAAAGAACAACACTTTTCTTTTCCAATACAACTCAAGAATGATTCAAAACTCTTTACATAAGATCCCAAATTAAATAAGCCAATGCATCATAAAAGTTTATGTCTTCTTTTATCACTTACGATGTCCATCTGCAAAAATTGCTAGCATGGGTCAGTTCAATGAACTGAGCATGATAAGCACTAAGCATTAAAGTAAAGTGCATTCCACTAATTGTTCCATTAAAACAACTCTGCTTTAATGAAACAATTAATATATCATACAAATAATCATAAGTAATATCATCTAGAAAAGAAGTACATTAAAAGAGTCTGAATTTACTTTTAAGAAAAGAACTTAATATAATCCGCAACATCAGAATTATATCACAAGGTTTAATTGATCCTATTAATTACTTTAAAACAATCAACAAGTCTTGTCATCCAATTGTTTCATAGTTCTATAAGAATAGAAATACACATTTATCTTTACTAAGCAGCAAAAGAAGTTAATTACAGCATAGCTCATATTAGAATGCTTCATCTTTCCATATAACAAAGGAAGAAGAATCAATACATACTATTCCCCAAACACTAATCATCTGAAAGACAATACAGGTTTAGAACACACGAATCTTCCTCAATTCAAAGATAACAATATAAGGATTCAACATTAAGGAAAAGCATCTAACAAGAATCCCAAATCAATCCAAGTAGGGTAGAGAGTCAAAACAGTCCCTCCCTCAAGTCAAAACTAACTCCCATATGTTAGAGGATATAATTCAAAGATCTGAAACCAAACGTTCCACAATAAATTTTCCATCTCAGAAGAAGATCGAAAACAGAAAAGTTCAATCAAATGAACTTATCCAAACAACATAAAAAGGATCTCAAATAAAAAAGGACCCAATTTATAATTCATTTCATTTATACTATGAAATGAATTCTCATTTCTATTTCAAACTTAGAAATTCTTTATCTAGTTCCCAAAAGAGAACACAAAACCAAACATAGTTAAAGAAATCACACTTCTAATTTTCCTTTACAAATCTTACAAACTGGTTTACCTATTTCCATTCATCAAGCACAAGTTCAATTCAAATCTCAAAACAAAGTACACAGTACAGTCCCAAAGTAGTATACTGTCCCCAAGAGAACATGTTCCTTTCTCTATAAAACTTGGAGATTCGTTCAATGAATCCATCAAGGAGTAGAAATCCTCAAACAGTAAAAGATATACAAGTTCAGAAGTAATCACGAACTCAAGAACTGAAATCCCATTACAAGGCTTCAACAGCTCAATACAAAGAAGTAAGTAGTTCGTGATCCAAATAAGAACAATAATACAAAACTATCTGAACAGAGATAAAATATATCCTTTCATACAAAATTCAGTGCACTAAGGTACTCAATCCATCTTTTAATAAAACCCAGAAATCAATTAAAAAGAACTGAAGAGAGTAAGAGAGTCCAATAACATTTAAGTCAAGAGATGTCCCATTCTTACCTCCATCAAGACTGAAACAAAATCACAACAAGGACTCCGAGTTCCATTTAAAAATATTATGACAAGGAAGGTAATTGTTTCAGACATCTATTACAAGAAGGAGAATGAATACTGCATTTCCATAAACCCTCAAAAACTTTTACGACTGTTCCAAATGAACTAAAAATCAACCAAACCCACAACAAGACATAGTTCCAGTCCATTAATCCTATGAACAAAATAGTCAAGCTTCAACAAGACATGGGTTCACTCAGGGAAGAGAAGGAAAGATATACTTCACATTCACTCGCCCTATCTAGTTCAAAGAAGGTGGTACAGTCTCCAAAACAGAAGTGCCACAATAATTCCAACAAGAAGCTACAAGGAGAAGATCTCAAAGAGATTACCAGGTCTACTTCTAAACAAAACAAATCTCTCAAGACCCTTTTGAACAGACAGTCCTTAAATGAGATTAAATCTTTTCAAATCCTTAATACCAACAAAAATCCACCTCAAATACAAGTATAGAATCAAACACGTCGATTCCAACACAAGTTCAAAACACACACGAATGGAATACCAGTACAGTGTCAACACGAGCTTCAAACAAAAGTTCAGAACTTCATAAGGCTCTAATACTGGCTCAGACAAACACGAAGTTCAAATACGAGCCTATAACGAAACACAAGCCCTAAATACAAGCTCAGAACAAAAACCAATGCTCTAATATGAGTTCAAGCATTTTCAAATCCTTAAATAAGAATAAAACTTCCAGCTCAGAGTACATGTACAGAACAAAACTCATCGATTCGACTACAAGTTCAAATCACGCAAGTACTAAAATGAGTACAGTGTCGATCACAGAGCTTCAACAAAAGTTCAGAACAATACAAGCTCCAGTACCAGCTCAAACGAAACACAAGACTACACATAATAGTTTAGAATGAAAAATAAGGCAATGAGTGCCCATTCAGTCAACACTATCCTTGTAAACAAGATTCAGAATGAAATACAGAGCTCCCAATACAAGTTTCACATGCATGCCACCATTAAACTAACACAGAGAAAGTTTCCCAAAAACTATCATTGCCAGCAATGGATTTGCATTCCAAAAACCACATAGATTCATAAAAACATGCAAGTAGATAACCAGACAAATCATGCAAATATTTATCTCATGAGAGCAGAGTTGTTCTAATGAATCACTTAGAAGAAAGAAAGAAATCTTAATGGGTAGGGCCTATCATGCCTGATAGTGCTTCTGCAAATTCGAAGGAGACTTCCAGCCAAGCTTCCAACTCTTTTTCTTCTCCACGATAGATCAACAACCAAACAAATTTTCTTCCAATGCCTCTTATACATTCCCTTGATCGAAAATAGACCAGAGAAACCAAAAATAGCCAAGAAGAAGAAAAAGTCAAACTGCTGGTTCAAAGAACCAGATAGCTCCATGCAGAGAAAAATTCACGAGGCATGCAAAACCAAACAACCTCCCACAAATCCACCTCCCTTGTTTCCAAGATGGTTTGCACACAAAAACTGAGATCCATTAATGCCATTACTCCCAATTCTCCCACTTATCTCTCCTTGCCACCGCCTCCCAAAACTGGCGAATACCATTTCCAAATCAACAAGCAATTCCATACTTAGTGAAGCCTCCACGTAAGCCCCACTAAAGTTAACTAGCCCTTGCCAAAACTGGCAGTACCTCCTTGCATTAATACCCAATCAAATCAATTAAAATCCATTGGAACCATCACCTTAGTGCCATGTGACCCTTAGGTTCCTTTTAAATAGTTTAGGCTAGATTTCCCAAAACTTAGGTTAGTCTAACAATAATTTCCTTAGGTCTTATAACATTGCCAAAGGTAATACCCACTTTAGGTTAGATTAAATTCACTTCCATATAGTATTAGGCATTAGGTTAATATAGTCTAGTATTACTATAGTAATCTCCCCTTCCCATATTCATTTAGCACAAGAGCTTAGGTTAGGTCACCCCCCAACACAATAGAATAAGAAGCTTAGGTTAGATTACAACCCAATTAAGTAGACGTAGCTAGGAAGTAGGCACTCTTACCTAGTTTAGGATGCCATTAGGTTAATCCTTTAGTTTTAGGATTCAGATCCCCTTCATAGTCATGAAGTAGACTATTTTTTTACGCCAATAATGTCCTGCAGAGATCAATCACAAAGACCCAAGCACAAACATACAACCGAATGAAGACACTTTCACACAAGACCATCAGAATTTGAAAAATACAAAAGTTCAGTCCACTATGTCTCTCAACTAATGAATGTCAATTTACCATTCAGTCCGTTAAGAAGATTTAAAACATTCCTTGGATCACTGAAATTGATCCAAGGATGAGTCAGTAAAGAAGATAAGTTTGCAACTCTCAAAACCAGATTGCAACTTACCTATAAGAAGTGAAAGTGGATTCTTGCAAGCCATATCATTTCATTCTAAAGAATCCAAGAGTAGAAATGATTTATCCATAACAAGCATGATTTTCAACAATCAAGGGGACACACCTCATTCAAGAAAATCATATGCCAACACTTGTAATGCAAAGAGAAATATAACAGTTTGTACAAGGTGTTCACCCTTCCATCGTGATGATGTGGGTCAAATCATCCAGACACTACAAGGATGATTCATATTTCTACTTGGGTGGTGCTAGGTCAGGATGCTTTAAAACAATATCACCTGTAATCATTTCAACTTGCTTACGTAGCTCAAACACCCTTACTTTCTCCTCTTTCAGTTCATGCCTTAACTATACGCTGATAAGATCTTCTTGCTTCAAGTCATTTCTCTTCTCAATGAGCTCCTTATTTTCCTTCTCTAATTCCTCCTCCAGGAATCTTACTCTATCATTTCCTCTAAACAGTCTGGCCTCAATATCCATTGAAACTTTGTTGAACGCGTTGAAAACATGCTCATCTGATAATTGTTGAGAATTCACCAAGGTATTTACTCCTTTTGTCTCTTGCACCTTCATCAACACTCCTTGACTTACTTCAAACTTAGTTTCATCCACATGGGACTCGAATTCCAAAGATAGGATCTTTCTGGTTCATGGATATGTGCCTTCTTCATCAAATGAAGTCATAGCCAAGAGTTTTTCTATTGGTATGGTGATTTGGAAGTGCACACGTAGCACCTCACTTGGATCATTAACACAGTCCATCCCTTGCCCCCGTGCTACCACTATGCCCTTAGCACCTATTCTTGTAGTCTTTGGTAAGCTTACCACCAAATTGGGATTACCACCCATGTTGCCATATTCTTTCCCAACGCTTTCTTCTTCTATTTCCTTCAAAATTTCATTTGCGCTATGCTCCAAATCTTGCTCCACCATCCCCTTAGTGATGCATGCTACTTCTCTTTCCATGGATTTTTCCACTTTTTCCTTGGTGAGGCTTTGGGTTCCCTAATTTTTGGTGCTTACCTCTTCACTCACCCCCTTTCTTTGATCCTCTTCTTCCTCCTCCTAATTATCCTCTTCATCTTCCTCCTCCTTAGAGTCATGTACATTATATACTAGATGGTCTTGACCTCCCTCAGGATTGTCATCATCCTTGTCACCAATGTAGGCCTCTAGGATCTTTGTTTCCTCCAAGTCTACATTTTCTGCCACCTTCTGCTTCTTCCTAACTGGTGATTCCAATATAAGAGATTCTTACTTCTCTTTCTCCTCAATAAGCGACGTCTTCCTTAGTGATTATTCATATGTGAAGGGTCCTTCATGCTCAAGTGCCTATTCTTATGGGGTCTTCTCCTTGACCAGGGACTTCTTCCTATGTGCATAAGTACTAGGCTTCATGAAAGCTTCCGGCACACCCACCACTTATGTGGTTTGCACACTTGGTGCCTTCTTCTCCTGCACCTCTTCTATTTCCCTCTTCTTCAGTGCAGCCTTTTTCTAACCTATGGGGTCTTCTAGGATGGAGAAATCACTCTCCAGATAGGAACCTTTCTCAAAATTAGGACTTATGCACAAATATAGACTAGTTGTATCCCTTCTGGTGATTGATGACGTTATCGGCTTCATCATCTGTACTTCATGGGAGACATACTTCTCCATGTATGCACACTTCTTAGGGTATACGAGCTTTAGGTGAAGCTTGATGTGGTCTTGGTCTACCTCACTAAGGTTAAACCTTATCCTTTTGACCTTTTGAACCGATTGACCCCTATTTGGAAGTATTTATTAGTGAAGGAGAAGGGTAGCTTGCACCATGGGCTCTTAGTTCCATTTTTCAATGTAAACATGTTAATGCAGAAATGTTGATAAACTGGAAACTTTGCTTCTCCATCCAAAAGCGTGGGAAACTTATTAGGGATACTCCACTCGGCCCCGAATACATCACGCATTCCCTTGTACCATTTTTCTGTGTGCACCTAGTGAGAAAATGTCATGGTTTCATAAATATACTTCTTAAACATTTTCACAGGTGAGTGATTGTCTTCTTGATACTCCCAAATGGAATTCTCTATTCCATTAGGAAATTCAATCTCTGAGAAGATGATGGTGAGGATAATGTTTCTGAATAGTATCTTTTCTCCTTCCTACACACTGCTTATGGTCTCATCCAAAATAAAATCGAACAAGTTATAGATGGTCCCTTCTGAGATCTTTCGGAATATGTTTAACCATGCCTTGTTTACTTATGTCCATCTTTCTTAATCGTTAAGCTTGGTGACCAAGTGTGCATCCATCCTCATAATATGGTCTAGAATTTTTGTAATGTCAAAGTACCACAAACCCTTTTTGTAATCATAAGCCTCCACATTTTCCTTAATGGTCTCCTTATCACCCAAATCATCATCTATGGATTCTCCTTCACAATTCACGCTAGTGAACTTGGATATCAACTGAGGTTTTATACACAACTTACGGCTTGCTAAGTAGAAGTGGTATTCATATATGTGCAACATCAACCATTGATATAGCTACTTAGGCTTTCCAAAATAAGGAAACTCATATAGTTACAATAGGCCTACCTTCTCCAACTTTACTTTCACCTCGTTATTATATATTGGCATTCCATCTAGTGTCCTCTTGTTAGTTAGATGAACCAGATCCAATGCCATTTCTTTCTCTGTAGTGTTCGTGCGATGGTTGTAATCACTCATGTCCATTTGTATTTAGTGCGAAAACTACTCGTTTCCTAGCAATACTTCATCTAGGTACTACATTATTGAATACCATTCCTCATTGGAGTTAGCAACGATAGCGGATTGTTTTCCTTTGCCCTTACCCTTCTATTTCTTTGGATAAATGGTCATTTTCTTTGGTGTCATTCTTCTTGTTGGGTTAAATTTTAAAACTCCTTTCTTTTCTCTACTACTCTACTCAATTATAGGGCTTCAATCTACAAATAAATCCTTCTCTTTTTGTGCCCTAGCTGCCAAACCCTAACTAGGAAAACCCTTCCACAAGATGTCATACTTCAAACAAACTCTCCCCACGCTCATGTACTCCTTCCACTTTGGTTTGCAAATCCACCCTAGTCACACACTTAGATATTTATGATTCTTCTTCCTTCACACAAATATCTATGGATTCCATAGTTCACAAGAGTAGTTCAACTTTGTAATAGCATGGTAAAATAATGACTTGCTCAACCTCATATTTATAGTTTTTTCTCCTCTCTATCATAATTGTTATACCATCAACCAATGTACTTAGCATTAAATGTAGATTTTTCCATTAGGCCGACCTTAAGCACCCTTACTCACATGCCCAATCTTGCATGAAAAACTTTCTACAACCTTTTGGCATGCAACAATCTAATCTGACCAAAGACTCTTACGCGTGTGTCTACAACGTTGAAGGCACTTCTTCTATCCTTTACCTATTTGTCTCCCTCATCTACCTCATGTTTTTCTTGCACTCTTCATTCTTCATACGTGGTCTTTTTTATAGCCTTCTTGACACCAAAATTCATTATCCACTATTTCCCCATGCACTTTTTCAATCTTACATGCTTCCTTCTACTAGGTCACTCAACTTTTACTACTTAGTTATACTTTACTTTGAGCTACTCCATCCCACACAAAAATATATGTGCGGTCCTCTGCACATACACAACTTTAGAAAATAATGTGGTTACCAGAGCACAAGGCGCAAAAGAGAACAAAAAAAAAGGGAAACACAAGAAAAGAAAAAGCATAAAGGGAAATCCTAAGCTAACTGGAGATACTACCTTTGTTACAAACATGAATAAAACTTATTTATAGTAGGGCTTCAACCTACTCCCATAAAAATGAGCTGGTAATCTCGTCCCATCTAGTGCTTGTAATTGGCAAGCACCTGAATCAAGGATGTATGAGATGATGTAATGTCCTAGCCAATAGAATTTTAACTTCCCTGTATGGCATGAAAACTTGGAATCATACAATAGAACCATTTTCCCAACCATAAATTTCTTGTTTTTTGATATGACAATCATGCCATGCCTTTTATCTTGCCTTTTCTATTTTCTAAATCCATCTAGCAAGTGATCACCTTTCATCTAACTACATTAACTTATCAATCCTCTCTTCAAATTCTTGTTCATCATCCAACCCTCATGTGTTTTCTATATGTAGCGATGGTAACATGAATTCAATTGGTAAAAAAACTTCTGTGCCAAGCACCAATTGGAACGATGTGGCCTTATTTAACCTCTTGCAGGTTGTCTCATATACCCATAGAACAGTTGATATCTTTTCATACAAAATCTTGTCTTCTGATGTCATATATTTTGGTCAATGTGTGACTTAGTATTTTTTTAAATGCCTCAGTAGTTCCATTCACTTGAGGATGATAAGGGGTATTCTTTTGATGGGTGACCATAAATTCTGCTAACAAAATCACGACTATTTCATTCAAGAAATGCATACCTCTATCAATTATTAAGCTTAAAGGACAACCATACTTGATAATTATATTCTCCCATAAAAATATAGAAGTTGTCAATGTAGTGAAATCCTTCATAGGCATTGCCTCTGCCCATCTTGTCAGGTAATCAGTGCAAGTAATGATATACCATGAACCAGTCCTTCACGCAGCTGGTGAAATTGGTTCTACAAAGTTGATTACCCATTTTTCAAATGGTTCAGCATTGGCTATTGGTTGCATGGGCATTTCATCCCTCTTCCCAAGTTTTCCAAGGTCCTTGAAATGGTCACAAGCCTTGAAAAACTCAATACAATCCTGGTAGACATTTCCCCACCAAATCCCTACCATTAGAATCTTTTGTACAGTAACATTTCCTATATAGTGTCCTCCTGCAATCTTACCATGTAATTTCTCCATAATTACTACGTGCTCATGCTCCAATATGCATCATTTTAGAACCTCATCACATCCTAACTTATATAGATATCCACTAATCAACATGTAGGGCATGGCACATACCACTAAGTTCTTCCTTTCTAGAGCCTTCATCTCATATGGCGCCACACCAGTTTTCAAGAATACTGTGATATCTTCCAAGTATGAGGGTGCATGCCACAACCTAAATAGTTACACATCTAGCATGGTATCCTCAATGCTTTGCGTGTCCTCCCCTAAGTCAATCCTTGATAAGTGTTTAAGCCCTAAATTTCTCTTTCCTAGTTTTATAACCACAGTGAACTCAAATTCTTGGAATAATAGGACCCAACAACATATGCGCCCTTGCAAAATAAACTTGTTCACCAAGTATTTCAATGCCATGTGGTCTGTGTAGAATATAAAGGGTTTTACCAATAGGTATTGTCTGAACTTATGCAACACATAAATCATTAATAGTGCCTCACACTCAATAGTTGTGTAATTATTTTCTGCTAGTGTCAACTTCCTTCTTGAAAAACACAAGGGTTGATCAACAACCCCCTCACCAGGTTGTGCTAATACTACTCCCATGGTTATTCCTGAGGCATCAACATGTGCATGGAAAGGCTTATCCCAAGATGGAAAGCATAGTATGGGTGTAGTAACAAGTCTATCCTTCAAAGTATCAAATGTCTTTAGCTTCCCCTCTCCCCAATGAAAGGAACTCTTGTGCTTTAGTAATTCCTCCAAGGGCACGATAATCTTGGCATACCACTTTATGAATTTAATTTAGTACCCAATATGTCCAAGGAATCCATGCATTGGGATTTGACTAGTAGGCTCCCTTAATCCCACAATAATTACAACTTTGGCAAGATCCACTAGTAAGTCTTCTTTACATATAATATGTCCTAAAAGGGTTCCAAATGGAGTAGCAAAGACATATTTTGTAATGCTCTCTAAAACAAACCACTTGAGACCTAAGAAACTACCTAGGGCTAGTTAGGAAAATTATGGAATAATTTTTTTGTTTGAAGGAGTTTACTATGAGGTTACAAGGAAACAACTACCACTAACAGATTCCAGAACAATTCAAATTCACTAAAACATAATTTTCCTTTATTAACAATTATTATAGGTCACAAGGTCCAAAATTTAGGGTTAGAAGTTTCAATTAGGTTCAGAGGGTAAATTATCACCATACCCACTCTCTAATAGGCTTAGAGTTTCAACTTGATTTTTCTCATACTTAACACATTCAAAATTTCTCTAAATTATTCCCACTAGATAGGAAATTTCTCACCTTTCCATTGATATAAAGAAGTCTTCCTAACTCCTTATAAAACTCAAGTTATGGGTTGGCAGGCCTTGGTGTGAAAATTCTTCCCCAAGAGTGGGCCAGCGGGCCCAGGGATGAAAATTTTCCCAAAAATGGCGGGTTTGGTGGAACGCGGGAGACTTTTGAAACTTTTTTCTTTCACAGGGGTGAAAACCACTTTTTCTCCTGTGCACCCGCAGGTCTGAAGAGGACACGTGGTGCCCTCCAAGCTAAAACAAGAAAAGGAAATGATGAAAGGTGAGGTGGTGCAGCAACTTAAGAAAATTGTCCAAAGGGAGGGAAAGTGGTTAAGTTGCATGCACAGTCCTAGGTGACCATGGAAGGGATTTTTTTTTCCAATGCAGGGGCGACAGTGCGGGGCCGTGGAGAAAAAAGCAAAAATTTTCCAAAACAATTTTTTTTCCAAAAAGGATAAAGTTGCATGGGTTCCACCATCTCCACTATCACCCCATGTGGCCACATGGAAGCCTTTCATTCACTACGGGATTACGGGCCGGCGGAGGAAATTAATAAAATTTTCCAATTTTTTTAAAAAGGTTCCAAGGAAGAAAATTGTGTCGTGCCTCCGCCGTTGCCTTGTGAGGCCACGTGGTAGCCTCTAATAGGCTGCGGTCTGGTGGGGTGGTGGGAGAAATGTTAAAAAATTTCCCAAAATTTTTATTAAGTGTTTTAAGGAAATATTCAAGTTGCGGGCCCGTCGAGGAGAAATTTTCCCAAAATTTTAATGCCTGTGAAGAAAAACTTAGAAGGCCATAACTTTTGATAAAAAGCTCATTTTTGGGAAAACAAGGACTTTCTAGAAAGGTCTTGACGCCCTCTTTGCACAGGAATCTTAAATTTTAGATTTTGATAAATTTTAAGGGGTCAATTTTAATAAAATGACCTGTAGGATTTTTAGAAACAAACTGGTAAATTTTAACTTATAAATTTTGTTCAATTTGATCTTCTCCTTCACTCAACATGCCAAACAGACATGAAGGATTGTTCTAAGAAGGATTTTAGGATGTATGGAAGGAAATTTTGCTTGGTTGATTTCCAATTTGAATTTTTACAACTTCTGACAAAAAAAAGGTTGTGAAAGGTTTGGGCCCGATTTTGTAATTTTTTAAACTATTTCCTTAAGTGTTTTTTTGTCAAATTGAGTTCATTGATATCATAACATGCTAGATTTCAATGTTTCAATGTGGATTATTGTTTGCAGGTTTGAACTGTGCATTTTATATGAATTATTTTCCAATTTTAAATTTAAAACAAAGGTCAATTTCTAAGGGATCTATTTATCATTTTCATCTTCCAAATATGGAAATTTCATTTATATTCTAATCTAATACATTTAGTTGATTTAAACAAACCATATAATAGCTAAAATGCAAAGTATGATTTCAAATTTTTTCTTATTTTCAAAAGAGAAAAATAATACAATTCCTTCATACGTATTCCTTTCTTTCAAACAGAGATTTCAACAACATTTAAAAATCAAATTTAAATGCAACAATGCAAATGGAGAAAGGTATTGTAATCCTTTATTAACTTCCAAAAACAACTTTACATCTCTTAATTCCTTGAATGCAATTAACAGATTTCAATTTCTTTCTTTCAAATGAACAGAACAGAGAATATAAATCTGTCACATTTCAAATTTACAACTTTCATAGCTCAATACAAATGTCTTTCCATTACAATATATTTACAAATTTCATCCACTTCAAAGTGGGAAAGGTTACAAAAGATTTTATTTCACAAGCAACTGTCAAACTGTCTTTCTCCTCTACTCTAGAATAGTAACATGCAAAGTTCCCTTTTTCTTCCAATTTGATCACAACAAAAGTGTGCGAAAGGCAATGCTCTCCACCCAACCAAGACATCTAATGAAGAGGAGAACACATCCTTCTTCATTGGCCCCCGAGCCCCAACCACAATGAAATAAAAGGTGTATTTCAACTCATGGAAACAATCGGATTCAAAAAAACATATACACAAAAACCTTTCAACACACACATTTCAATTTAAGAACACAATCTAAAACAAAACAACAGTTTCCAACCGCATTGAAACATTAAGACAAAACACAGGCTTCATCATGCACGCCAAAGGAGCAAGAACTATTGGGAAAGTTACTTATGCCTCCCAAAGGGAAATGAGAATCCACCTGTAAAAAACTGCCAATATAAATCATCACACATATCCTTATACCCCCCAAAATCCCTCCTTATGCCCCCCATAAAGTAAGAAATGCAAGCTATTTCTTTTCCATGGTGGATCCTAATCCAAAACTCCCTCCACAAGAATTTTGATGCCACTGGCTTTCCCTTATGCCCCCCCTCAATGATTCCCCATAGCCTTCTCCTACACCATTCTTATGGTAATCTACTTAAATAGCCAATAAACACACAAACATTCACCATTCACACAAACACAAAAAGAAATAAAAACATAAATGAAGAGATAAGCTCCTATCTCTCCATGGTAGATTTTGTTCCAAAAAATCAAGATTTCAATGTCAAAATATAGTCTCAAAAATAGAAACCAAAAAGCATGCAAAGTTCTCCAATATCCTTCCAAAAGAAAGAGCTCTAACTAATAAAAAAATTCATCCTAAGGAAGCATGTAAAATTTTTCAACAACCAAAAACAAAGCAAGGAGTTGCAATTTTATAGAAGAGGGAAGAGAAGAGGATGAGGTGGATCCATGTAGGATGCTACATCACACATCCTCAACTCCAACACAAAATTCAAATTCATTCTCCAAATAACAATAAAGAGGTGGGTGAATAATATGACAAATAAACTTACACACTCCAAAAATCCCACACCCCAAAGGACTGAATTTAATAAAATGTAAGAAGAGTGCACTTAAAACTTACAATTTTCCTCCCAAAGTACATTATAAAAGTCTAAATTTAACCCTCCAACCATAGTTATGGTTGGTAAATAAATTTAAGAGGCATGGGACAAGTTTTACTTGTCCCAAAAGCCTCCAAAAACAGCCTCCAAGGAAAAATTCGAATTTCCAAGGAGGAGGAATGTTTCATACTCCAAAATCTGAATTACACAACTCTTACACATCACTTACACATACTTACAACATTTAATACAAAATCCAACAACTTCTATAATTACTTTCTTATATCCCAAAATTGATTTATTTATTTATTTTAACAATATGATTACTCACATTAATTCTCCACAATTAAAAGAATAATGAAAGGAGTAAATGCATCACAAAACAAACACATACAAATAATAATAAAAGGAAACACATTAATAAAATACACATTACCCTTGGTCACATTCAAAGGTAATCCCCCCAATGGGACCTAACAAAATATAACACACACACACACAATACATGTTGCTATGGTGACCTTGTTGAATTCATCTAGAATTTCAATGTGGTTGGTCTCCAATCCCCCGATGTTTGTTGTGATATTTTAACCTGCAAAACACAAATACGTCATTTGGCTTCGTGGCCATATTAGAACATCTAACACGATATAAGTATAATAAAAAAATAATCTATACATATGAATCACGACAACATCAAGGAAATAAAAAATATCACTTACAATTTATATCGACAACTATATCACCATCATATAATGTCCATTTCTAGGTCTACTCACAATATCTAAAATCACATGTCCGAACAACATTCAAAATATATTCATGTCAAATAGTATATCATCATCCACATATGGAGTGTCTCTAATAATCATCATACATCATAACTAAATCAAGATCAACAATAATCCATGGTCCAACATCTAACATCATACTAAATCAAAACTATAATAATATATGTAATGTAATCAACAGTATTAAGATTAGTATCAAAAGGTGTCAAAGGGAAGTGGGCACTACTCATTTCTTAATGTTGCGGGATATCCTCAACTGCCAAAATCTCTCAAACATAAACCTCAGATTTTCACAATGGTCCTTTACCATCCTATACATAGTCCAGTCATCCAGGTAAACTTGAAGAAATTTATGGATGAAGTCCTCAAATGCTTGTACCATGATGCACAGAGAACACAGAAGGAAAATTCTTCAATCCAAAATGCATAACCATGTAGGCAAAAACTTCCCCATTTAGTGGCAAAATTTTTCTTTCTCTGGTCTTCCTTTACAATCTTGACTTGGTGATACCCTGAGAACCCATTTGTGAAAGAGTAGACCTTGCTTCTGGCCACTCCCTCTAGAATTTCTATAGTAAAGGGGGTTGGGAAAGGATCGATGACACATACTGCATTCAAATCCCTATAGTCAACACATATTCTTATTCTTCCATCCTTCTTGATACTAATGACCATTGGGCTTATCCATTCTGATTCCTCCATGGCCTCAATGATACCAGATGCTATCATCTTGTCTATTTCTTTTTTGACCCATACAAAAATTTGGATTCATCTGATAAGTCCATCTTCCGAATCGGGTGCACACATTCCTTCAACTTGATCTTCATCTCCCCCAAGGAATGTCAGACATCTTTGAGTTTATGGTACCCACGTGGGAAAAAATCCTAGAACTTGTGCAACAGATCAATGACCTTTGAAACTTCTTTTTCCTACCAATAGTCCCCAATGATAGCTTCCTTAGGTTCTATCTCTATCCCAATGTTAACCTTCTTTGTTTTCAAGGGCTCATGGTAGGTGTGTGCTCGCTCATCAGCACTATCTATGACTTCATGCATACCTTCAGAATGGTTAACATCCAAACTTTCCATTTCCTCACCATCTACTACATAGACCATTTTTCCTTTTTCTTTTTCCATGCACACGCATGCTCAAGTTGTACTTTTTCTGATTCCTCTTCATCAAAACTTGTCTCTAAACCAGATTCTCACTAGTAATTCAAGTATTATATCTTCCATCATAGCACTATCTCCCATCATAAGGCACTTGATTACTTGTAATGCCTTATCCACTGATGGCTTTGTACTCCTATACTTGAAAGCTTGAATGAGATCAACCGCCAACTCTCCTTCCAATTACCTATTTGATGATGTATCTCCGAATGAATATACCATGCATGCATATAACCTTGTAAGGTGGAATACAACTTATGCACCCATAACAAAGGTGGCAATGCTTCTACGCTTCCCATCTAGGTCTTCTCACATGCTTAGATATGAAATGAGGTGGTCTCTTTATCATGGCAGTCTTGAATGACCATGGGCATGTTTTACTCTTGGAGAACCTTATAGAGAAATGTGATTCTTACTTCACGCCATTCTAGGAGGTTCTCCCAATGTGTATCCCACCAAGCATGCCTTGTAGTTTCTGAGTAGGTTATAATTGAGCATTCCCCTTCTCTCATCCTCATTCTTCCACTGAGCCTCCATTTCTCACAAGAAAATTTTCAGGGTATGCTCCTCTAGAGTGACTCGCTAACTTCTTCCCTCCCAGGTGCTTAACTGAGCATGCCTTCATTACACTTGTTAAATTTCCTCTCAATTATCACCCAATCAACTCATAAGTCCCATGCACCCAATTATCACATGCCATGCTAGTGGTATCACTCAAGGACTGAGCATCTTCAAATTGGATAACTCCCTCTGTGGGATGAATTATCTCAGGATCTCTGATGGAGCACACATAGATTCTATCAAGGACTTCTTCTCCTAAGGGTTCAATATAGGGCACTAATTTCCCATCTGTTAAATGGATAATCACCCTTTATTCCTTGTTCTCAAAGCTGATGTACCCCTTGTTAAACCGCAGGTCTGCATTGTTCTTGTAACACCAAGGGCACCCAAGTAATGCTAGGAAATTTTCTACCTCGGCGAGTGCCAAGACTTCAAAGTCCCCAGTGAACTTTGCCCCTTGAATAGTGATAACCACATCCTTCAAGACTCCAATGGGCATTTCCTTTGTCTTGTTTTCCATATATAACACATTCAAAGATGGTTGTAATGTGGGCCTTCCCATTTGATGTCATGCATCTAAGGTGAGAACATTGACCTCCACTTCCTATGTCAATGAGGATATTACTTAGAAGCCATCCATCAACAACTACATTCAATGTAATCTCCTTATCATAGTCAAGGCTTGTGAGGAGGAAGGTTTGCATGTAAAACCTTCCTTTCGTGCTCTTCTCCAGCACATGGTACCTTCAGCCTCAACCATGCTCCTAACAAGGGAATAATATTCTCTTGCCTTAATTTCCTACATACTTCCTTGACCTCATCCAGGTCATCCTTTGGAGCCTCAACATTTTTCCTTTTCTCCAACAGCTTTGATTTCTCCATTAGACATTGGATCTCCCCTTGAAAACTCTGAATCACATCCATAGTATCTTGATACAGCTCCTTCTGATGAGCAAGATCCGGATACTTTCCATGTACCATTTCATCCCTTGAAACCAGTTTCTGTCTTGGTATCTCCCTTGCGCATGTAACCTTTGCTCATGTTGTTACCCGTACAGACTCTAATCCTGACATACCTTCCATTATTGGCCTCTATTGTGGGTCATCCTTCTTTATACTCACCATCCCAGCACCTTTTTCTTTCTATGCTATTAGCTCATATGCTCAAACAACTCTGGGAACTCCTCATACTTATGTTTCTTTCCACACCATGAGCATTGCAATCGATTAGGAAACTCACATTTGTAATGCTCTGTAGATCCACAATTATAATAGGTTCCTCACAGGAACTCACTTCTTCCTCCACCATGGTTACTATAACCATGAAATCCTCTGTGAAAACCTCTTCCATGCACTCCTCCATCTGCGTGCCCTTCATAGCAATGATCATCATCCTTAGAACTACTTGCAAGACTAGTCTTGTGAAAACCAAGATCAATAGCATCATGAATTTGGTCAATCAGTCTTAGTAATCCTTAGTATCATGGGTTGTAGAGGTACAAATATTACAATAACAAGAAACATTCTTCATGGATTGCGTGTGTAGTAGAGGGGCACCTACTTGCATCATGATCCCCATGGAAAATTTCATAGTCTATCACCAGGGCACGTACTGACTTCTGAGGGAAACTATCCTTTGCATTCCCTTCCTCTTCACAGTTTTTACACCACATAACACTACAAGACTCATGCATTGAATTCATAGAAAACTTTTCCAACTACTTGGCCATTGTAAGAATTTGAGCCTCCAGAAAAGGGATAATGCTAGTATCAATGATTCCAACAGCCTCAATGAATAAGGCAAGCTTCCAATGCCTCACGCGGGTCTGTGAAATTTTTATGTGATAAGTCATCATTCTAAATGATGTTATCAATCCTCCAACAAACCATTGAGCATGTTGAGAAGGGTGAATATCATAGGATAGTTTTGACAAGAGAGTTTTAAACCATGCATCATACTCCCACACACTCTCTACCATTCCTTATTGGATCTCCTTCAGAGTGTTGATGCTCTTCTACTCAAATTCAGGGATGTGGAACTCTACTAGGAAGGTGTTATTTAATGTAGTATAGTCCACCACCATTTGATGGGGGTCATATTTCCTATACCAACTATGTGCATGCCCTTGCAACGTCGTTGCAAACTGACTTGCCTTCCTCCTCTGGGGTAGTGATCCCTTTCACGCCATAGTAATTCACACTTGTGCACATGCTCTATAGAAACATCCTCCTAATACCCCTGTAATTTGGTAAGTGTAAAGACATCTCAAAAAAACTTGTGGAGGTGGTTGTCAGGCCCTTGTCCTCCTGATCCAGAGCCTTGGTTTCCTCTAGTGTTTCCTCCTCCACCAGAACCACTGGATCCACTAGGTCCTAACCCACTAGATCCTCCAGATCCTAGGTCCACCATGTCCTCTAGCTCCTATACCACCAGATCCACCAGACCTATAGTTAGAAAATCCTAAAGTGGTCGTGCCTAGTGTTCCCAACGTCCCACTAAACTATGCACCGATGGTTTGTGATATTGTCCCACTACCATTTGTGTGTCCCGTGCCACTCCCAGATGTGATACCCAAACCTTGTGTATTTTCACCTTGTCTAAAAATTCCTCCAAATACTAGGAATGGTTTTGTAGCCATAGATGTTCCTAAATGAGAAATTATATCTCCTAGGTGTAGATCGGTTGCTCCCACCTATACCAACTGGGTTAGTAATACTTCTCCCATGATCTAGAAAACCAAGCACTAGGGGTTGGTTATTAGGTGGGTTCAGATGCATGCCATGGCATCTCCTTTTTCCATGTGATGAGCTTTCATCAGAATTTGAAGGGGCTTCTCTCTCACGCACTTGCCAAGATGGGGTAGCACAGAATGCTCAGGTTCCACATCCTCTATGTGAACCTCAACTCCTTCCCACAAACATCTACCTCCATAGATCCATCACACTTGTAACCTTGTGTTGTCTAGTCATCTCCCTTTCATGAGCTTCACTATACTTGAGTCATCTCTCCTCCCTTTCCTTTTCAGCCATAATGTCTTCCATCTTCCTCCACCCTAGCTTCCTCACCCAGCGCTCAGAGAAGTTTAGCCGGCCATAGGAAATGCCTCTAAACTCAAGGTAATGATCAAAATATTCATTGCCAAAGGAATAACATGTAGGAATGATCCTCTGGGCTCTCTCATGAACTCAAACTCAGTAACTTCTAGGAAAGAATATGTAGAAATGGCATATTCCAGAGTATATCTAGCCAGGACCCTTTTCACCAGTGATCAACAACACATGTCCAAGTCAGATCTGCATCCTGCAACCTCTAGTAATTCTTCTTGGGTCCATACATGTGATCTAAGTACTAACTTGATCTAGATGCATATGCTGAGAGCCATTCATATAGTTCTACTGGGAAACAACAGAAAAATGTTCTCATACAACTCATGGTACAGGTTCTCTTCTACCCATCTACGTGCATCAAACTCAGGTCCAGTGCTTGAAATCTCTTGAGAAAATTCATCCTCCGTGCTCTTGAACCATGCTTCAACACTTTCCAAGGTCAGAACTTTGTCATCACTCATCACAAGGATATCTATGATGTATATCATTTCTCACTACAACTTAGAAAATAGTTCCTAGCAATGAAACCAAGATGTAGTCATTTTTATACCCACAAAATAAAGGAATCCCATGCACAAGACTATCACCCAGCGGGCACTGGGTGCTCACCTAAGGCACACATGGGTGCCGAAGTCCTTTTATGTGAGTCCTTAGTGAGAATACATCCTCTACATATTTAGATGTAAAAAGAAAAGAACTAATTTAGATTCATTCTAAGAGCTAGGATGGTTATCACATCTAGATGCATCCATTTCAAAAGTAGAAGTATTTAATAGAATACATAACTAATTCATAACACAAAGGAAATGCACTAGGATTTATGCTCATGAACCACATATATTCTTTAGAATATAACCTTATATTCATATTTTAATATAGTTTCAAGTAACCACATTACATTCATTGAGCCATAACAGAGTTTCACAGATTGTTATCAACCAAAGTCATGCATTAGGAACCTTAGCTAACCATCTTTACTCTCTTAAAAAAACTGGTTACATACCCATTCCTCTAAATAATGCCCTCACTCCTATAGTTTTATTTAATCCCAACCTAAAGGATCCTTCATTAACAGAGCTTCTTCTTTGAAGTATTGTCCTCCATCTCTTCTTATACTCTCATCTCCTTTTTCATACTTCTGTCTCTCCTTCTTCCTTAGAGCATCTGGGTATCTGTATATAGATTTAGTCTCCACCGCCATGCCTTCTTATAGCCAACAGACGGGTGGTTTGCTAAGTGTCCATGTGGTCCTCCAATGGAGCATGCTTCCTTTGATCTGAGCTCTCCAGTTCCTTCTGCAATGATGGTCTTGTGAGATCCTTCTATCCCAGGCATGAAATATTCCATTCTTGATCCTTGATAGGTGATGTCTTCATTATCCATTCCTTGCTGGGTAGAGGGGTCATGTTCCTTGTGGCTAGTCTAGAACTCACCTATCAAGGATGGCACTTAGTCCCAAAACCCTTCTTAGTCTTATGCACGTTGTGCTTCACGTGCTCTACTAACACAAATTTAATGACCTGATCCTTATACACCTTTCTCTTGCATGCTTTCTTCATAGAGGTCTCTCTTTCTAGGTGCTTCCCACATAGCCTTCTTGTACTTAGCCAATATTTGGAGACAAAATGGAAGTCCCAAGTAAGCACCTTTTGGTCAACCATATTTGGAGGCCTTATGCGTAGATACACCCTTGTTGCAGTCCTTCCTACAATTGCGATAAGTTATACTGGCTTCTAGATCACAAAACTATCTTGTGAGGAGACATTAAATTCTCCACTATGTGTAACAGAAGTTAGGTACAACAAGATTCTAACACACTTGGTTATCAAGGTCACCTCACTTGTAACATCCTCATTTTAGACAATAGAACAAGTCGATTTTTTTTTTTTTTTTTTGAAATGCATACTGGTTCTAAATACATAATTTAGAACTCACAAATCAAATAACCATTCATATAACAGACAACCATATGCAGCTGTAATGACTCGGAGTACCTCCGATCTATTCATTCCATGACTCGGTAATCTACCGATCTATTCATGAGTAATAAGAGTTGGTGTTTTTATTTAACACTTACTCTTGCGGTTCTCTTCCCTAATCTGGGATTCAGAATGCTCTGTCCAAGGAACCTAACTGAATAATTGTTACCATTATTCATCGGCATCTCATCCCTTAGACTAGGTGAATTAGGACAACGCAATCAGCAGCTTGCGATACTTTGGCCAAAGATTTGAAACATACTGTTTATGTCTCGTATTCCTTAACGGCATACTCGTCAATCTGGAATACGTCCTTCACCCCATTCTTATGTTATATAGAATGTCCTACACTGACTACTGTCAGTCCTTCCTTTCACAACTGAATCACCCGGAGGCAGATTAACAAGGTGATAATGTTATATGGATGCCCATGAGGATTAGGGATATGGTGACATACTGGTTCAACCTTGCAGTTCAACCAATGTGTCATGATACCCCGAATGTCCTAGGCAGCCTTATAATATGACCACATTCTTAATCGGTCCCTGAGTAACTCGTGCGAGTCAAAGTGTAAATCTTAGCAATCAATGCAAAGGGTGTCGCCATAAGTCACCTGCATTGTTGTATCTTCGAGAAGATCCTAATCTTCTTGGAGGTACAACCCTGCAGTTGACTTGTGTCGTCAACCTTTAAATCCGCCTCGAAAAGATCTACTCAATAACATGCGTTACGCACTTGAGTTTAAATTACTTTAAAGACTTTTTCCTAAAGTTAACCTTTCCCGATCCCTGGATTCTTCGTCTTAAGACGACCCTCCTCTATAAAACCCATTAAATGGTAGAGGTATTAAGGTCAAGTTCTCATCAAGGAGTCATTAGAATATGCATGATTCTAAAACAACAGAATTGGACAATATCTCATAACCTTTACTTGAGATTGCCATCTGAACTCCATTTGATTTATATCAGTTCTTTAACTGAATTTATATCATACTTATTAGTATAAGGATATAAATGATTAAGAATCCAATTTAATATTGTCCTGTCATACTCAGGACTAGGGATTAGTAATTTAATCCAGCTTGTTTAGCGTTCTGCTTAGGTTCATTTTTTTAACCTATCTTTTAGAAAGACAATTATTTAAATTCAATATTGCTTTCGCTAGAACAATAAGATCTGCTAAACACTCATAAGAATTCAATCACATTTTCTTGTAAGCTTTCATTGTCAATCACAAAAGCATCCGAATTACACAATGATAACATTGCCATTCTGGTATATAAACCGAAGAAGGTCAACTATCAAAAATAGAATACAACACATAAGTATCAAACACTTATTTCCATTCCTTTCAAAACTATACAATTACATTTTATGCAAACAGCATACTTGATACAATGCTTAACGGAAAAGAAACATCTTTCCACATATAGTACATTTATAAAATCAAGCTGTAATTCATTATAATCAATTAAACAATCTGATCATCCTGTCAGATCTGCATTGCTTTTACCACTTACGGCAACCATCTGCAAAAATAGTCAACATGAGTCAGTTCGATGAACTGAGCATGATAAGCACTAACTTTTAAAACAATTGCAATCCATCAATTGTTTTCATTAAACACCCTGTTTAAATGAGATCAATTATCCAAACAAGTAAACATATTCAGACTATGCCTTTGTAATACAAAATGATTACAAATATGTAACTCTATCATTGTTACAAAATAGTCTTAATCACTTCTCTAATATTTCATCAAATATTAAGAATCAAGAACGAAAGTATTAAACAATCATCTTGAATCCAAGATCAGCAACATTGGTCAGATCGTTACATTCATCAGAAAAGGAAATATCATAACAATTCGGGATTCCACCAATATGTTACAAAACAATTTCCCACTGTTAGACAGATATCAACAAGTATTAAATAATAGAAGAGAAAGAACCAATCATTCATACTTCCTTCCACACAAGTTCACTACTGTACCGTCTTTCACATATGAAAACATTCATCCAGTATATATACGAACAAGTCAGACAAGCCACAAGAAGAATCACTGTTAAATAAAAATCGAACACAGCAAAAACTCCTGAACAGCAGCTAATACATCAACAATCCCATAGATCAACCTTAAGCCCAATACTAGTTCCTTTTATACACAGTAAGGCTTTTCGACACAAGTTGAAATCAAGAACTTACTAGTATATCCTGGTAAACAACAACCTTATAACAAGCTATTACTGATGCTTCCATAAGACTATGCATGAGATTACCTTACTAATTTCAACACACACTGCCTCAGTCAATTATCCACTGATCAGAAGGAACATATCAAACAGTACATACATCTGTCAGTCAAAATCGGACTTGAAGTAAAATAAGAATCACCAATCGATCCTTACCTTGGCGCATACAGTCGTTACGTTATTCGATTACAAATTAGGTCAGAACAAAACAGTTCCATACAAGGATCAAACAATGTATAGACAGTGTCCAAGTTCTCAACTGAGGCAAAAGAAGATACAGGTTAACCTTTCCACAATTCCAATACTGATTCGAAAACAGTGGAATTCAACAAATGCATTGCCAATGATTCCTTCACAAAATGGTGCACAAATTAAAACTCAGGCAAAAATTTTAATCACTGATTTCAAACAAAGAATCCAATGAACCACTTGCCAATGCGACACAATGGTATTCTTACGAATAACAGAGATCAAAATACATGTTATTCCCTTAAGTCGCTGGAACAACAATTTCCAAAATTCATCTATATTCAACCATGAACAGTGATTCAAACATAAATCATTCAATCGACTCCACAGAGTCATTCAATTTAAAAACGAATGTAATTCTATATTTACATTGCATACTGTTAACGGGTTAATATCCATAACCACTGAACCCATTAAGCAATATACAAGATGTCAAAATAGTTCATAGAATCCATCTAAGCCATTCAATAAACATTCACGAGTTCAAGTGTAAGCAAATCAGATACCAAAAGAAGCAAGATAATCCAACTCAAACAACAGGATAAACTTTCCAACAGTCCTAATTCAACAAATAAACTGTCCATCATCAAAACTTCAACTGATATCCTAACAATTCAGTTAACAAAATAATGTAAGATCAAATCATCCAGTGCCAACAATGGCAACATTGTAATCAGGCAAAAACAAACCAAAATACAATTTCCAAAACAAAGAATCCAACGATACCCTTACCAAATCTACATTTTCAGCACAAGATGGCATTCATAAGAATCTTCAGAATCATCACTCCAAAGAGTCGATAAACCATAAAACTCTAGATGCAACACGAAGGTAACAGTCAACAAGGTAATCCCGTTACCACAATAACAAGGAAAACAACTTCCACTGAGTCGAAAGGAAGACTACTGTAACACAACAGTTACCTGTTCCTCAAACCATTTTAAAAGACAAAACGAAACCCAAAAAGTATCATTAGCCACTGTCAACAAAAACCACGACAGAGCTTTCAAAGAAGCAATAAACTGAACAATCAAACAGTTCCATCAATATTTCTTCCGACTGTTTCCAAAACAAGAATCAGTGACCAAAAATCAACAACATAACAATGGTCTATACCCATCACAGGAACGATTCATGGGCTCACGCCGAACAGGCCGAGCATTCATACATTTCACATGTTTCGCATAATTTAAGCCAGAATGCAAACACAAAGGAAATAATGCCACAGTTCGAATTTAATAAACACCCATCAAAGGATAAATGAAAAATTCGAACCAGAAGAGATACAGTACCAAAAAAATCACACAAGATCTCCATAGAAAATCATCTAATTTCACAAATCATTTGAACAGAGTTGTTCTAATGAAATCACTTGAAAGACAGCAAGATATTTAAAGGTTAGGGCCTAACATGCCTGTATTTTTGCTCAAATTTCCGAAGCAGACCACTGGAAGAGCTCAAACTTCCTTTTCCTTTTCCAAGTTAGAGCGACCAACAAAATTTTGCTATCTCCATCACATATATATTCTCCTTGCCAGAGAAAAGAGCTAGATAACCTCATACTTGCCATGCAACTCAAAGAAGACTGGTGCGAAGAACCAGTGAACAGGCAGAGAGAAAACCGAAAATCGCGACAAGCCAAACAAACCAACAAACTTCCTGTTTGCATGCCTTCTCGCGAGTTCCGAGCTCGTCTACCGAGAGCATTGAATGCAATTACACCAACTTTCCCGCTCAAACTCCACTTCCACCGACCGCCAGAATTGGCGACAGTCAAATGAAAACTCAAGTTCATTTCCAGTTTTGGCGACCTGCCACGTCGGCACAAGTTAGCCGTTCCCAAAACCTCCGCCAAACCTGTCCCTCATCCTTATCCCATGCATTAAATGTCATAGAAAACACCGCCCATGGTTCGCACCCCTCCATAGGCCCCTTTACATTCTTGATCATAGTTAGGTTAGTATCTTAGGTTAGAATTTAGGATAATACTAATTCTAACCACATTACACATAGATACTAACTTAGGACATTAACACATAGCCTAGGTCTAGGTTAGATTAACACTAATCTAACCCCTAGGTTAGGTTTTAGTTTTAGGTTACTAACCATTAATAATTCCAGTTAGGTCTAACATTCTGTACACTCAGAAAAGACCTAAATCATACCTTCTTGAACAGGGTTAGCTCCTGTTCTGCCGTTAGGCAGAATCGTATGTAACCGAATTATTACCTGGTCCACGATCGAGACCTTCCAGATATACTTCCATATCGGGAACCAATTCATTTCACAAGATCAGCCTGAGTCATACTCCTGACTAGCTTAATCAATGCTTCCATACCTTGCAACCTGTTCAAGGTCTGTGATTTTAATTCATCACAAACAAATTTAAAGCATTACTTGGATCAATTCCACTGATCCAAGACTAGATATTATAGATGGATAACTCTATAATTCATTCCGAGATCAGATTAATACTCAGATACAAAATGAAATAAATAAAAGAGTCTAATCATATTCTGACTCAGTCAAGATCTGCAATCTGCAAAGAAATTACAGTACATATCAAGCATGATTTCTAAATCGAGGAACACATCCTTTTACAAGAAATCACATATCAACACTTGTATGCTCAGGAGAAAGTAACAACAGTTCAGGGTGTTACATGCTTCCCTCCTAAAAAGATTCATCGTCCCGATGAATTACATATTAAATTAACCTTCAGGTCAATCAATTTATTAGTACACAAACAATGTGACTACTTCCATATTAAATAGTTTCAGAAATCAATGTCACAACACATTTTATTCAACCTGAATAAAGTCTGCCTTATCTGGCTTTCATAAATACTTAAAAACAATAAGTTCATAAAAGTATATTTTGTCAACAGATTTCATTCTGTTGCAAAAAGAGAAGGAAAAGCAATTTTCATCTCTTCCAGGTTTTCCCAAGTTGCACTTTCTTCGCTAAACTAGTCCCACTGGACCTTACATTGCTGAATATCACGATTTCTTAAATGCAATTGGCGAGTTTCCAGTACTCGTGTGGGTTTAACCACGATTATTCCTGGGTCTTGGACCTACAAGGAATTCCAATTTAAAACATGTGACAGATCTGAAACGTATTTCTTAAGCAAAGAAATATGGAAAACATCATGCATGCGAGATAAAGCAGGTGGCAATGCTTGATGGTTTGTTCTATTTATTTTTCACTTGTTGATGTCATGATGGATGATTTGTGTGATTTCATATGCGTTGGATTATATAGATGTTGACATGTGAGTTTAATGTAGATGTATTAAATTTAGTGCTTGAAAATGTTAACTTTGAAAATGTTAAGTATTCTTATGAAATGTGATGGAATGTTTAAATAGAGATTAAATGACTATGTATGACATGAATTAAAATGTGACCTCATGATGGACTTTATCAAAATATGACTAATGAGATAGGGTATAATTGAAATGATTTCCTTGATTGGATTGATACATACATGATGGGTATAAGAAAATGTGAAAGCACTTGCATTTGTAGCCTTAACAATAAATATTAAATGGGTTGTTACACAAGATCTTAGTCAAAGAGTGGAATGATGAGGTTGTAATTTCTTAGGAAATGAAAGGGGATTTGTGTACGTGATTAGACTAAGTATACTAGAGGTGCGTGGGCACGAAAAGGCCTATTTAAAGAAGGGTGCATAAAGGAGAAAGTGTGCAGGACAGGGTTCTAGGAGGGTTTTAGTAGAACAAGTGGCAGCGCACGCAAGGCAAGAGAAAAGGTTTTGGGACTTAGCCATATTTGGCATAATAGACAGAACACGAGAAAAGCATGACCTGACTATGCATGCGGAAGTGAATAAGGTGTCATGCTAGAAACATGGTGGCCTAGAAAGGAATATACCTTGTGATGGAAGATTCTAGAAGGCCATCAATGTAAATAGTGGAGAGCTCAAGCCTAAAGAAGCATGCTACCTTGGAGGACCACCTTGGACACTTTGCAATGGATCTACAACTCCTGCGAAGGCTTTTAGAAATTGAGAAAGGCTATAAATACAAGATCCTTGTAAAGGAAAAGGGGGAGATTAGAGAGAGTAGATGAGAGGTGAAGCTATGTAGAAATACATGGAGAAATTTATGGGTTGAACTAGGAGATATGTAGGAAGAATGATGTATCAAGGGATGGGTGCATGTTTTTCTTTTGCATTGTAAGGGACGTAAGTTTAGTCTTGCTACATGGTTCTAATCTACACTATCATTTTGGTCTATAATGACCCTGATAGATGTAATGTGATTACTGGACATGTTCAATTATGAATATATGTGGTTCATGGATCATACATATCTCTTTTTTATGTTCAGTGTGTTTCATATGAATGAGTATAATCATTATGCATCCTCTTTCCCTCATGGTTCAGATCTATCTTTTTAATGTGCTTCTTATCTGGAATGAATACATTTAGTGTAGCATTTACTCAAAGTCTATCAGTTGAATAAGAAGTTTCTTATGTCTTCTATTACACATCTATGATACATTCTTACACAACTCACATAAAAGAGGGGCTCGGTGCACCTGCACGTGCCTTGAGTGAGTTCCCAGCACCCACTGGGTGATAGGCCGATGCACATGGGATTGTCCTTATTTGTTAAGGGGTATAAAAATTGACTACATCTTGGTTCCATTACTGGGACCTCCTTTTGAAGTTGTTGTAAGAAATGGCATGCATCTTTGTATCTATACTATGTGATGATAGAGTGTTTAACCTTTGAAAGTGTTGAAACATGGTTCAAGAGCATGAATGATGAATTTGCTTAGAGATTCAACACTGGACCTGAGTTTGATGCACGTAGATGGGTAGAAGAGAACCTCTACCATGAGTTATATGAAACTTTCTTCCATTGCTTCCTAGTAGAGCTGTATGAATGGCTCTTAGCATATGCATCCAAATCAAGATGGTACTATAAAGTACACATATGGACCCAAGATGATTACCAGAAGATAAGATGTAAATCTAATGTGGACTCATGTTGTGGATCATTGGTGGAAGGGAGTGTTGGCTAGCTACACTCTAGAATATGACATTTCTACGTACTCTTGTCTGGAAGTTGTTGAGTTCAAGTTTCTGAGGGATCCCAGAGGATCATTTCTATGTGTTATTCCTTTGGAAATGAAGATCTTGATCATTACCTTGAGTTTAGAGGCATTTCCAATGGCCAGCTAAACCCTTCTGAGTGCTGGGTGAGGAAGCTAGGGTGGAGGAGGATGGTAGACATTGCGACTAAGAAAGAAAGGGAGGAGAGATGACTCAAGTATAGTGAAGCACGTGAAAGGGAGATTTCTAGACAACATGAGGTTACAAGTGTGATGGATCTATGGAGGAAGACGTTGTAGGAAGGAGTTGAGGTTCACGTAGAGGACGTGGAACCTGAGTAGTCTGTGCTACCCCATCTTGGAAAATGTGGGAGAGAGACCCCTTTGGCTTCTGATGAGAGTTCATCATGTGGAGAAAGAAGAGTCATTGGTGTGCATCTGAACCCACCTAGTGACCAGACCTTGGCGCTTGGTTTTCCAGATCAAGGGAGAAGTATTGTTAACCCAATTTGTATTGGTGTGGAAGTGACCGATCTGCACCCAGGAGATATAATTTCTCATTTGGGACTTCTATGGCTACACATACCATTCCAGTGTTTGGAGGAATTTTTGGGCAAGGGGAAAATACACAAGGTTTGGGAAACACATCAGGGAGTGGTGCGGGACACACATTTGGCAGTGGAACAATCTCATAGACCATTGGCGCACAGTTCAGCGGGATGTTGGGGACACTAGGCATGACCACTTCAGGCCCATTACTAGCTGTAGGAGGGTCTGGAGGTGGAACTGGTGGATCAGGAGGCACAGGACCTGGTGGATCTAGTGGATCTTAGGTGGAGGGAAACACCGAGGAAACACCAGAGGAAACCAAGGATCTAGATCAGGAGGATAAGGGCCTCAGCCACCTCCTCAGTTAATATTTGAAATGTCTTTAAAATTTCTAGACTACCAGGGCATAGAGGATGTTGTAGAGCATGTTCACAAGTGTGAGTTGTTATGGCATTCGAAGGGGATCACAACCCCAGAACAGAAGGCCAGTCAATTTGTAATGACGTTGCAAGGGCACACACATAGCTGGTATAGGAAGTATGACCCCCATCAGATGGTGGTAGATTACACCACGTTGAAAAATGCTTCCTAGCAGAATTCCACATCCTCAAGTTTGAACAGAAGAGCACCAACACTCTAAAGGAGATTCAACAGGGAATGGCAGAGAGTGTGTGGGAGTATGATGCATGGTTTAAAACTCTCCTGTCAAAGTTTTCATATGACATTCACCCTTCACAACATGCTCAATGGTTTTTTGGAGGGTTGATAACACCATTTAGAAGGGAATTATCACATAATACTTTCATAGACCCACACGAGGCTTTGGAAGCTGCTCTACACACTGAAGTTGTTGGGAGCATTGATACTGGTGTTAGCCCTTTTCTAGAGGCTCAAATCACTACCATGGCCAAATAGTTAGAGAAGTTGTCTGTAAACTCTACACATGAGACTCATAGTGGTCTTTGGTGTACATGGATTGTGAAGTAGAGGGGCATGCTAAGGATAGTTTCCCCCAAAAAATAGTACGTGCCATAGTGGTAGATTGTGAAATTTTTCATGGGGACCATGATGTGAGTAGATGCCCCTTTGTTACAGTGCACAATTCAGAATAATGTGTCTTTCTATTGTAATATCTGCACCTCTACAACTGATGATACTAAGGATTTTAGGCTTATTGACCAGATCCATGAGGCCATTGATCATGGTGTGCGCCAGACCAACCTTGCCAGTGGATTCCAAGGAAGATGATCACCATTATGAAGGATGCACGAATGGAAGGGATGTGGGAGAGGTTCTCACAGAGGATTCTATTGTCAGAGTGACCATGGAGGAGGAAGAATTGAGTTCCCATGAGGGACCTGCTATAACTGTGGATTTACAAAACATTACAGGAATGAGTGCATAGAGCTATTGTAGTGCTCATGATGCAGAAAGAAGCACAAGTATGGGGAGTGCCTTGAGTTTTTTTAGCACATGAGCCAGCAACAACAAAAAGACAAGGGCACCACGATGGTGAGTGTAAATAAGGCTGACACACAGTGGATGCCATAGGTGACGCGTGAGTCAGGATTGGATCCTGCTTTTGTGACAACATGAGCAGAAGCAGCACGTGCCAAGGAAATACCAAGGAAAAGGACCCTAGTTTTAAGGGAAGAAGTGGTACATGGGAAATACCCAGACCCTTCTCATCAGAAGGAGGTGTATCAAGAGACAATGGATGTCATTTGGAGTTTACAGGGAGAAATCCAGTGTCTAAAGGAGTAGTCCAGGCGGCAGGAGCAAAGGAGGAATGTTGAGGATTCGTAAAAGGACCTGGATGAGGTCAAGGAAGTATGTAAAATGTTAAGGCAAGAGAATATTATTCCCTTGCTAGGAGAATGGATACGAGAAAAGATGCCATGTGCCTGAGTGGAGCATGAAAGGTAGGTGTTGCATGTAAACCTCCATCCCCATAGCCTTGATTATGAAAAATAAATCACACTTAACGCAGTTGTGGATGGTTGGCTTCTACGCAACATATTAATTAACACGGGAGTAGAAGTCAATGTTCTTATGTTGGATGCCTGACATCATATGGGAAGGCCCAAATTGCATCCATCTTTGAATGTGTTGTATATGGAAACAAAACTAAAGCAATGCCCATTGGAGTATAAAAGATGCAGTCATTACCATTCAGGGGGCCAAGTTTACTGGAGACTTTGAAGTCTTGGTGCTTGTCGAGGAAGATAATTTTCCAGCATTTCTTGGGTGCCCATGGTGTTATAAGAACAACGCTGACCTAAGGTTCAACAAAGGATATATCAGTTTTGAAAAAGGAAGAATGGGTCATCATCCCTCTAATGGATGGGAAGTCGGCACCTTACACTGAAACCTTTGGGAGAAGAGGTCCTTGATAGAATTTATGTGCACTCCATCAGAGACCTGGAGATAATTCACCCTACAGAAGGGAGTTATCCAATTTGAGGATGCCCAGTCTGTGAGTGATACCACAAGCATGGCATGTGACAATTGGGCACATGGGACCTATGAGTTAATTGGGTGACAGTTGAGGGGGTCTGTAAAATAAGTAAATAAGGCACACTCACTTAGGAGTCTAGGAGAAAAGAAGTTACCAAGTTACTCTGGAGGGGCATACCTTGAAATTTTCTTATGGGACATGGAAGCTCAATGGAAAAATGAGGATGAAAGAAGAGGGATGCTCAGTTACAACCTACTCAAGACTGCAGCGTGCTGGTGGGCTACACATCAGGAGAGCCTCCTAGAGTGGTGTGAGGTAAGAATCATGTTCTCTGTA
This sequence comes from Taxus chinensis, assembly GCA_019776745.2. Classification (NCBI taxonomy): domain Eukaryota; kingdom Viridiplantae; phylum Streptophyta; class Pinopsida; order Cupressales; family Taxaceae; genus Taxus; species Taxus chinensis. The sequence continues at coordinate 320,766,631 of CM034157.1, read as the reverse complement.
AGGTTTTCTAGAAGCAACGTGCCCACGGTCATTCAAGACTACCATGGTAAAGAGACCACTTCATTCCATATCCAAGCATGTGAGAAGGCCTGGATAGGAGGTGCAGAAGCCTTGCCACCATCATTATGGGTACATAAGTTGTATTCCACACTACAAGGTTGTGCGCGTGCATGGTATATCCATTCAGAAACACGTCGCCAGACTTGTAATTGGAAAGAATTGATGGCTGATCTCATTCAAGCATTCGAGTATTGGAGTACAAAGCCATCAGTGGATAAGGCATTACAGGTTATCAAGTGCCTTACAATAGGGGATAGTGCTATGGTGGATGATAGAATACAAGAGTTGTTGGGTGAAGCTGGGTTAAAGGTGTGCTTTGAGGAAGAAGAATCATAAGAGACACAACTTGAGCGCTCGTGCATGGAAAAAGAAAAGGGTAAGATAGTGTATGTAATTGATGGCGAGGAAGATGGAAAATTTGGATGTTAACCATTTTTTAGGGACATGTGAAGTGATAGATAATGTTGATGAATAGGCGTGGGCCTACTATGAACCACTAAAAACAAAAAAGGTTAACATTGGTACAAAAGAGGAACCTAAGGAGGCCATCATCAGGGATTATTGGTCGGAGAAGGAGGTCTCTAAGATCATTGATCTGTTACATGAGTTCCAGGATTTATTCCCTCGTGGGTATCATGAACTCAAAGGCATTCACCATTCCTTGGGGGAAATGAGGATCAAGTTGAAGGAGGGTGCACACCTGGTTCAAAAGAGGCCATACCGAATGAATCCTAACCTATGCGTGAAGGTCAAGGAAGAAATAGATAAGATGATAGCATCAAGCATCATTGAAGCTGTTGAAGAGTCAGAGTGGGTAAGTCCAATGGTCATTAGTATCAAAAAGGATGGAAGGATAAGGATCTGTGTAGACTATAGGGAGTTGAATGTAGTTTGTGTCATCGATCCTTTTCTAACCCCCTTCACTAAAGAAATTTTGGAAGGAGTGGCCAGACATGAAGTCTATTCCTTTACAGATGGATTTTTCAAGGTACCACCAGGTTTAGATCACAAAGGAGGACCAGGAGAAGACAATTTTCACCACTGAGTGGGGAATTTTTTCCTATATGGTCATGCCCTTTGGGTTGAAGAATGCACCTGCTATGTTCTCACACATTGTGGTACAAGCATTTCAGGACTTTATCCATAAATTTCTTCAAGTCTATCTAGATGATTGGACAATGTATGGGCTAGTAAAGGACCACTGTGATAACTTAAGATTAATTTTTGAGAGATGTTGAGTAGTTGAGAATATCCCTCAACATTAAGAAATGTGTCTTTTCTACCCCATTTGGAGCATTATTAGGGCACATCATATGTAGAGAGGGAATACTAGTAGATCCCACCAAATTTGTTGTCATTGTGGGGTTAGGGGAGCCTACTAGCCAAAGTGCAGTGTGCGGATTCCTTAGGCATACAAGGTATTATAGAAAGTTCATCAAGGGATATGCCAGGATAGTTGTGCCCTTAGAAGATTTGCTTAAACACAAGAGCACTTTCCTTTGGGTAGAGGCGCAATAGAAGGCATTTAATACTTTAAAGAATAATCTTTTCACCATGCCCATACTACGATTCCCTTCTTGGGATAAGCCTTTCCATGTTCATGTTGATGCCTCAGGCACAACCATTGGAGAAGTTCTGGCACAACTAGGTGAAGGGATTTTTGATCATCCCTTGTGTTTTGCCAGTAGAAAGTTAACACCAACAGAAAAAAATTACACAACTACTGAGTGCAAAGCTTTATCCATGATCTATGCACAACATAATTTTAGGCAATATCTGCTGGAAACACCCTTTATATTCTACATGGACCACATGACACTAAAATACTTAGTCAATAAGCATGTTCTTCAAGGGCGCATATGTCAGTGGGTCCTATTATTTCAAGAATTTTAGTTCACCGTGGTTGTGACAAAAAGAGTAATTTTGGACCTGATCATCTGTCTAGGATTAACTAGGGGAGGACACACAAAGCATTGAGGAGACTATGCCAGATGCACAACTGTTTAGGTTGCGGTGCGTGCCCTCAGATTTGGAGGACATTACAGTATTTCTTAAGATAGGTGTGGCACTAGAAGGAATGAAGGCCTTGGAGAGGAAACAATTAGCCATACATGCGTCACACCTTACATGCTGATTAGCAGAGATATATACAAATTGGGTTGTGATGAGGTTTTACACCAATGCATGCTAGAACATGAGCACATTACAATTATGGAAGAAGCACATGGTGGGATCGTAGGAGGACACTATGCAGGAAATGTAACCATGCGGAAAGATTTCTTCTTGCAGGGATTTGGTGGGAAACCATTTACCAAGATTGTATTGAGTTTTGCAAGGCCTATGACCATTGCTCAGTGCCTTGGAAAACCTAGGAAAGAGGGATGAAATGCCCTTACAACCAATAGCCAGCACTGCGAAACCATTTGAGAAATGGGCTATCCACTTTGTAGGGCCAATCTCACCAAGCGGGGCACGAAGGACTAGTTCGCGGTATATCATCACTTGCACTGATTATTTGACATAGTGGGCAGAGGAAGCACCTACAAAGGATTATACAACGGCTACAACTATTAGATTTTTATGGGAAAATATAATCAAGTAGGTATGGATGCCCATTGAGTTTGACAAGTGATAGAGGTACACACTTTCTCAATGAGACGGTCAGGATTCTGTTATCAGAATTTATGGTGGCCCATCACAAGACTACCCCCTATCACCCTCAAGAAAATGGAACTACTGAGGCATTTAACAAAATACTTAGTCACACATTGACTAAAATCTGTGATGTTGGTAGACAAGATTGGGATGAAAAAATATCATCCGTTCTTTGGGCATATAGGACAACCTACAAGAGCTTAAATAAGGCCACACCATTTCAATTGGCATTTTTCATGGAGGTTGTCCTACCAATTGAATTCATGTTACCTTCACTGCGTATAGCATGCATAGGAGGATTAGCCGATGAGAAAAGCACTGGAAGAAAGGATTGACAAATTAATGCAGTTGGGTGAAAGATGGTCACTTTCTAGGTGGATCTAGAAGACTGAAAAAGCAAAACAAAAGGCATGGCATGATCGTCACATCAAGAACAAGAAGTTTGAGGTTGGGTAGATGGTTTTTCTATATGATTCTAAGTTTCTACACCATCCTGGGAAGCTAAAAGTCCATTGGTTGGGCCCTTACATCATCTCGTACATCCTCGATTCAATGGTGCATGCTAGTTGCAAGTGATTGGATGGGATGAGATTACCAGGACACTTCAATGGGAGTAGGCTGAATCCCTACTATAAATAAGTCTTCTTGGTGTTTGTAAATAAGGTAGTATTTGTTAGGAATTAGAGAACAAATATGTAGAAACAATTCCTCAAACCACATCAGTAGGAAACTATATATAGCAAAATTATACTTGCAGAAATATAACAACATAAATAAATAATGTACAAAAGAAGACAAGATAATGATTTAATGTGGTTCACCCAATGTGGGCTACATCCACCAAGAACTTTTTCAGATTTTATTATCAACAAGAGTAAAACAACTCTCACAGTCTTCTCTTAGTTATGAACTCACAACAGAATTCCAAAGATGCTAAACCACATCTAAACCACAATTGACACCCAATTGCTTAACCTTGATCACTCTTGATCACCTCTTGATCATCAAGACTCAAGACCTCTTGAACACACAAGATATCTTCAAGATACCCTAACACCTCTATTTATAGGATTACAATCCTTTTAAGAAGTCCTAAATCCAACTCTAGAAGTTTGAAATTCGAGATCTTTCAACTTCCCATGGATGGAAAAACAGTCCCGACGTTGACAAGCCAATTAACAACATGTTAACAACGGCACGACATCTGTAACAACGTCACAACATATGACTGCAGAATGCTCCTAAAGTTTCCAAACTTAACTATTCGAGCTCCAACACTTCAACACTGATTCAAGAAGACCAAAAAATAGGCTCCACACCCCAACAATCTCCCACTTGGAGACTGTTTCCACTGAGAAAAGTTCTTAACCCTTCATTATCAACCATGAAGGCCAATCAAAGTTGAACACAACTTCAAATTCTTCCCTTGTGACCAGCCTTGGTCATCATATCCGTAGGATTCTGACTGGAATTAATCTTTTCCAGCTTCAATTTATATTCTTCCAAAGTTTCCTTAATGAAATGATATCTCAACTAAATGTGCTTTGTCCTAAAGTGGAAAGTGGAGTTCTTTGTTAAATGAATAGTACTCTGAATATCATTGTGTAGTCTCCCAAATTCTTGTTTATGACCCAACTCATTAAGAAACTGTTGTATCCAAATCATCTCCTTGTTTACCTCTGTGGCAGCGACATACTCAGCCTCTGTGGGTTGACAAAGCCACAACCTTTTGTAACCGTGAAATCTAACTCACTGTTGTATCACCAACCGTAAATACATAACCTGTTCATGCTCCTCCTGCTGTCCAAATATCCTGCCATGTCCGAATCTACATATCCATGTAATGTAGTGTCTAATCCACCAAAACACAATGTTGCTCCCATGGTCCCTCTCAAATATCAAAGGATCCACTTTACTACCTGCCAGTGCTCTCTACATTGATCACTCATAAACCTTCTCACTGCTCCCACTACATGGCCAATGTCAGGCCTAGTGCATACTATAGCATACATCAAGATACCAACTGCTAATGAGTACGGTACCATGGACATCTAGATTCTATCCTCACTCAGTCTTGGGACTCTGCTCCTTTGATAATTTAAAGTGACATGCCAAAGGAGTACCAACCGGTTTAGCATCTTGCATACTAAACCTCTCCAAAACCTTCTTTATGTACTCTTCTTGAGATAATACCAGCTTCCTCTCCTTCCTGTTTCGAGTTATTCTCATACCAAGGATTTTTTTTGTATGCCCCCAAATCCTTCATATCAAAGGAGTCACCTAGCTGTTTCTTGAGTACCTTTATTTCCTGCATGTTCTTCCCTATAACAAGCATATCATCTACATACAGGCACAAAATAATATAACTACCATCAAGAAACTTCTTGATGTACACACAATGGTCTGAGTGACACCTGAGTAACCCTGCTCCTGCATAAAATTGTCAAACTTCATGTACCACTGCTGTGGAGCTTGTTTCAGGCCATACAAGCTCTTCTTCAATTTGCACACTAACCTCTCCTTCCCTTTGACCTCATAACCCTGTGGCTGCTGCATGTACAATTCCTCCTCCAACTCACCATGAAGGAATGTAGTCTTCACATCCAACTGTTCTAAGTGCAGGTCTTCTACTTACTGACTAAACCAAGAACAGTCCTAATAGAAGTCATTTTAACAATAGGAGAAAAAATTTCATCAAAGTCTATACCTTTCTTCTATGCAAATTCTAAATCCCTTTGACCACCAACCTGGCCTTGTATCATTTCCTACCTCCATCTTCCTTTTGGATTCTATACACCCACTTATTCTGTAATGCTCTCTTTCCCTCGAGTAGCTCCACTAGATCCCAAGTCTAGTTTTCCACAAGAGATCTATGCTCTTCATCCATGGCTTGCTCCCACTTCTTCCTAGCATCCACATGCACTGCTTCCTCAAAGCACTCTAGCTCTCCACTGTCAGTGAGTAATAAATAATTCAAAGTATGGAGTAAATCATTCAGGTTCCCTTCTTACCCTAGAAGACCTTCTCACCTCAGGAGTTTGGGGTTCCTGATGAGTAGGTACCTGAACTAGCTGTGCTGGAACATGCTGAACCTGAACAGGCCCCTTAGACACCTTGTTGTCCTGCAATGTCCTCTAACACTGTGTATTCTTTCTTTGATTCCTCTTTATGTTCCTGCAACTGATCTTTATACATGAATTTTTCATTAAAGACAATATCTCTAGACCGAAATATTTTCTTGTCTTTAAGACTCCAAACACGGAAACCAAAGTCATCTTCACCATATCCAAAAAAGGTGCATTTCTTAGACTTAGCCTCTAACTTGGTCCTATCATCTTTATCAATGTGAACAAATACCTCACATCCAAATACTCTAAGAAATGAGTAATCAATTTTCTTACCAAACCAAGCCTCCTCAGGTATACCTCCATCCAAGGCCATAGAGGGTCCTCTGTTAATCAGATAAACAACTGTGCTTACCGCTTCCACCCAAAACATGAGTGGCAACCCCGCATGTAATCTCATGCACCTAACACGCTCCATGATTGTCCTGTTCATTCTCTCTGACACTCCATTTTCCTATGGAGTATTTGGAACCGTTCTTTGCCTGCAGATCCCATTTACCGAACAGTAATCAAGAAATTCATTGCTGCAATATTCCCCTCCATTATCCGACCTGAGACATTTCAGCTTGAGACCTGTTTCATTCTCAACCAAGGCTTTCCATCTTTTGAAAGTTTCAAACACATCAGATTTCTTTCTAATGCAATATACCCAAACTTTTCTAGTTACATCATTAATGAAAGTGACATAATAACATGAACCACCAATAGAGTTTACCTTAGTATGGCCCCCATACATTTGTATGCACTAACTCCAACTTACCCTCCTTCCTGGTAGGTCCAACCTTGAGGAATATCACCCGCTTCTGTTTCCCATAAACACAGTCCTCACAAAATTCCAAATCTAACTCCTTTAATCTGGGCAACCTGTCCTTTATAATTTGCATGCCCTTATGACTCATATGATTGAGTCTCTGGTGCCACAAAGTTGCATCTCCATCTGTAGAAACTAAATTACAATAATCAGCACCACTGGTTAAATACAAAGTACCATTTTTCTTACCTCTTGCAACCACAAGAGCTCCCTTGGTAACCTTCCAAGAATCCACTGTAAAACTAACCAGTATAGCCATCACTACCTAGCTGTCCCACTGATATCAAGTTCCACCTCAACTTAGGCACATGCCTGACATCCTTAAGTAGCCATGTGTTCCCATTCTACATTTCACCCAAACACAACCTTTCCCTACTATGCTGCATGGTTCATCATCACCAAGATATACATGTCAAAAATCACCTTGAACAAAATTAGAAAAGTAATGTCTATGTGGGGTGGCATGGAAAGAAGCCCCTGAATCTAACACCCAAGATTCAACAATATTATCTAAAGAAAGAATTAAGGTATCTTAACAAACATCACCTGCTGCCAAATTTACCTCTTTAGTTTCCCTCCTTGTTCTTCGTATTGGAAGAGCCCAACAATCTTTCTTAGCATGACCAACCTTCCCACAATGCCAACATTCTAACTTACTCTTGGACTTTGACCTTCCACAATCATTCGACTTCCCATGGTTACCTTTCCCTTTGTTCTTTTGTCTCCCTCTGCTCTCCACCGTCAAAGAATTTCTAGAAGTAGAAGAATCTCTCGGTGCTCTTCCTTCACATTTCCTTGCTTAGGATCACACCTATTACATCCTCAAACTTCAACTTTGATTTACTAGAGACTGAATTACTTACAACCATAACCAAGTTGTCCCAGCTATCTGGTAAGGAGCACAAAATCAACAAAGCCCTGACCTCATCATCAAAGTCAATTTTTACCGAGTTTAACATACTCACAACCGTATTAAATTCATTCAAATGATCAACAACATAACCATTCTCAGACATCTTCATATTAAATAAATTTTTCATCAAAAATATTTTATTAGAGGCAGAGGTTTTTCATATAACTTCCCCAATGCACTCATGAGACCTTCCATGGTCTTCTCCTACGATATGTTGAAAGCAACTGAAGATGCAAGGCATAAATGAATTACCCCGAGTGCCTTTTCTATCCAGCAACTCCTAATCCTCATCCAACATGGCTGTAGGTTTCTTTGTCTTTTCCAGCCAAAGGAACATGGAGGTCCTTCTGATATAAGTAATCCTCCATTTGCATCTTCCACAAACCAAAGTTTTTCCCATTGAACTTCTCAACCCTCGATCTGCCCTCATCTACCATAGCTCCCACTCAAGCTAAACTTTCCCTGTGATTTACAACTTCAGAAAAAAACCACCAAATCTCTAATACCAATTGTTAGGAATTAGAGAACAAATATGTGGAAAAAATTCCTCAAACCACAGCAGTAGGAAACTATATAGCAGAATTATACTTGCAAAAATATAACAGCATAAATAAATAATGCACAAAAGAAGAGGACTATGCATGTGTAGTGGACTGTGTATGCGTAGAGGATTGTGCATGGGTAGATGATTGTGCATGGGTAGAGGATTGTGCCAGTAACCACATTACTTTTTAAAAATTTTGCATGCGTAGAGGACTGTGCATCTATTTTATTATAGGGTGTTGTGATACAAAGTATGGGCCTATAAGAAAAGAGTACATTGGCAGTAGAAGTTGCAGTGAATGGTCCATTTAAGGTACTAAATGCATGTAAGGTTAATAGGTGTGTAGAGAAGAGATGGATTTAAAAGGTTGGTGTCAAGAAATCCTTGAAGAAACCACATATAGGAAAAAGGAAGAGCACAAGAACAACATGAGGTAGGAAAGGGAAAAAATAGGGAAAAGGAAGGAAGAAGTGCCTTCGGCGCTATGAACGTGAGCATAAGAGTCTTCAATCGGGTTGGATTTTTGCATGCCAGAAGGTTTTAAAGGGGTTTGCGTGTAAGATTTGGTGTGTGGGATAAGGCACTTAAGACTAGTTTAGTGGAAAACTCCACATTTAAGGTTGAAGTATGGTGGTAGGTGAGATAGCATTTAATCCTAGGAAAAGAGAAAAACTATAAATAAAAGGTCAAACACTTCATTATTTACATTGTGATTATAAAGGAAAGAAATATCTTGTGAACTAGGGCATCCAAAGAAAGATATTTGCGACGAAGGAAGCATTTGAGAGATCTAAAGTTCATAGCTAGAGTAATTATGTAAACCAGTAGGAAAGGAGTACATCAGGAATGGAGAAGTTAAGTAAGCAAGTGCCATCTTGTGGAAGGTTTTTTTTCTAGTTAGGGTTTGGTGACTAGGGCATAGAGTTAGAAGGATTTTTTTGCAAAGATTAAGCTTAGGGATGGATAAAGGGGTAAAGAAGAGCAAGAGGGAGAATGCTCTAAGTACTAAAACTAGTCAGAAGATGGCACCCAAAAAACCAACCATCTCACCAAAGAAGAAAAAATAGAAGGGTAAGGGAAAACAAACAACAGCCATCGAGAGAACAAATGAAGAATGGTACGCAAAGATGTAGTACCCTGACGTGGTGTTGCTAGGAAAATAATCGGAAGAAATACCTAATAAATATGACCATGTGTGACTATAATCACTATCACACAGTACTACAATAAAGAAGAATATGGCCTTGGAATTGGTACAACCCAACCAACAAGAGAATGCCAGAAGGCATGCCCATTTACAAGCGATCGAGGTAAAGGTTAGAGTTTGAGAAGGCAAGGGTTACTGTACAACTTTATGAAACTGCCATACTTCAGAAAACCTGATAACTTCTACCAATGGCTAATGGCACGCATTCATGCGAAGAACAATTTTTTTTTGTGGGGGTGCACAAGATGCACATAACCTCCCCAGCTAATTTCCAATTTCACATGTCTTATCTGCGAAGGGGGATAACATTGACAATAACCTAAGAGACATATGAAGGCCATCAAAGAAATAATTGATACATATAACTATAAGAAAGGATTACGATAATTTGAACATCATTGAGATCGTAGAACCCCGTATGATCAGGATGGCCATGTGCACTTTGGTAACCAAAGCTTAATGAAAAAAGAGAGATGGACTCAAGTGAACAAGAAATGGCTGAATTGTGTGACAAGAAAATATTTGAGGGGACCATCTACAACTTATCCACTTTCATTGCGGATGAAATCATCAGTAGCACATAAGAAGGTGAAAATATACTATTTGGTAATTTCCTCCTCATAATTTTCTTCTCAGAAATTGGAGTGCTCGATGGGCCGGCAAGGTTTGTTTGGGAGTACTCAGAAGAGGATCCCTCACCTGTGAAGCAGTTCAGAAATATACTTGTGAGAAAATGATAGCCACTCACAAGGCATCGTTTAGAAGAGAATGGTACAAGAGAATAAGGGATGTGTTTAGGGAATAATGAAGAATTCTAGAGAAATTACCCACACTCGTGCAAGAAGAAGTAGAATTCACAGTATATCAACACTTTTTCATTTATAGATTTAGGTTGACAGATGAAATAATGATCCCATTATGCAAGCTTACCTTCTTCTTCACCATGCTATACTTCCAAGTGGGGGTGAACAAATTCAAAGAGGCAAAGAGACTAAGGTTCAACCTTAGCAAGGTGGATCAAGACCATAGGGAATTGTGCAAGAAGTCGGTTTACCCCAAGAAGCATGCCTACGTGGAAAGATATGTCTCCCACGAGATACAAATGATGAAACCAATGACTTTTCCAATCACTAGAGGGATGCAACAAGGATATACCTTCGCATCTGGCCAAAAATTTGAAAAGGGTGCATACTTAGAAAATGATGTATCTATCCCTGAGGACCCCACAGGTAGAAAGAGGCCCACACCAAAGAAGAGGGGAAGGGAAGAGGTGCAGAAAGCACCAAGTGTTCAGGACTACACATAGCAGTAAGCGCACGTGGGGACAAGTGACTAAGCCTAAGTACTTATACATGGAGAAAGAAGTCCCTAGTGAAAGTAAAGGGCTCTAGAGGAAGAAGCATCAGAGCACGAGGAAACCATCACCCAGGAGAGGTTAGCATAGGAGGAAGATAAGGAAGTAGAATCTCCTTCCAAGAAGAAGTAGAAGGTGACAGAAGAAAATGATTTGAAGGATACAGAAATATTGGGGGCCTATACAGGCAAGATGGATGATGATGATGAAGATGAACACGGAGGTGAAGACCATCCTATCTATGAGGTTAGTGACTCAGAGAAGAAAGGAGAGGAAGAAGAAAATGAATACATCATTTCCAAGAGGGAGAATAACAAGGAATAAGAAGATACCTAGAAAAGGGGGGTAAGTGAGGAAGTCACCAAAGAAAAAAGGACCCCAAGAATCACTAAGGAACAGATAGACAAGGCCATGAAGAAGGAAGTCACCAAGATCATTAAAGACCTGATAGAGAAAGATATGGAGCACAACGCAGACCTAGTGATGAAGGAAGCAAAGGAGGGAAGCATAGAAAAGGAATATGGTAGTATGGGAGGGGATCCCACTTTGGCTGTGAAGCTTTCCTAAGGCCACTCGCACAGGGAGAAAAAGTGCAGAGGCACCACAGGTTCAGAGGATGGGCTATATTGATGACCCAAACAATGTGTTGCGTGAACGCTTTCAAAGCACCATACCAACAGAGTAACTCTTGGCTATGACATCATTTGATGAGGAAGGTGCATACCCTTAGACAAGGAAAATGCTCTCTTGGGAATTTGAGTCCCACATCGATGAACCAGAATTTGAAGTAAGCCAAGGAGAAATAATGAAGGTACCAGAGTCAAAAGGTGACAACCCCTTAGTTAATGCTTAATGAATTTCAGATGAACAAATTTGCAATGCATTGAATAAATTTTTAGTGAAATTAGAGGCTAGACTCTTCGGGAGGAACAACAGAGTAAAGTTCATAGAAGAAAAGATGGAGAAGAAGGAAGAGGAGATGGAGAAAATAACTAAGGATTTAAAATATAAGGGACTAGTTAGCGCTCAACTAAGGCGTGAGTTAAAGGAAGAGAATTCAATGGTACGCGAAGTCTCCAAGAAGGTGGAGATGATCACAAGTTCCATTATCTTGAAGCATCCAAACTTGACACCATCCGCGTAGAAATATGAATCAATCCTGCAATTCTTAGAAGATTTAACTCAAATTCTCACAATGGAAAGACAACCACTGGCCTTAGAGTTTATAGAGGAGGCATCAACATATAAATAAAAATAGGACAAGATGGACATTGTGGCCATAATAGCCCAGTAAAATAAATTCCTCATGGATGTAAAGCTCTTCACACTAATAGTAGAGGCTTCCTTTGATAACTATACTGATAAAGACAGAGTGGTGAGAATTCTGGTCACCACCCATGAAGAAGAGCTCAAGGAATTATAGGAGAAACACAAGGGGAATAGGGTGGGATGTGACAATATTATAGCAAAGGTTGAGAAGAAATTGGAGGCTATTGAGCCCTTGTAGGGCTCAATTAAGAACCAGCTTAAAGAAATATATCCCCAGATCACCCATAGGCTGGACACACTTGAGGATATGGGAAAGCAATTAGAAGAGGTTGTGGAAACCATGAGTTCCAAGGGCGAAGGGATAATATTTGAAGAGGTGAGTGCCCTATTCAGAAACCTCTGTTAGCAAGCACAGAGTGAAATCAATACCTAAAAGAAGTTAGAGGTAGACTTGATGAGATATTTCTCCCTCCTCTTGCAGAAATAATCAAAGTTCTCCATTCTTTCATTCTTCCCAAAAATTCTTCATTCCTTTATTCTTTCTCCAAAATATTCAAGGATGGTCATTATTTATTCCTTGATAAAATTTTCCCACAGATGAAGAACATGCATAGTGTTGGGTGATGTTAGGCCCCTAATTTATTGGTCAAGTATAGAGAGGCACATGGGCATGCAATGCCTATTTGAAGAAGGGAGTGCAAGGAGAAAGCACGCATGGCAAGGTTCTAGGAGGGTTTAGTAGAACAAGTGGTGCATGTGCAAGGTAGAGAAAAAGGTTTTGGTACTTAGACATATTTGGCATAACAGACAAAACACGAGAAAAATGTGACCCGACTGTGCATGTAGAGTGGATAAGGTGCTAGCCTAGCAACAGGGTGGCCTAGAAAGGAATATAACTTGAGATGGAATATTCTAGAAGTCCATCATTATAAAGAGTGGATATATCGAGCCTAAATAATCATGCTACCTTGGAGGACCACCTTGGACACTTGGCAATAGGTATGTAACTCCTACAAAGGCTTGAAGAAATTGAGAAAGGATATAAATAAAAGCACCCAGTAAAGGAAAAGGAGGAGATTAGAGAGAGTAGATGAGAGGAAAATCTCTACAGAAATACAGGGAGAAATTTATGGGTTGGACTAGGAGATCTGTATGAAGAATGATGTATCAAGGAATGAGTACATGTTATTATTTTGCATATTAAGGGACGTAAGTTCAGTCTTGCTACATGGTTCTAATCTACACTATTGTTTTTATCTTTGATGACCTTGATAAATGTAATGTGATTACTGGACATGTTCAATCATGAATATATGTGGTTCATAGTTCATACACATCTCTTATTGTTATATGAATCAGTGTAATCATTATGCATCCTCTTTCCCTCATGGTTCATATCTATATTTTTATATGCTTCTTATCTAGATGAATATATTAGTGTATCATTTAATCAAATCTCGCAGTTGAATAGGAAGTCTCTTATGTCTTCTATTACACATCTATGATACACTCTTACAAAACTCTTATAAATGAGGGGCTTGATGCATACACGTGCCTTGGGTGAGCACCCAACACTCACTGGGTGATAGGCCGGTGCACATGGGATTTTCCTTATTTGTTAAGGGGTATAAAAATTGATTAAAAATCCTCTCTCCCATTATTCTGTAGATATTTAAATACCCCCCGAATATGTCGGGATACGATGGATATGGCCGACCCATTTCTAGTATTAAAGCATATAACTATTAGATGGGTGGAAAACAATAGTCACCCTTGCTCTCTACATGGGTAGATAACTATTCAACCACCCACCTTAAAACTCCTCCTTGTCATGGGACCAATTTTGGTTCCTCAGTAAGGATCGAGAAAATTTATCAAATTACAAGACAACACATTAGTATACAGTCTGACCAACTCCCACATTTAGATAAGGAATATTTAGCGCATTACGATAGAAGTGAACAATGTTTCTAAAGAATGAGTTAACCTTTTGATAGGACACAAGGAAATGTTGATGTATTTCTTCAAAAAAAAATATTACCCTTCCTACAGTTGAAAATTTTTCCAATTAGGGGTGGATAAACAATGAGTAATTTATAGTTGGATATCATATCTGTCAGCATCCTACAAAGGTTCAACAATGTACACCAAAAAAAAACACCACTCCATCAATGGGTGAAGTCATCTTGGCATTGGTGGGCAAGGTCAAGGAGTTGGAAATTTCCCAAAATATTCAAACTTCATAAACTAGGCAAGGGAATATTCCTTTCTACCCATATAACTATGGCCAAGTGCTTACTGCACCATTTCCTCTGGTTTACACGGGAATTTCTAACTGGGTGAGGCACCTTATCTATGTCCCCCATGCTATATATGGATACCCTCCATAGGCACCATCCGGAAGTGCATTCTCAAATGCCAATCCATCTGGAAATGTAATGTTCCCTGCCTATGTGCCTTAACATCCATATCAAAATAATCCTCCCCCTTACATGCACATGTATTATAAGTCACCACAGGGGAGCATGTAGTCTTATCTAGGCCCACATGGTCAGCCACAGGGGATGCCTTATGCCCCGATGAATGTATATGTTGCACCATTCTAACAGCCAATTCCACCTACACTTCACCAACAAATGTCATCAATGACTGAGTCTTATGTAATAGGCACCTATTTAGAATATCTAAAAGAGCCTCTTGACTTATTTCTATGGAATTTCATGTTCCCAAGACCTCCTCTAGACCTTCAAAAATTTAAAGGGGAAGGATATCCTAATGCGCACATTAAGGCATACGTAACTTCCATTCAAGATTTGCTCCCATGGGATGTGGTCGTTACAAAAATATTCCCTGAGACATTAGAAGGTATTACTCTTAATTGGTATTAGAGAATACCAGAGGATTCGATACATTATTTCAAGTAACTTATGTAAGAGTTTATTAAACATTTTGACATGAACAATCTTTTGAGAACAGGAGTAAGAGAATTCCTCCATATAAGAAAAGAGCACAATGAGTCTTCTGCCTATTTCATCCAAAGATGGCAGCAGGTCCTTTATTCTTTGGAAAGCACTCTTAACATGAACCAAATGGAGATCTATGATCTATTCCTTCACTCCCTTAATATGGAAACAAAGGAAGAAGTCTAGAAGTTTCCATTGAGGAACTACGAAGAATTATTGGAGGGTGTTATCCAGACTAATCAGGAACCTATAGTCAGTGGTCACAAGACCTATGAAATGAATAGGAGATTGATTATTCCCGAACAAGGTAACTCTAGGTACCCTAAAAAAATGAACAACAATCAAGGACCAAAGGTCCTCAACATGAATCGTTGGGTTACAACTAATGGTGTTACCAATTAGGTGAAGAAACCAAATTTTTTTAGCACCCCCAGGGAAAACACTAGTACTAACAACAATGTAAACAAAGAAATAACCAAAGAAATAAAATTTTTGTGCCTATGGTCAACCCTGTGGATTTCAACCATCCTTATTAGTAACAACAACAAAAATAACAAAAAAAGTTCAACAAGTGCAGGCCCAAGGCCCTAGTCAATACCCAGACGGGTACCCAAACTAGGTTCAAAATTAGGGGCAATGCGCTCAAAAATTCAATTATAACAATTAATAGTTGAATAACAATTGAAACTTTGGACCACAACAATATACAAACTAGGGATATCATGATTATGACCCCGAATTATATTGTGGTTTTCATAGAGTCTGAGGGCATGATGCCAGAACTTGTCGAGATTGTAATAATGTTTTAGAATGTCTACCCAAATACCAAAGAAAATTTTTGTTGACATTTTTTTGGAAAATCCTATTGTGCCTAATCAAAATGCTATCATGGGACCAGTGTCCTCTCAAAATATTTCTCTTAGGATATTTATTGATCCCCTCCAAAATCGACCCAATAATGGTAAGCTAGACCCCAACTAATCAAACAAGGGTATTACAGTGGGAACCAATTATCAGGAAGCTTTAACTTCATAAAACCCATCAGTTGTGCCCCCTTTGGATGGGTGTCAGAAGACTAAGATAGTAGGTCTTGTAGAGTTGGATATTAATCCTCAAATAAATACAGCCACTAGAACTAAGAATTATTCTTCACATCCTATCCCAATCTACCTGACTATATCAGATGACATTCGTGAAACACTGGGAAAACTAGTAAGATCTTATGAATTGATTAATGATCTAACCAAGACCTTCTCTCAAATTTCATTATTAGATCTATTAAATAATTCCCTTGCTCATAAATTCATTTTATTAGAAGCACTAGGTCTTGGACATTTGATTAATGTCACCCCTCCTCTAGAAGCATAGATAAACAATATAGACTTTGATGTTTATCCTCCAATGTATCCTAAAGAGATGTTGGATTCATATTCGACATTGGTAAGATACCCACAGATGTTGAAATATACTGTAGAGGTGATTCTTCTTTGTTTTTACAAGTTTGGATCTACAATAACTATGTAAAGTGTGTGATGATTGATGATGGGGAAGTGATCATCATAGTCCCATTATCTTTCCTTTATAAATTAGGTTATGGAGAAACCAATTTCTCCTCAACACGAAACACGCTGAGAGGATATGACAACCTCAAAGAAACATCAATTGGAACTATAGTTTTTTCAGTCACCCTTGGACCTAAGATGGTCATTCTTGGATTCATTACATGTAGGAAATTCCCTCCACTTTATTTCAAGTAAGATTCTACATTTAGGGAAGGTCTTCCTAGAACAAGGTGACACAAAACCCTTCGACATACATATAGCTAATATAAAGAAGAGGCCAGGGGTTCATTCTGAGTTTGAGCTTCCTAAAAACCATTCAAACAAACCTACAAGATCAAAACTAGAAGAAAGGTTAGCTCCCACAACAGAAATAGAAACTATGGGTTTGATTAATCGTTGTAAAGGAAAAAACTATAGTTTTTGAGACAGTTTCAATAGAATTGATGGAAAGGATAGTCAAGTTGTTGGAGAATAACCTACCCCTTCCCCTAACATTTGATTCCATGGGAATAATAAATTCCCTCAGACTCGGCTTGCTCCCTGTTGATGAAGTATGTATGATAGAAGTATCAGAAGTGGAAGATGACACCAAAGATGATCCAATTTCATTCTTCCCAAGTAATTGTTGGAATTTAAATAAAAATGGAGCAAAGTGTCACTTTTACGTTAGGGAAAGAATGATTCTTACCTCTCCTTGGGGGAATGTCATGCCTTTCACCTATAATTTTAACTTTTAATGTATGAATAATGGTACAAAATATGAGGCTCTCCTTCTTGGTCTCATTATAGACAAAAGGATGGGTTCTCATAACATTAGGGTGCTAGTGGATTCACAACTAATTGTAAATCAAGTATCTAAAGTATATTAGACTATGGTTGAACACCTGCAACTCTATAAGACTGTTGTCTTGGAATTAAGGATTTTGATTTCATTTAAATTTAAGATAAACCTTGAGAACAAAATATCTTAGGTGATTCCATTGTAACCTCTTCCTCTCACCTCACTCCAAGAAAAGAGTTAGAATATACAAGCTTTACAGTTTCAATTCATGTTAATCCTTTTGTTTACAAGATGCCAACAACTATAATTCTGGCATACCTAGAAGGATGAGAATGATTCCATCACCCTAGACTATACTAAAAATGATGAAGTAATCTTAGGGTACCTAGAATCCTACACGGACTTACATCCCATTCACCATAAGATTGCCTTTTCTCTCATTCCTCACTCTTCCTCCTACTTCAGAGATTCTACAATGGAACCTTCCTTCGTGGAGAGTCTTTAGGTCTATGAGGTAGAAGAAGAGGGGAACCTAGAGCTACCTTTTTCCCCACATAAATTTAAAGAGGGTTATACCTATTTAATTGAAGGAATGATTGATGTAAACATCGGGATGGAGGAGGAACAAAAAAAATTGAAGTTAGGATCTTCTCTAACTCTAGAGAAAATAGATATACACATGCAAATTCTCAAGGAACATTAAAATTATTTTACATTTATCTACAAGGAAATGACAGGAATTTCTCCTCACATTACAGTTCATAATCTTATCACTAAACCAGATGCTAACCCTATTAAGTAAAATTCAAGGCCCATAAATCCCAAAGTGGGTATCATGGTAAAAGAAGAAGTGATGAAACTCCTACAGGTGGGGTTCATCAAACTAGTTGACTACTCATGGTAGGTATCCAACATCGTCCCCATTCTCAAGAAGAATAAAAAGATCTATATTTGCATTGAATTTTAGGATATTTAAAAAGTGTTTCCCAAGGATGATTTCCCACTGCCATCCATTGATGTTATTGTCGATGCAACAACCGGCTATGATTTGTTGTTTCTTATGGATGGGTTTTCTGGATACAACCAAATAAAAATATCCGGGGAAGATCATACCAAAACCACATTTATCACTCCTTGGAGAACTTACTATTACACAGTCATGTCGTTTGGACTTAAAAACACAAGAGTAACTTACCAATGGGCCATGACTTACATATTACATGATCGTATTCATAATATTATGGAATCTTATGTTGATGACCTCTTGGCTAAGGCCAAAAAGAACTCTAATTATCCTGAAGTGCTTCGTGTCATCCTCTCTTGTCTAATCGAATACAACATCACTCTAAATGTAAGATTCCCATTTTAAGACTTTATAAACAAGGGAAAAAATAATTTGCATAATTTTCTCTATTCTGAATTAACTTAATTTAGAAAACACATTCCAAATCCAATCAATCTCATAATAGAAAACCATATGCAGCAACAATGACTCAGTGGAACACTGATCTCTCATTTCATGACATCAGTATCATACCGATCTCTCATGTTAACTTAATAATTTGTATACTATGTATACTTGGTTCCTTTACCCTTTTCAGGGTATTAAGTGTTCTATTTAAGAGGCCTATTTGAATATTTGTTACCGATATTCATCTGAAATCCCACTTCTTAAACTAGGTGACATAGGACAACGCAACCAGTAACTTGTGATACTTTGGCCAAATATTTTAAACATATTGTTCATGTTTATATTCCTAGATGGCATACTCGTCAAATGGAATACGTCCTTCACCCCACTTGATTTGTTATCTAGAATGGTCTTTACTAACTTTTGTTCATCCACTTGTTCAAGGTTTAACCCTAGCCAAGGTTATCAACATAGTCTAGTGTGGAGGACTTCTCATAGTGACTAAGGATACATAGACATACTCAATCTACCTAAGTTGATTGAGTATGTCTAGTTATCCTAAGTCATCGTGAGTTAACCCCGACACTAGATCATGCCCCTAACTCTACCTAGGGTAGAACTATGATCAAGTCAGAATTCATGTAGATCTAGAAGATTAAACTTTGAAGGGTGTTGCAACATGTCAACTGCAACACAATATCCTCATGAAGACCCAAGTCTTTACAAAGGTACTACACTGCAGTTAGCATGTGCCAAAATTTGACTGAATTTTCCTCATCTGGATGAATATACCTTAGAAATAAGTTAATGAATTATTTATTTTCCTTATTAAGGGTTAATTACAATAACCCGACTGAACAACTAGGTTCATTAACCATTAGGGTTACAAGTTAAAACTGGGTGGGTATGTAGATACATCTTCCTCCTAACCATTTCATAAGTTCTGTTTTTATTCCGTTAACATTATAATTTATGTTTTACATAACAAATTCAACATACATGACAGTGTTGTTGCTTACTCACCTACTCAAGCCTTAGTCTTACATAAGTTCAGAGCAAGTTCTTTTTATATTAGACTTCAATGGAATGAAGTCTATTTCCAATTATTTCCCTTTTCTTCATTCCTATTCTAGTTATGGAACTAACCAAGAGGAAGCACACCTTCCACTATCCAAGGATAACATTCAGATTCAGTCCCAAAAGGTCTTAAAACAAGTCTATGTTTCATTGCATGGAAGTGTCTTCCCTTTTTCTTATAAAGGGTTAATGTTCATTTATAACCCCATAGTATATTATAAGTTATCATCATATTTTTATTCACCCACAAACATTTGATTTAATATAGCCATAGTGATCTAGTTGAATATCCATGCATGAATGTCAACTTTAATAAGTTGCATTTCATTAAAGAGGGTAGTACATCTAGTACCCTTGACCTCTATTTAATTTAATCCAACCCAAGAGGGTATATTACTGATAGAAAAATTAGAGAAAATATTATCATTTCCATTCACAGAATACCCAAAAAGATTACACATCAAGTTCAAACAAGTCCACAAATATTTCATTCATCAAGATGATTCATACAATATAAGTCCAACCACTTCAGACATTTCCAATGTCAAACAACAATAACAAGACCAATACAATTACAACTTTCTTTTTCCATCAAATACATTTCAATAATGAACATATTTCATCATAAAAGATCCATTCTCTTTGGTAAACAAATGTAACTTCCTATAAATATTTTCTCCTTTCATCACTTACAAAGTCCATCTACAAAATTGCTAGCACAGGGGTCAGTTCATTGAATTGAGCATGATAAGCACTAAACATTAAAATGATGTGCTTTTAGCTAACTGTTTCATAAAGAGAACTATGTTGTTATGAAACAGTCCTGAGCAATATTAGAAAGACATACCAAAAGGAGTTACTATTCACAAATGAGAGAGAGAGAGATAAACCATAACATAAGAAGAAAGATCATGATAAACCATAACATAAGTAAGAATAAGTATCATGATGTAAACAACTTCAACTTTCATACTATTGTCTTACATAAAAAGAATTAAAATAGTAATTCTTATAAACAGATAATAATAATATTTCATCACAATCCCAATTTGATTTTCATATATTACTTTACATGATTCATCAAGTCTCAGGCCCATTAAACCTATTTAACATGTAGGAAGGAGCCGTAACTATCCTAACTATGACACATTCTTAGGGTGGAATAGTTTTTTCCCAACTAAAATTAGATGGAGCCGTTGGCCCACGGAACAATAGTACTTCCATCTCCCCGACATTTTGACATTCACCTAAATTCATCTTAACCAGAACATTTGAGATGCCAATGATCAAATTTTAAATTTTCAAAAGAAAATAGAGAAAATGTCTCTGGAATGAAAAAAACAAAAATAAGTTGTTCTCCTGCCCCATGATGGCTCCAAACAACATAACTTCATATGAAAACTAGTTAAAATATGAAACGAATTTAACAAAAGCTAGAAGTCCTATCTAGACTCAAATTCAGAATTAGAAAAATCTAATTTAAGTTAAAGTCCAACAAGGGTCTGGTTTTTGAAATTTTTCTTCATAGATCTCATGGATAATTTGTAGGTTAAGATCATATTACCCTTCATGCAATAGGGTTGGACTAAAACACTCAAACAGAGGAAAAAAATGAGATACATTTTTCAATACTATCCTTAAGTCAAAAAAGAGTAGAATGGTAAGGTGCTTTAAAATGTATTTCTTCTATTAGTTAATGCAATGAAATCAATCAACCATTCAAATATTTTCTACTAAAATTTCTGCCCTAGCAAAGACAGGCTTACATAGAATATTTCCAACCAGTTTTACACAAACAATCCATTAAAATGTAATTATACCCATAGTGTTGGCTGAAATCTTCAAAGAAAATTTTTCTATATCATGGAGACCTATCACAATCTGAACTCATTAATTAAACTTATCAACATAACATTCACCTAAATTCTAGAATTTTATGCCAATACTACGAATAAGTTGAGATCCAAACCAAGGAACAACACCTTCATTTAAGTTTGAAACAAAAATAAAATTAAAGGAAGAGAGAATGGGACTACAGAGATATTACTTCCTCAAAGTTCTAAGCATGATTAGCCATTTAAGAGACCAAAATGATATCATGAACAAAACATTTCTATCCAAACCAGAATCATACACTACTAGCAATATTTCTAGCACAACGTCCCTATCAAACAAGTCCAAAATCCCTAAGAAGGACATCACCTTCATCAAGTTTGATACAAAAATAAATTAATCAGGGATCAAATAGAATGTACAGAAATCCAACTCAGAGAAGAAATTAACATGGATGAATGTAACATTCATATTTTACCCAACAACATTAAAGGATACGGTATTGGTAGCTTCAATATCTGAATCCAGCAAGTAATTGATTTCCCCTAGCTCTCAAAAAGAAAAGAAGGAGATGATTATGAGGATAAGTCTACAACAGACTTCCAAAAACTTAGAATGCTCGAAAAGAAGATAAGAATGTATAAAAATACCATTAATCCAAGAGTAGGCATTTCTTTTCAATGGAGCTACCCTTTCCTTAGTCCATAACCAAACTGAAACTGAGTTTGATAGCCCATGGACCAGAAGCAGGTTAACATAAAATAACCACTTGATGACAAGGATATTTCATGAAGTTTAAGATGACAACAAAACCCATTACATAGATAATTAATACCCTAGAGAGGTTTCCATTCTTAGCATCAAATGCCTACATTTCAGAGGTTACCCAAATACTCAAAAGAATAGAAGACAAAATAACACTTCCTTTAAATTACACTTTCACAAGCATTAATTCCTTTCAAGGAGCTAACACAGTTATTCTTTCTAGATCCTCCATTGATGAACAAAAAATCTCTAAAAATTCTTAGTAGAAAAAAAACTCCTTCCCAAGAAAAACCCATAACAATGTAACTTTCCTTAATACTCACAGGAACAGATGACTAAAATAGGAAGGTTAAAACAAAACCCAATATCACAACTACATAAGTGATAAAATTCACACACAACTTCAAAATTTAAAGCCTTCCATCAAAACTAAAAATAATATGCTAAAGCCAGAGTTGCAAAATTTTTAATCCCCAAAAGGATTCAAGTAAGATCTAGCAACAATCAAGATATTTAAATGGTTTAACACCTGAAGTGTTTCCCATGGTGGTGAAACAAGGTATTCTAACCAAGTTCCACACATTAAGAAACTGAGTTACTACCACATTTACACATCTCAACAAGATCACCTACAATATCGACGTCATCTCAAGCTCATGCTGAAAGATTAAAGCATAACCTAGAAAACCAAATCAAGAAAATTGAAACCCATAGATCATTATTTCAACATAGGGTCGATAAAGCATACACAATAACAATAAAAAATCACAAGCAGAGAGATCATATCAACTAAGAAAATCTAGATTATTTCCAAGAGCAGAGTTCTTTTAATGAATCAATTAAGTAAAAGCAAAACAACTTAATGGGTAGAGCCTATCATGCCTGATAGAGCTTCTCCTTCACCGATTGCAGAATATTTCCAAGCAGAACTTCAACAGCCTCTTCTTCTCCATGCAACGTCAACCAACTTCCAATACTCTATCTTCTTCTTATAGTTTTTACAGAGTCCAATAATAGCTCTATGCAATGCAAAAATAACCAGTCAAGCAAGAATCAAACTAGAGATTCGACAAACTGAAAAACATCATGCAGAGCTCGAGCTTGAAAATGAACCAAAAGATCAAAACAACCATGAAAAACCCCTCGTGAATTTTCCTAGGTAGTTTTTTCCAAGTTCAAAAACATTAAATGCAAAGGACTTTCAGTTTCCCTCCAATTCCCATGCCACCACCATCTCCACATTTAGCAGTGTCTAAATTTAAATTTTGCATGCAACTAAACTTTGTGGGGGTGCCAACTCATTTTCCCCAAATTTTTCAAATGCCCATGCCAAAGTTGGCAGTAGGAAGAGATAAGACTGAATTAAATCTCAATAAATATCTAGAAACTGATGCCACCAACCACCCAATGTCCATGTCATTCCATAGGCCCCCTCTAGGTTAGCCATACTTTAAGTTAGGTTAACATTAGTTTAGGAAATCAACATAGGTCCATAGGTAGGTCTCTAGTTTAAGTCACAACATCTTAATTTCAAAAGATTGCAAAGACATAGGTTAGACTTAGCTTTAGGCTATAGTCACTTAGCATTAAAACATATAGTTAAAATAGGTTACCATTCAAAGAAAGCATTGCAATCTAATAAATGAAGAAGAACCAACCAAATATCAAAATTCAAATATGCAACAGGGTCTAAGGACTTCATTCTCTCCTTAGCACAGTCAGAATCCAAAGATCCCTTGATCTATCTGACTTGGTCATTATGACCACAAAGTCATGAATTAAAAGAATACCTTGGATCAATGGAATTGATCCAAGGTAATGTTATTCTTGAAATAAGAATTATGAAAATAGGAACCCAAATTTCTCATTTCAAGCAGTGAACTAATTCTACATAATGAAGTAGATTGCTCTATTTATATTAAGCAAAAGTACGATAGAATGTACCTATTCAATACATGAATTATTTCTTGTTGCAAACATGATTTCCAAAGACACAAGAGTACACTATCTTAAGAAAACATCACATGTCAACGTTTGTACCTTCTAAAGTAGAAATCATGGTAGGTACTAGTCATGTTTGTAGGCATTACATATCTGGAAAATTGTGTGTTTAGTGTGACGGGAGGAAAATTACTAGGGCACATTATATCCTCATGAGGGATTGATGTAGATTTGGAAAAAATATGAGTAGTATTGGAAATGATCCCACCATCAGATGATTTTGGCATTAGGTCTTTTCTCGGAAAGCTCGGTGCAATCCCAAGGTTCATCCATGATTTGACCTTTGTTATTCATCCAATAAACAATTTTTTAAAGAAGGATTACCATAGTAATTAAATGGAAGATTAAAATGATACATTTTATTCAGTCAAATGATTCATATTATCCCCTCCGACACTCATGCCTCCTAAGTCAGATCGCCCCTTAATATTACATTCATGGAATACGGATGTCTCATTGGATTGCATGCTAGCTCAAGAGGATAATGATAAATAAGAGTGTGTGGTCTAATTTATCATTTGAACATTGCTCAAGTATGGGACACAATATAATTAGGAAGAGAAAGAGTTCATTACTATAGTTTTTGCAACAAAGTGGTAAAGACGCTATATGCTTAACCAAGAAATGAGAGTCATTGTAAAGACAAATCATTTGCATACATTTCTCACACAAGGGTCCTTATCTAATAAATTTGGATGTTTTATAACTCTAATGGGAAAGTTTGAACTAATTTTTGTTAATCAAAAGTATGTCAAAGGATAAATCATTTTAGACTAGTTGGCTAACAACCCATTAGATGGAGGTGATCTAGTTAATTTGGACTTCCTTGATGAATGTGTATATTACATCAAAATAAAACCCCATATTTCCACATTCCCATGGTAGAATGACATTATTAATTTCATAGTAGATCATGTGTACCATAAAAGGGCAACATCACAATAGAGAAAAAGGCTATGCATCATAGCCACTAAGTATGTGATCTTGGAGTAAGTGCTCTATCACAGAGCCTTTGATGGAATGTTGCTAAGAAGTGTTGACAAAGAATAATCTGAGAAGATTCTTTATGAATCTCATAATGGAGTATGTCAAGGTCACTTCAGAGGCCACACTACTACTTGGAAGATATATTAGATGGGATACTTCTGGCCCACATTAGAACATGATGCAGTAGATTTTAAGTGTAAATTCCATAAACGTCAAGATTTCTCCCATGAGATCCACATACTGGCACAGGCTCTGTAACCAATTGCAACACTATGGATCTTTTCTATGTGCGACCTTAATTTGATAGAGAAGTTCTCTCCCTCATCAACAGATGGCCATAACTTCATAGTCATGGCCACGGAATACTTTACTAAGTAGGTAGAGGCCATACCTCTTACTACCATACCTAGATGTGTACTCACAAAGTTCATTTAGAACCAAATCATTTATAGGTATGGGGTCCTACAAATCATTATCTCTAATAATGACATATCTTTCAAAAATTAGGAAGTACACAAACTATTTGAAAACTTCAAAATAAATCATCATATGGCTTCACTCTATTATCCTTAGGCCAATGGAAAAGTTGAGGATACAAACAAGATAATAAAGTCCATTCTCCTTAAAATTATCAAGGAGAATAAACAAGATTGGCACTTAAACCTCTTTCCGGCCTTGTGGGCTTATCAAACATTGGTAACAACACCAACTGGGGAAACCCCTTTTTCTTTGGTATTTGGTACAGAAGTGGTTTTACCACTTGAAGTTGAAATACCTAGTCTCTGTATCTCACTACAAGGAATTATGGGAGAATAAGGCTATAGAGAGGCACGAATCTCTCAATTAGAAATCCTCGAAGAAGCTAGGTTCAATGTTCAACAATGACATAGTGTTAACACTAATCGAATGGTTCGGTAGTATAATAAGAAAGTCTATGAGCGTGAGATATGTAAGGGAGATCTTGTATTAATAATTGATAACCAAATAAACAAAAAGACCGGTGAAGGAATTAATTTCATGCCAAAGTGGTTGGGTCCATATCGAGTAATAGAATATTGCAACAATGGGGTATATTGCCTGTGTACACTAGAGGGTGAGGAATTTGGTGAATCCATCAACTCTCTTCAAATAAAGAGATACTACGCATGGTCCATTAGCATTTCTATATGTACATTACTACATCTGCATAACATTCTCATCTACCAACTCATTTCATAAAGTTTGTAATCAAGGGACTTATTCTTATATAAATTCTTAAAAACTTCTGAAAATATTGGCAAAACATTTAAATTATATCTCCTCAAATTTTCATAATATCATCAATCGTTTCTAAATCATTTCATCAATTCGAACAAGATAAGACAAAGATTTGACAGTAACCATACCAAGGCCTGTATACTTGGTTCTACTCATATTTTTCTTCTAGATTAAGTGTCTTTGCCTATAGTATTTTCTAGAAGCTTCATAGTGTCACATTTATCCCATATACACCTCTTTGTAAATAAAAACATTCTAAAATTTTTACCTAGGAATATATGTCAAATGTAAATCAATATAAAAAAATTATTTACAAACTTCTTTACCCCACCAACCTTCAGTGTTGATCCTATGCCTCTTACTAGTGACATGAGGTTGGGAAAGGAGAGAAGTGCCCTTACTCACCTATGCCTTGTCCTTGGTGATGAGCTCATGCTTCCTACCGGTAGCATGGGGCAAGGTGTAGGGAGTATTTATAAGAAAATTAGAAAGTTAAAGGAAATTCATTTAATAAAGGAAGTTGTAAAGTCATAAAACCAAAGCAAAGTGAGTTAGAAGTTCAAGTTTTGAGAGAGTTTAAAAATTTAAACCAGATTTTGTCAACCAAATTGCCATCTATGGATATAATTCTAGATAAACTAGAAAGCAATTCACATTTTAAGCTATGTAGAAAACTTGAGTAGAATGAGGTCGTAGGTTCTCAATTTGGTTTTTCCAAATCCTTGTCTTTCTCTCACCATTACCATTCAAAAAAATTGTATAACTTGTGTCCCTTCTGGTTCTTGGTGTTGAGCCCTCACATCTTACTAGTTGCATGGGGTTAGGAGTGGGGCAAGTTCGTTCTATTATCATATCACATTTTCATCATGTTTTTCCAAAACAATAAGAAGTATCAAAAATTACTTAAAGAAACTGAAGTTCAACATTACATTATACTTGCATAATCATATATCAACATTGTAAAAACAACGAAAAGAAAATCATTTTGCTAGCATTCATATTCCATTGAATTATTTTGAAAAGTGTCAAAACCATGAATTCTAAACATCTAGAGTGCACATGTGAATCAAATTATAAATGGGAGTCAACTATATGAGACGAATAGTTGACCGAACCAATGCATATATATATATATATATATATATATATATATATACATATCATGGAATAAGTTTGATTATGATGCCATCATGCACTAGGCATGGTAAAAATGCTCACAGTGAGCCCCAAAATACAATAAAATTATATAAGTGCCTCACAAAATGGCAACAAAATAATAATGACTCAATAGCCTATCAGTTACTATGGGACCCCTAAGAAGGTGCATGCCTAACTCTAGGGCTCCCGCTATGGCTCTAACGGCATGAATGCACTGAGAGGTGTGAGTGCCCATGAGAATGACCACTAGACATGGTCTCATTACAGCTCCTCATCGTTGTTCTCAACCTCTTAACCACCTCGTAGCCTACAACTCTAGTCTTGAGCTCCATAACCATCTTTTTCACCTTCCAGAGAGGTGTAAAAACATCAATGTGGTGGCCAGCCTGCAAAGGATTCCCCACATCCTCTAGAAACTATGCTCTCATCTTCAGCATGGGAAGTAGAAAAGTGTCCATGCAAACCCAATGAATAAGGTCTCGTAACTCCTCAGTGCTCACTGCAAGACAAAGAAACAATGGCGAGTTAGAAAATCAAAAAACTAAAAAAGAAATACAAATCACAACAATAAAAATTTCTAAAACTAATAAAGTGAAGGATGGATTAAAATCATGTACTCTGATCACCAGGAACCCATGTAGGGTCCACCAACATGGTTGGTGTGGCTGCTATGAGGTCTCATTGTGTCTCTCCTCTATATGAGGCAAAATTTTTTCCTATAACAGAATCCTCATCTCCTCCCTCATCTCGAAGCAGTGGACCTTCAGAGACTAAGGTCTGCATCTCAACGTCTACCTCCTCCCTCTTAATCACAAATACCTCAAACATTTTATTCCACTCAGGGTCACTCTCCACATCCTCCTCCATTTAAACTGACCCACCAATCTCACAACCTAATCCCTCATCATCAAAATCATCTCCAGTATCCTCATCACCAATCTCCTCACCACTTGACTCCTCTCCATTCTTATCCCATGTCTCCTCCTCAGAATCAAATTCTATCTCTATAGGTACCTCATCCCTGCTGCGAGCAGGTGTAGCCTAGATCTGAAGTAAAGGTACACAAGCGGCACCAGTTCCCCATCGGGCATAAACAACACACCTGACTACAATGAGCACTCCTAGATTCACCATTGTCCAACATATATCTACGCTAGAGTTGATGAAGCCCAAAATCTACTATATAAAACCCAAAAAAACCTAGGAATGTTGGCACATCACTCATCTTGAGCTGAGTGCTTACCCAAAGCACACAAAGGTACGAGGCCCTTCTTTAGATTTGCTTATGTAGGATGTTAGTGTAATGAAGATACATCATTTTCAAAACTGTAAATAAGCATAAACATTCCACAAAGCATAAACAGATCCAGATCTTAGAGAATCATAAATTAAATGATAACTATAATGAGATTAACCATACAAGAACCAAATACATTCATGTTTAAAACCATTATCCATCTAATATACTCCATTATATTAAACATTGTAATACATAGAAGATTCTTACATTACAAAGCATTACCATAAGTTATGTGCGTATCAAATCCAGTAGCATAACTCTACATTAATTCACTATTCAGCCTCTCTCTAACTACACATTTCACTACATATTTATAGGGGTGGGGACTTTCCCTTCACCACCTATGCACTTCCTAAAATAGTTTGCATGTTGATAATATCCATGTGCCTTTACAATAACATGCACACATGCAAGTTCGCTAATAATAGACATCATATAGTTAACTGGAAGAAGTAATCCTATTATTATCTTGAACTCATGCATGGAGCTTATCAGACTTTCATTCCCAAAATACCATTTTTTTGTCACACAAGTATCCATCCTAATGTGTGCTTTGCACGTTATCTTCTAAAAATAGCCTATATCCATGAAAATGGCTAAGTCCTGAATCATCTTTTCATGTCTTTTGTTTCCTTCCCTATCCCTACATGCTTTCAAGTACACCTTGTTCCTATGCATGCATCTTACATGTGTCTTCTCCTTAGGAAAATATTATCTTCTCAACATTACCACACACTAAATTCCATTTTCATCCTGGAAATGGGGATTCTTTATGATGTTTTCAAAGAATAAAGAATAAGAATGGAATGAATATAATGAATCACTGACAAAAGAATAGACTTCTAATCTGATGCACCTTTTTCTTCAATTGGGAGGATCAGTTTTGGATATTCTATTTTAATCTCAACCTCCAATGTCTTCCATTCATCCAACATGGTCCTTGTCTTCTCTGTAATTTCTATGGCAATGGATTCCAATTCATCCTGAGTAATATTTTCCTTTTCATTATGTAGTACTTGGACAACATTGGCCATAACAGTCATCATTCCCTTTAGAAGACCCATCTTCTACGATATGTGCCTCCCAATCTCATATATTATTTCCTTATTTGGTTCTTGAGCTGCTACAAGGGATTCATGCTTCTATTTCAAAAGTGTCAATATTATTGTGTGTCCTAGTGTCTCATCTTTCATGGCCTTCAGAACAACATTTTATTTAACTAGAGTTCTGATCCTTATCACTGCTTCTAGTGCCACACAAATATTCAGAGCTTGGTTGGATTTCTTCAATTCTTCCTTTAGATTTTGGAGCAACACCTCATATTTTGAAATTTTTCTAACCTCAGAGGCCCTTACTCTTTCTGCTTCTTGTTCAGGATCCTTTGGTGCTAGCATTCAAATTGGCCCATCTTCTAGCACCAAATCAACTAATGTGAGCACATAATACATATCCAAAGGAAACTTCTCAGGTACCATAGACTCAAGATGAGGTATTACTTTTAGAACGTAGTCATGAATTTCTTATACCATCCTAATGAAGGCCTCATTCTTCTTATGTTCTAGGTCCTTTTCTCCATTTAAACCCGTTATTTCTACATTTTTTTTCCTTTTTATCTTCAAGTGGTGCTTTAATGGTGGCATCCTTATCGATGTTCCTCTGTGCCACCTCTATAGATACCTTACCAAAGCATTACTCACCTACTCATCATACATTAGAGTAGGCTTTACAGTCATGTGTCTACTTTGGGGTTCCTTATTCACTCTCCTTGATACAAAAGATTCCTCGTAGACGTCAAAATTTGGCTCGTCCATATGGGTCTGTACGGACTAGGATAATTGTTTCTTTTTGCATGTGGTGGCCATGTCTGGATCCATAAACTCCCATCTATACATTTATTTAAGGACTATTGTGCTCTAAAACTGGGTGCAGACGATCTTGTTTGTGTCCTTAGCATAGACCATACTTGGCATAACAAATTATTCACTTGTTCTCTTTGTTCTTGGCCCCTTAATAACCTGAGTGCCAAGGTTTGGATTTGGCCCTTCTTCTTCCTGAGTAGTAACATGCATGCTAGGTTGCTCTTGCACCATTTCTTATAATTATTTCATCCCTTCCTCTTCATATTTCATCTCTTCATCTCTTAGTTCCTCCATATCTTCTGCTTGCACTTGGGTTCCAGGCGCACTCTCCTCAGACTCCTCTTCCTCCTCATCTAGCTTTAGATTTCTCCTTCTCTTCTTCTCAAGTACCTCTTTCTGAGGGGAGAGTCTAGGTGATATTCTTATAGGTTGTGGTGTTCCCACACCTTGGATCTTGGTTCTTCTGAATACCTTCTTAAACTGGTGATATTTAGGGACTACATCCACATCCAAGTCCTCTTTTCCTTCTCGTGCTTGTGGTGGAGATCATGTGCGTTCACTCTCTACTTTTTCTATCGGCTACCTCCATCCTCTATGATCCAATTCTCCACTATCTTCTTTTTCATCTTCCTCCTCATCTATCTTTATGGTCGCAACAGGATTTAAAGTTGTTACATTCTCCATTATATACTTTCCCTTAGGTGTCCCTTAGAGCATGAACTCATTACCCGCATACTTATTATTCTCCATCCTAGGTTTGATTTGAAGATATATGAGTGTGGCTCCACTGTCCCCAATAGCCAAACTTATTGGCTTAATAATTATGACATCTAAAATGATCCTGTTAATGTAGGAAGACCAACCTAGATATACATATGTTTTTCTAACGGTGTGGTAGTCATAATATACATTGTCTACATTGAATTTAAGCCTACACGCATCAAAAAATATGTGAACTAAGCCTGGAAGTAGTGCATTTTGAAGGCATAAGGAAGTGTGCACCATGGACTCCATGTCCCATCCTTCATGGAAAACCATGTGATGTAGAAGTGTTGATACACTGTAAATTGTATTGTCTTGCCTACTATTGCAAATGCCGTGTGAAGTTGGTCATACCACACTTCTACCCTTTTCTTGAATGGGACACTTATTGATCCTCCATATAAATATTTCTATAACCTTTCCGCGAGGGACTTCTAATCAATGGGGTATTCCCCAATTTTATTCTTTGGCCCATCAGGCACTCTAATTTCAACAAAAATAAGTGATAAGAGGATGACGCCAAAACTTATCTTTTCACCTACACATGCTTCCTCAACAATGGTTTCTACAATATAGCCTACTAATTTGTAGATTTGTCCCTCTATTATATTCTTTGTAATGTATAGCCACATTGTATTTACCTATTACCATCTCCCTTGATCATTAAGCTTGGTGAGAAGATGCACAGTTTCCTGCACCACAGGGTACTTCCTCAATTTGTAAATTTCCATTCTATACAAACCCTTGGTATACCCCAATTCATTATGTGTGGTTATAACCACTTCTTTATCAGTAAAATCATGAAAAATGTCTATCCATATGCCCTTCAGTCCTGTTAATTTCATAATTAGGGTCATTATGAGCCTAACGCTCCATCCGAAGAAATAGATGAAGTCCTCATGGACTCTGCTCATAAGCCACTGGTATAAAGGTTCATATTTTCCACAATATGGGAGCTCATACAATTGATAAACTCCTACCTACTTAAGCAAATTTTCCCCAATGTCATCATACACTGGTATATCTTCCACCATGCACTTGTTGGTCTTCTTATTTAGCAAAGCATCCAACTCTTCCTTGTTATCAGTGGTGTGGTGGTTATAATCATTTACTTTACATCTATGGATGTGGGAATCCTAATCTTTCCTAACTACTACTCCTTCCAAGTATTGCATCTCTAAAAATTTTCTTTGGAGAAATTTCAACCTCAACTTCCAACTTTTTCTTTCCCTTTGTGCCTGTTATAGGTGCTTTCTTTGGTGCCATCGTAAAAATCCCACCTTTTGTCTTCTATGTCAAGTAAGTTCAAACTGTAGCTTGAAATCATGTTCCCTAGCTTGAAACTATGTACCCTAGCTCCTTCTCAATGCTTTTGCTTCACTAAAACCCTTCACTTATGGGGATGCAATCCTTTTCCACACACAAATCTACTCTCCACATCTAGTTTAACAAATCTTGGCACCTCAACATGATTCACTTGACTCTGTTTCATTTAGCTCACTTGAATACTTGTGATTGCAAAGGTAAAAATGAACCCACATCACGTCCTTATCTAAATTTTCAAAATATTAGTGTATTTATTGCTCCTTTACCTACCAAAAATCCTCTCATTAATTGACCATTTTCAAAAAATTTAAAGAATTTCCATGTGGTATAATTTCACACCCAAGCTATAACCTTCTAGTGTACCTTCCTACCCTCTAGCTATAGACTTCTCTTATGTGTGCTTCTATGCGTCAACTACCTTGCCACTGTGCCTTATCATAGTAGCTTCCATGGCTGTTGCTTGCCTCATGTTATATTGTTCCTTCATTCATTTCCATCTATGGTCTTCTTTGGAAGTAATATCATTTCTAACAGTTCCTTTCCATACTTGAATACCGTCTATAACAGTTTGTTCTCATGTGTACCCATTTGTGAATAAAAAATAAGAACCACCCCAAACCAATGGTATGTGCAGTCCTTTATGCATAAAATACTTCAAATTGTAAATATCTTCCAACATGCAAACTTCCTTATTACATAAAACACCAAACTAAATTGACAAAGCATAGCGACGAAGAAGGAAATACATTAAAGGAAATACATAAAGGTAAACCTATACTCAATGAAAACACTACCTTATTACAAACACCAAGAAGACTTATTTATAGTAGGGCTTCATCCTACTCCTGTTAAAGTAACTAGGTAACAACATTCCATCAAGCAAATCTAATTGGAAAGCACCTAATTCAAGTTTAAGAGTGATAATATACGGTCCCAACCAATGCACCTTTAGCTTACCTCAATGGCACAGAAACTTAGAATCATAAATTAGTATCATCTAACTAACCTTAAGCTTCTTGTCCCTGATGTGTCGGTCATACCAAGCCTTCTTCCTAGCCTTTTCCTACTTCTAAATTCAACGTGCTATGACATGCCTCTCATCCAATTATATTAACCTATCAATTATTTATTTTAATTCTTGTTCATCAGCTAGACCTCTAGCACACACAATACACAAAGAAGGTAACATGAATTCCATAAGAAGAACTACTTCTATTCCAAACATCAACTGAAAGGGTGTGATATTATTCAACCTCTTGTAGGTTGTTCTATATGCCCAAAGTACACTAGAAAATTTATCATCCCATTCTTTCCTTCCAACATCAAAATTTTTTGTCAAGGTCTGGGTCAACATATTGTTAAATGCCTCAGTAGTACTATTTTCCTGAGGATGATAGGGTGTATTCTTGTGGTACGCAACCATAAATTCATCCAGTAATATCCTAATCATCTCATTAAAAAAGTGTGCAACCCTCTCACTTATCAAGCTCATCGGACATCCATACCTAGTAAGAACATTTTCCCATAAGAACCTTGCTATTGTAGCTGCTTTAAAATCATTTATAGGTGTGTCTTATGCCCACCTTGTAAGATAATTTTTGCAAGTGATGATATAGCGTGATCTAGTTCTACGTGCGGATGGTTAAATAGGACCGAAAAAGTCTATAGACCATTTCTCAAATGGCTCTACACTATCAATATTCCTTAAAGGAATTTCATCTCTTTGATCAGGTTTTCTAGGGCACTAACAATGATCACATGCCTTACAATACTCTTTACAATCCTTATACAAGGTCTCCCATCATAATCCAACAAGTAGAATCTTACATGCAGTGGTGTCACCTACATAGTGCCCACCTACAATACCACCATGAGCCTCTTCCATGATATCTTTGCGCTCATGTTCTAGTATGCATCAGCACAATACTTCATCTCTTCCTAGTTTGTATAAATATCCACTTATCAACATAAAAGGTGCCACGTGAATTTCAAGTTGTTTCTTATCTAATGCTTTCATTCCTTTTGGCACCATACCTGTGCATAAAAATATAGCAATATCATCTAATTCTGAAGGCGCGTGATTTAACATGTATAACTATGCATCTGGAATTGTATCTTCAATTGTTTGTGCATCCTCACCTTACCGAATCCTTGATAGGTGGTCTGATCTAGAATTACTCTTACCTGGTTTTACCACAACTGTGAAATCAAATTCCTAGAATAAGAGAACCCATCAACATATTATTCTAAGGAGTAGGAACATAGAAGATTCATGTGCAAGAACAAGGCACATTTGAAGGCATGGAAGGATAGGAAACACGCGCCAATGATTCAAGACTTAGCTATTTTCAGGATGCGGATATTTTTGGAAGGTAGCATGTGGAGCACACATCAGGATGGAGACTTGCACAACACACAAATGTTATTTTGGAAACAAGCATTTGATAAGTGTCATGCAGGTGTTTGAGATAATAATAGGATTACTACTTCTAGTTAACTTTAGGATGTCTATTATTAGCACACTTGCATGTGTGCATGTTATTGTAAATACACATGGCTATTATCAGCATGTGACCTATTTTAGGAACTGTGTAGGTGGTGAAGGGAAATTCCCCACCCCTATAAATAATTATTCAACTATGTACTTTAGAGACATGTGATTATTGTAGAGTTATGTTGTTGGATCTTATGCGCGCATAAATTGTGATAATATTTTATAATGTAAGAATATTATATGTTTTACAATGTTAGTTAATGGATTATATTGGATGGATAATTTTGTTAAACATGAATATAACTAGTTTTTGCATGGTTAATATTATTATGGTTATCGTTTCATTCAATATTTTATAAGGTCTAGATCTAGAATATGCTTTATGGAATGTTATTCTTATTTCTAGTTCTAAGTATGTTGTATCTTCATCACACTAACATCCTACACAAGAAACTCTAAAGAGGGGCTTGGAAGCTTTGTGCACTTTGGGTGAGTGCTTAGATTTGGCTGGGTGATGTTCCAGCGTGCCTGGGTTTTATATATAGTAGATTCTATGTTGCATCATTGGCTCCATTTCTAGGACCTCTTTTTGAGCTTTTTTTCAGTATTTTTCATGATGAATACATACCGGTTGACCTTAGGAAGCATTGAGGAGTGGATAAAGGATCTAGAAGAAGAGTACACTTGGAGGTTCAGTACTAGATCTGAGTTTGACACACGCGCGTGGGTGGAGTAGAATTTGTATGACTGTCTGTATGAGAGCTTCTTAGCTATTTTTCCAGTAGAGTTATATGAGTGGCTAGTTTCTTATACCTCTAAAAGGAATTAGAGGTATCACATGATTGTCTATGCAGGAAGAATTTCAGGCCCTTTATGATGTTGATCTAATTTAGACATGTGTTGTGGATACTTGGATCCGTGGTGTTTTGAATAGCTATATTTTGGAGTACTCAATTTCCACTTATTCTTTCCCGGAGGTAGTTGAGTTCAATTTTTTATGTTATCCAAGGGGAAATTATTTGCAAAGGCATTCCATTAGTGATCAAAATATTGATGGTAACCCTAAACTTGGAAGAAAAACTGATGGCTAGCTAAACCCCACCATGTGTGGGGGTAGGAACAGGTTTGGTGAAAGATGGCAGACCTAGTGGCAAAGAGGAAGAGAGAAGAAAGGTGGCTTAAGTACAATGAGGCGTGTGAGAGGGAGATAGAGAAGCAGCGTGATATTGCAGAGTGGATGGCATTGAGGAGAGAGATGGCTCATGAAGGATTTGAAGCTCACATAGGAGGCGTAGAGCCAGAGCATCTGGAACTCCCCCATTTGGGAAAGCAGAATAGTTAACCCTCCTCAGCCTCTCATGGGATCACACTATTAGAGACAACCTGGGTCGTGGGAGTGCATCTGAATCTACCTGGTAACCTAGTCCTTACACTTGGATTTCTAATATATAGTACAAATAGTAGTTAGCAAGCTAGTTTGGGCAATAGAAGAGTAGTAGTAAGTCAGATAGAAAGTACATTAATGGCAAGGAAAATTTCTTCTTTGTTTTTTGGGGTTACCTTCTTAGGCACATCATCAACACAAAACTCAAGTGCGCAGAATTTTGGACTCACTTCTGGGATTAATACCACCTTGAAAATTGTAGGAGTTTAGTTTAGTACCACTTTTGGGACATATGGAAGTACATCTTATGGTCAACTTCCGGCTACACGTGGAGGATCAAGGGGCATAGGTGGCTCTAGTTCTAGTGGATCTTGTGGTTCTGGAGGAAGAGGTCACACATGAGGTTCTGGATCAGGTGGGTAGGGTCCATACCAACCCCATAATATTTACATGGAGATGTATATTCATCTTCCAGAGTATAGGGGCATAGAAGATTTTGCTGATCACATGCACATGTGTGAGATATCATGGTGTGAAAAAGGATTTATGGCTTCTTAGTGTAAGGAACGTTAATTTATAACTACATTGTAGGGACACACGCACATAGTTGGTACAGGAATTTTGACCCTGATCAGACTTATGTAGATTATGCAACATTAAAGGATGTTTTCCTTAAGGAGTTTCATATTCCTGAGTTTGAGCAGAAGAGTATAAGCACACTCAAGGATATTAAGCAGGGCACTACTGAGAGCATTTCAGGAATATGATGCCCATTTAAAGACATTGTTGTCTAAAATTTCTTATGATATTCATGCAAGCCAACATGCACAGTGGTTCGTTGGGGGCTTGATCACGCATTTTAGGAGGGATCTGTCACATAAGACTTATATAGACCCGCTTAAAGCACTTGAAGTAGCTTTGTGCATTAAGGTAGTTAGACGTATAAAACTGGAGTGAGCCCATTCTTGGAGGCACATTCTTGCAGCTATGGAAAATAAGTTGGAGAAACTATCAGAAAATTCAGCACACGAGACATGTACTGGGATTTTGTGTACAGATTGTGAAGTGGAAGGGCACACCAAAAAAAAAATTCGTTATAGATCACTGCGTTGATTTCTTCTGAACTATGAGATATGTCATTTGGAACATGATGGAAGCTGTTTCCCATTATTATAACATGTGATAAGGAAGAATGTATCTTATTATTGTAAAATTTTCCATTCCATGACTCATGATACAGAAATACTGTAGGTTGATTGGTCAGATCCATGATGCATAGATATTAGTGTGTGAAGACTAGAGTATCAGATAACTCTAAAGGAAAAAGTGAGCACCATGAGTGATCACACTCAAGCATGTTATGATTAGTTGCAAAGGGTGATTTAAAGGAGGATCTCTTGAACTAGGGATGTGCGAGGATACCATTGGATTTAGGGGCCAAGGTGAAGGTGAGTTACCTTGTTTTACATGTGGATTTCCTTATCAGACATGAATGTCTATGAGGAATTCCAGGACTTATATGAGCATCTTAGAAAGTAGCATAAATAGGAGAACAAAGGTGTAGGGATGGTTAGAATACATTGCACTGTGGAAAATTAGTGGATGCCAAAGTTGGCACCGGAACTTGAGGTATTACCTGTGAAGATTACTACATGCGTTGAAGATTGCACACCTAAGAGGCATTACAGTAGAAGCATAACATAACCAAGGAGTAAGTTTTACATACACGTTACCCAGACCCTACACATCAGAAGCAGGTTTATCAAGAAACCATGGAGGTACTCAGAAATCTTCAGGGTGAAATAAAGTGTTTGAAGGAACAATCATGGAAGTTAGAACAAAAGAAGGAAGCAAAGATAGTTCAATCGGATATTGATGACTTGAAAGAGGTATGTAAAATGTTTCTCTAGGAGAATATCATTCCATTACTAGGGAACTGGCTAAAGGGAAACACTCCACGCACAAGTGTTGAGACTAGATGGAAGATCCTGCATGTTAATCTCTCCCCTCATAGCTTGGATTATGACAAGGAGATCACTCTAAATGTTGTTGTGGATGGGTGGCTCTTGAGTAATATATTGATTGATATAGGCATGGAAGTTAATGTGCTTACTTTAGATGCATGGGTACAGATGGGTAGACCTCCATTACAACCATCCTCTAATGTATTGTTCATGGCCAATTAAATTAAGGCCACTCCCATAGGATTTTTAAAGGGTGCATCCATTACTATATAAGGGGCCAAGTTCACTAGGGAATTTGAGGTCCTAGCACTTGCAGAATCAGACAACTTCCCAGCTCTACTTTGATGCCCTTGGTGTTATGAAAATAATGTTGATTTATGGTTCAAAAAGGGGTATATAAGTTTTGAGAACAAGGAAGAAAGAGTAATTATCCCTTTGACAAATGGAATATTTGTGCCTTATGTTGAACCTTTGAGCAAGGAATACCTAAACATAATTTATGTACGTGTCATTCGGGACCCAGAAGAACTTGAGCCATCAAAGGAAGGAATCCTCCAATGGGAAGATGCATAGTCTATTAGTGATACTACAATTATTTCTTATGAAAATTGGGCACATGGTACCTATGAGATGGTTGGGTGTGAAGTCAGAAGAAAATTTGCGTGGAGAAGAAAACCTTCAATGTATTAGGAGAATAGGTAACAACCTTGTACCTCAATACACTAGAGAAGGAGATCCTATGATATTCCTATGAGCTATGGAGGAGCAGTGGAAAAATCAAATGGAAAGAAGGAATATGTTAGTATATACATTGTGGGATAAAAACGTACGCTATTGGTGGATGGTTCACAGGGATAATCTTATGGAATGGAATGAAATCAGAATTTCTCTAACCACTCATTTTTTAGGAGCAATATGCCCCACTACAATTTGCATGTATCATGGTAAATGAACCCTGTTTAACACCACATTTAATAGTGTGAGAGACTCTGGATAGAGGGGTAGGAAGCTTTACCACCTTCACTTTGGGTGCACAAACTTTATTCCACTTTACAAGGTTGCACACGATCCTGGTATGTTTATGTAGAGCTGCAAAGAGAGACTGGAAATTGGTAGGACTTGATTGCAGGAATGACCTAGACTTTTGACTACTTCTCTACTAAACCTCCGGTGGAAGATGCATTAAGGGTTATGAAGTTATTAACTATGGGAGATGGTGCAAAGAATGAAGAAATTATTCAGGAGTTACTTGGTGAGGTAGACTCAGAGTGTGTTTTGATGAAGTAGAAGAGATAGATGCCAGACTACTTAAGCATGCTTGTTTTAACAAAGAAAAAGGAAATATGGTCTACATAGTGGATGATAAAGACGTATAGAATCTAGATATAGATCATTTAGCAGGTACATGAAAAGTATTATAAAGTGTAGATAAGAACGTGTGTGCCTATCATGAACCTATGAAGACCAAGAAAGTGAACATTGGCACGGATGCAGAAACTAAGGAGGCAACAATTAGGGATTATTAGTCTCATTCTAAAGTGGCAAAGATAATTGATTTACTATGATATTTTTAGGATTTATTTCCTAGGGGATACCATGAGTTAAAAGGAGTGCATGATTCATTATGAGAGAATAAGATTACGCTAAAGGAAGGTGCGTGCCCGGTCATGAAGAGACCTTATAGGATGAACCCTAACCTACTCGTAAAAGTTAAGGAAGAAATTGACAAAATGTTGAAATTTGGCATCATCAATCCCCTAGAGGAATCAGAGTGGGTTAGCCCCATGGTGATCAGTATAAAGAAAGATGGTTGGATTAGGATTTTTGTGGATTACAGGGAACTGAATGCTACATGTGTGATTGATCCTTTTCCAACACCTTTCACAAAGGAAATATTAGAAGGTGTTGTAGGGCATGAAATTTATTCATTTACAGATGGATTTTCTTAGGTATCATCAGGTTATAATTACACAAGAGGATCAAGATAAAATGACTTTCACCACTAAATGGGGAAGTTTTGCATATACTTTGATGCCCTTTGGTTTGAAAAATGTGCCTATTGTATTTTCATGCATAGTCATTCAAGCATTCCAAGATTTTATTCACAACTTCCTATAGGTTTACTTGGATGATTGGACGGTGTATGGACTTGTTAAGGATCATTTTGACAATTTGTGCTTAATGTTTGAAAGATGTAGAAAGTTAGGCATCTCTTTAAACATCAAGAAGTGTGTTTTCTACACCTTTTGGAACTTTTTTAGGGCACATCATCTACGAGGAAGGTTTGTTAGTGGATCCAGCTAAGGTTGTTGTTATTGTAGGATTGGAAGAGCCTACAAGTCAGAGTGAGGTTTGCAGATTCTTACACAGGGTATTATAAAAATTTTATCGAAGGATGTGCAAAGATTTCTACACCCCTGGAAGAGTTACTAAAATGAAAAGGGATGTTCTAATGGGGAGAACTACAGCAACGCGCATTTTAGGTGTTGAAGGAGAGACTTACAACAATGCCCATTTTGTGTCTTTCCCTCATGGAACCGACCGTTTCATGTACATGTGTATGCTTCTGGCACAACCATTGGTGCACCATGTTATCTCATTCTGGAGAAGATATTATAGATCATCCTATCTATTTTTCTAGTTGTCAGAAAGTGAGCAACACCTTTTGACTCCTAAATAAGCCCATAGTATTACAAGAATTTGATAGTTATACAACACAGCACGAGGATGCACAGTTGTATAGGTTACATCAATGCATGAGTATGGCACCAGAAGGAATGAAATAATTGGAAAAGAAAAAATTTACAATTCACCTGACACCCTTTATGTTGATCAGTGGATATTTATAAAAACTAGGAAGAGATGAAGTATTGTGTTAGTGTGTACTAGAACATGAGTGCAAAAATATCATGGAAGAGGCTCATGGTGGTATTGTAGGTGGGCATTATGCAGGTGACGCCATGCGTGCAAGATTATACTTAGATTATGGTGGGAGACCATGTACAAGGATTGTAAAGAGTATTGTAAGGTGTGTACTCACTGTCAGTGCCTTGGAAAACCTAGGAAAAGGGATGAAATGCCTTTGAGGCCTATTACTAGTGCAGAGCCATTTGAGAAATGGGATATAGATTTTGTGGGTCCTATTTCACCAGCCACCCGTAGAACTGGATCATGTTATATCATCACTTGCACATATTATCTTACAAGATGGGAAGAAGTAGCACCTACAAAGGATTATACAGCAGCCAGGTTCTTATGGGAAAATGTTCTTACTAGGTATGGATGTCCACTGAGCTTGACAAGTGATAGGGGCACACACTTTTTGAATGAGATAATCAGGATATTACTGGATGAATTTATCGTTGTGCACCACAATACTACACCCTATCATCCTAAGGAAAATGGTACTACTGATGCCTTTAACAAGTTATTAAGCTAGACCTTAACAAAAAATTGTGACGTTGGAAGGAAATATTGGGATGATAAATTTTTTGTTGTACTTTGGGCATATAGAACAACCTACAAGAGGTTGAATAAGGCCACACCCTTTTAGTTGGTGTTTGGCGCAGAAGCAGTTCTTCATATGGAATTCATGTTACCTTCTTTGTGTATTACATGCTGGAGGTCTAGATATCATGAGAAGATTAGAAGAAAGAATTGACTAGGTTAATACAGTTGGATGAGAGGCGCACCATAGCACATGTTGGAGTCAAAAGTGGGAAAAGGCTAGGAAGAAGGCATGGCATGACTAGAACATCAAGGTCAAAAAGCTTGAGGTTGGACATATGGTACTACTTTATGACTCTAATTTTCTACACTATCTAGGCAAGCTCAAGGTGCATTGGTTGGGACCGTATGTATGTTATAACTTATATACTTGAATCAGACACTTTCCAGTTAGAGGCGCTTGATGGAATGCAGTTACTTGGTTACTTTAACGGGAGTAGGCTGAAGCCCTACTATAAATAAGTCTTCTTGGTGTTT
The DNA here is from genome assembly GCA_019776745.2 of Taxus chinensis. Classification (NCBI taxonomy): domain Eukaryota; kingdom Viridiplantae; phylum Streptophyta; class Pinopsida; order Cupressales; family Taxaceae; genus Taxus; species Taxus chinensis. The sequence continues at coordinate 320,723,825 of CM034157.1, read as the reverse complement.
GTAATAAGGAAATGTTGCCATTTAGTATAGGTTTCCCTTTCTATATTTCCTTTAATGTATTTCCTTCTTCTTCGTTGCTTTGTCAATTTAGTTTGGTGTTTTTGTGTAATAAGCACGTTTGCGTGCTGAAATATAATTACAATATAAAGTATTTTTATGCACAGAGGACTGCACATACCATTGGTGTGGGGTGGTTGTTATTCACAATTGGGTATACATGAGAAAAAACTGTTACAAGTGTTATTCAAGTATGGAAAGGAGTTGTTAGAAAGGAAATTGCTTCTAAAGAAGACCATAGATGGAAATAGATGAAGGAACAATATAACACAAGGTAAGCAACGGCCATGGAAACTACTAGGGGAAGGTGCAGTGGTGAGGTACTCGGTGCATGGAAGCATGTGGAAGAGAAGTTTGTAGCCAAAGGGTAGGAAGGAACGCTAGAAGGTTATAGCTGGGGTGTGAAATTATACCACACAGAAATTCTCAGAAATTTTGAAAATGGTCAATTAATGAGAGGATTGTTGGTAGGTGAAGGAGCAATAAATGCACTAACTTTTTGAAAATTTATATAAGGACGTGATGCAGGTTCATTTTTACCTTTGCAATCACAAGTATTCGAGTGAGCTAAGTGCAACCGAGCCAAGTGAATCATGTTGAGGTGCGAGAGAGTTGTGAAACCAGACGTGGAGAGTAGATTTGTGCATGGAAGAGGCTTGTATCCCCATTGATGAAGGGTTTGAGCAAAGAAAAAGTGTTGAGGAGGAGCTAGGGCACACAGTTTCTAGCTAGGGCATGTGGATTCAAGCTAGGGTTTCATCTTACTCGACACAAGAAGATAAAAGGAAGAATTTTGACAATGACACCTAAGAAAGCACCTGTAGTAGGCACAAAAGGAAAGAAAAAGGTGGAAGTTAAGGTTGAAATTGCTCCCAAGAGAAATTTTTTAGAGATGCAGTACCAGAAGGAGTAATAGTCAAGCAAGATTGGGATTCCCACATTGCATGTGCAAAGTAAATGACTACAACCACCACACCACTGATAACAAGGGAGAGTTGGATGCTTTGTTGAATAAGAAGACCAACAAGTGCACGGTGGAAGATATGTCAGTGTATGATGACGTTGGGGAAAAGTTGCTTAAGCAGGTAGGAGTTTATCAACTATATGAGCTCCCATACTTTGGAAAATATGAACCTTTATACCAGTGGCTTATGAGCAGAGTCCATGAGGAATTCTTCTATTTTTCTGGATGAAGGGTTAGGCTCACAGCAGCCCTAATTACAACATTAAAAAGATTGAAGGGCACATGGACAAACATTGTTAGTGATCTGACTGATAAAGCAATGGTTATAGCCACAAGCAAGGAGTTGTGGTATACCAAGGGTCCACGTGGAATGGAAATTTACAGATTGAGGAAGTACCTTGTGGTGTAGGTAGCCGCGCATCTACTCACCAAGCTAAATGATCAAGGGAGATGGTCACAGGTAAATACAATGTGGCTATACATTGCAAAGAAGATGACAGAGGGAGAAATCTACAACTTAGTAGGTTATATTGTAGAAACAATTGTTGAGGAAGTGTGCATAGGTGAAAATATAATTTTTGGCACCATCCTCTTATCTCTTATTTTTGTAGAAATTGGAGTGCCCAATGGGCCAAAGAATAAAATTTGGGAATACCCCACTGAGAATAAGTCCCTCACGGAAAGGTTCGAGAAATATTTATGTGAAGGATCAATGAGTGGCCCATTCAAGCAAAGGGCATAAATGTGGTATGACCGACTTCACGTGGCATTTGAGGAGGAATGTCACATTCTAAAGGAACTACCATCAATATTAGGCAAGTAAGTACAGTTCACGGTGTATCAACACTTCTACATCGCCTAATTTTCCATAAAGGATGGAACATGGATTACATGGTGCAAACTTCCTTATGCCTTCACAGCGCACTACTTCTAGGCCTCAGTTCACAAATTTTCTGATGCGCACAGACTGAACTTCAATGCAGACAAGGTAGATTGTGACTACCACACCCTCAGAAAAACATATGTATATCCAGGTCGTCTGCCTACATTAAGAGGCTCATTTCAGACGTCATAAGTATGAAGCCAATAAGTTTGGCTATTGGGGACAGTGGAGCCGCACTCATATATCTTCATCTCAATCCTATGCTAGAGAAAAAAAAGTATGTGGAGAATGATTTCATGCTCCCAGGGCTGCCTAAGGGCAAGCACACAATGGAGAATGTGCTAGCTCCAAAGCCTACTGCAACCATATAGATCAACGAGGAGGAAGAGGAACAAGAAGATAGTGGAGGCTTGGATCATAGAGGCTGGAGTTAGCCCAAAGACAAAGTGGAAAGTGAGCGTGTAGATTATCCACCATAGGCGCATGATGAAGAAGAGGACTTGGACATGGATGTAGTCCCTGAAGAGCACCAGTTTAAGAAGGTATTCAGAAGAACCAGGACCCAAGGTGCATGAACACCATAGACTGTAAGAAGATCACCTAGACTCTCCCCTCAGAAAGAGGCACTTGAGAAGAAGAGAAGGAGAAAGCTGAAGCTAGATGAGGAGGTGGAGGAGTCTGAGGAGAGCTCACCAGGGACCCCAGTACAACCAGAAGATATGGAGGAGCCTAGAGATGAAGAAATGAAAGATGAAGAGGAAGGGATGAAGGAATTAGAAGAGATGGTACAAGAGAAACCTAGCACTCATGTTACTACTCAGGAAGGAGAAAGGATAGCTCCAAACCTTGGCACTCAGGTTCCTAAGGGGCCAAGAATGAAGAGAACCAGTGAATAATATGTTGTGCCAAGTATCGGCTACATTGAGGACATAAGAAAAATCATCCATGCCCAGTTTCAGAGCACATTAGGCCTTAAGGAATTGTATGGATGGGAGCTGATGGATCCAGACATGGCCACCACATGTATAAGGAAATAATTATCCTAGTCCATGTAGACCCATATGGACAAGTCATATTTTGACATCTGTGAGGAATCTTGTGTATCAAGGAGAGTGAAGAAGGCACCCCAAAGCAAGACACATGACAGTCAAGCCTACTCTAATGTCTGATGAGCAGGTAAGCAATGCTTTGGTTAAGGTATCTACAGAGGTGGCGTGGAGGAACATTGATAAAGTTGCCACTATTAGAGCACTACTTGAAGATAACAAGGAAAAAACTACAGAAATAACACGTTTAAAAGGAGAGAAGGACCTAGAACAGAAGAAGAATGAGGCCTTCATTAGCATGGTAAAATAAATTGGTGACTACATTTTGAAAGCAAGACCTCATCTTGAGTCTAAGGTGCCTAAGAATTTTCCTTCGGCTATGCACTATGTGCACACATTAGTTGATTTGGTTTTAGAAGATGGGCCAATTCGAATGCCAGTGCCAAAGGATCCTGAACAAGAAGCAGAAAGAGAAAGGGCCTCCCTGGTAGGAAAAATTTCAAATTATGAGGCACCATTGCTCCAAATTTAAAGGATGAATTAAAGAAAGATGACCAAGCTCTAAATATTTGTGTGGCACCAAAAGCAGTGATAAGGATCAGAACTCTAATTGAAGATAACAAAGTTCTGAAGGCCATGAAAGATGAGACACTGGGATGTGCAAAAAGATTGGCACTAGTGAAAAACAAGCATGAAGCCCTTGCAACAGCCCAAGATCCACATAAGGAAAGAATAGATGAGATTGGGAAGCTGATAGCATAGAAAATGGATCTTCTGGAGGGAATGATGTCTACTATGGCTAATGTAGTCCAAGTATTACAGAATGAAAAGGAGAAAATTACTCAAGATGAGTTGGATGCAATAGCCACACACATTCCAGAGAAGACAAGGACTATGTTGGATGAACTGACAGACATTGGAGGAAATCAAAAGTGAATATCCAAAGTTGATCCTCCTAATTGAAGAGGAGGGTGTTGCAGAGTAGAGGTCTATTCTTTTGTAAAATGATTCATTATATTCTTTCAATTCTTATTCTTTATTCTTTGGGAACATCAGAAGGAAACCCTATTGTCTGGGATGGACAATGTAATTTAGTGTGGGGTAATGTTGAGTAGACATATTGTTCTAAGGAGTAGGCACACAGAAGATTCACACATGGGAACAAGGCACATTTGAAGGCACAGAAGGATAGGAAAGGAAACGCATGCCAAGACAATTTTGATTCGGGACTTAGCCATTTTCATGGATGTGGGATATTTTTGGAAGGTAACGTGTGAAGCACACATCAGGATGGAGACTTGTACAACACACAAATGCTATTTTGGGAACAAGTGTTTGATAAGCACCATGCAAGAGTTTGAGATAATAATAGGATTACTACTTCCAGTTAACTGTAGGATGTCTATTATTAGCATACTTTCATGTTTGAGTGTTATTGTAAAGGCACATGGTTATTATCAACATGTGACCTATTTTGGGAAGTGTGTAGGTGGTGAAGGGAAAGTCCCCACCCCTATAAATAAGTAGTGAACTGTGTATTTTAGAGACACATAATTATTGTAGAGTTATGTTGTTGGATCTGATGCGCACATAGCTTATGGTAATATTTTGTAATGTAAGAAGCTTCTATGTTTTTACAATGTTAATGTAATGGAGTATATTGGATGGATAATGGTGTTAAACATGACTGTAACTAGTTTTTGCATGGTTAATATTATTATGGTTATTGTTTAATTCAAGATTCTCTAAGATCTAGATCTAGAATATGCTCTGTGGAATGTTATGCTTATTTATAGTTCTGAGTATGTTGTATCTTCATTACACTAACATCTTGCACAAGCAACTCTAAAGAGGGACCTAGTGCCTTTGCGCACTTCGGGTGAGCACTCTACTTAGGATGGGTGATGTGCCAGTGTACATGGGTTTTTCTAGGTTTTTATAGTAGATTCTAGGCTTTCTTAACTATCTAAATCTTTCAAACATTAAGCAAAAATTATCACAATGATCATTAAGAATTCCATACACCATCCAATCATCCAAGTAAACCTACACAAAGTCATGAATAAAATCTTGGAATGTTTGAACAACTATGCACGAAAATACAATAGGTGCATTTTTCAAACCAAAGGGCATCACTGTACATGCAAAAATTCCCCATTCAGTGGTGAAATTTTTCTTCTCTTGATTCTCCTGTGTAATTATAACCTCATGATACCCAAATAATACATCTATAAGAGAATAAACTTCGTGCCCTACAATGCCTTTTAATATTTCCTCTATGAAAGGTGTAGGAAAAGGATAAATCCCACATGTAGTATTCAATTCCTTGTAATCCACACAAATCCTAATCCAACCATATTTCTTTATACTAATAGCCATGGGGCTAACCCACTCTGATTCCTCTAGGGACTTGATGATGCTAGATTTCAACATTTTGTCAATTTCTTCCTTAAATTTTATGCGCACATTAGGGTTCATCATGTAAGGTATCTTCTTGACCAGACACACACCTTCCTTTAGCTTAATCTAAATCTCTCCTAATGAATCATGCACTCCTTTTAGCTCATGGTATCCCCTAGGAAATAAGTCCTAAAAATCCTGTAGTAACTCAATTATATTTACCACTTCATAATCAGACCAATAATCCCCAATTGTTGCCTCCTTAGGTTCAGCATCCATGTCAATGTTCACTTTCTTGGTCTTCATAGGTTCATGATAGGTGTGTGCATTCTTATCCTCAATGTCTAATACTTCATGTGTACTTGTTGAATGATATATATATATCCATATTTTGTACTTATTCATCATCCACTGTGTAGACCATCTTTCCTTTTTCTTTCTAACAGCAAGCATGCTTAAGTAGTGTGGCATTTATCTCTTCTACTTCATCAAAATGCGCTCCTGAGTCTACCTCACCAAATAAATCCTGAATGAGTTATTTAGTATTTACATTTTCTCCCATAGTTAAGTACTTTATAACCCTTAATGCCTCTTCCACCTAAGGTTTAGTGGAGAAGTAGTCAAAATTCTGGGTCATTCATGTAATCAAGTCCTACCAATTTCCATTCTCCCTATGCAGCTCTACATAAACATACGAGGATCGTGCGCAACCTTGTAAAGTGTAATAAATTTTGTGCACCCAAAGTGAAGGTGGTAGAGCTTCCTGCACCTCTATCTAGAGCCTCTCAAATTTTTGAACATGGTGCTGAACAATTTGATTACCATGATACATATATATTGTAGTAGGTGAATTGCTCATGAAAAATACAGTGGTTAGAGAAATCCTGACTTCATTCCATTCCCTAAGATTATCCTTGTGAACCATCCACCAGCACATTTTTGTCCCACACAAGGTATATACTAACATATTTCTTCTTTCCACTTGATTTGTCCATTTCTCCTCCATAACACATAAAAATACCATAGGATCTCCTTCTCCAGTATACCAAGGTATAGGTTTATTACCTATTCTCTAAATACATCAAGGTTTGCTTCTCCACGCAAATGTGCTTCTTATTTTGTGCCCAACCATATCATAGGTTTCATGTGCCCAATTATCACAAGAAATAACAGTAGTATCGCTGATAGATTATGCATCATCCCACTAGAAGATTCCTTCCTTTAATGGATTAAGTACTTTTGGGTCCCAAATGGCACATACATAAATTTTTTTCAGGAATTCCTCACTCAAAGGTTCAACATAAGGCACATATTTCCCATCTATCAAAGGGATGATCACTCTTTCTTTTATGTTCTCAAAACTTATATACCCCTTGTTGAACTGTAAATCAACATTATTTTCATAACACTAAGGGCATCCAAGTAGACATGGAAAGTTATCTGATTCTGCAAGTGCTAAGACCTCAAAGTCCCTAGTGAACTTGGCCGCTTTTATAGTAATGGATTCACCCTTTAAAAATCCTATGAGAGTGACCTTAATTCAACTGGCTATGAACAATACATTAGAGGATGGATGTAATGGTGGCCTTCCCATATGTACCCATGCATCTAAAGTAAGCACATTAACTTTTGTTCCTATATCAATACATATATTACTTAAGAGCCACCCATCCACAAAATCATTCAGAGTGATCTCCTTTTCATAATCCTAGCTATGAGGGGGAAGATTAGCATGTAAGATATTTTTTCCATTATCAACACTTACGCGTGGAGTGTTTACCTTTATCTAATTCCCTAGTAATGAAATGATATTCTCCTAGCTCAACATTTTACATACCTCTTTCAAGTCATCAAAACCTGATTGAACTATCTTTGATGCCTTATTTTTTTGTAACTTTTGTGACTGCTCCTTCAAACAATTTATCTCACCCTGAAGATTTCTAAGTACCTCCATGGTTTCTTGATAAACCTCCTTCTAATGTGTAGGGTCTATGTACCTTACATGTAAAAATTTCTCCTTGGTGATGGTCAGCTTATGATGTAAGCCCTCTCAAGCGTGCGCAACTTCAGCGTGTGTAGTAATATTCACCGGTAATACCTCAGTTTCTGGTGCCAGGTTTGGCATCCACTTATTTTCCATGGTACGTTGTATTCTTACCATCCATGCACCTTTGTTCTCCTTTTTATGCTTCTTTATAATATTCTCATATAAATCCAATCATTCCTCATAGTTGTGATTCTTCCCACAAAAATAACAAGTAATCTTCTAAGAACATTTGCACCTGTAGTGGTTTGGAGATCCACATGTTAAACACGTTCCACAAGGGAACTCACCTCATCCACCACCATGGCCTTGGCCCCTAAATCAACCATGGTTTCCTCGACCTATGCCACGACCTCCTTCAAAGTGACCTTCATTACAATCATAGCACACTTGAGTGTGATCATAATCATGGTGATCACTTTTACCTTTAGAGTTATTTGATACTCCGGTATTTCATACACCAATATCTATTACATCATGAACCTAACAAATCAACCTACAGTCTTCTATATCATGAATCATGGACTAAATTTTTTTACAATAACATGATACATTATTCCTTATCACGTGTTGTAATAATGGGCAGCAACTTACATTACAGTCCAAACAACATATCTCACAGTCCACTAGCAATAAAAACATTAATCTGTTAGGACAACTATCTTTTTTGTGTCCTTCCACTTCACAATCTGTACACCAAATCCCAATACATGTCTCATGTGCTGAATTTTCCTATAATTTATCCAAATATTATTCCATATTTGTAATTTGTGCCTCTAGGAATGGGATCACTCAAGTGTCTATACTCCTGATTTCCTTTGTGCGCAAAGCTTCTTCAAGTGATTCGTGTAGGTCCGTATAAGTATTATGTGATATTTCCCTCCTAAAAGGTGTGATCAAGCCCCCAACAAACCACTATGGATGCTGGTTTGCATGAATATCATGAGAAAGTTTAGACAACAGTGTCTTGAAATGGGCATCATATTCCTGAACACTCTCAATAGTTTCCTGCTTAATATCCTTTAATGTGCTTATACCCTTTTGCTCAAACTCATGAATATGAAACTCCTTAAGGAAATCATCCTTTAATGCTGCATAATCTACGCAAATCTGATCAGGGTTAAACTTCTTGAACCAACTGTGTGCGCATCCCTGCAATGTAGTTGTAAACTAACTTGCCTTACAGTTAGAAGCCATAACTCCTTTTGCGTGCCATAGTATCTCACACATGTGCATGTGTTCAACAACATCTTCTATGCCCCTATACTCTAGAAGATGAAGAGACATCTCCATGTAAATATTTTGGGGCTGGTGCGGACCCTGCCCACTTGATCTAGAACCTCCTATGTTACCTCTACCTCCAGAACCACCAAATCCACCAGAACTAGAGCCACCTATGCCCCCTGATCCTCTACCTATAGCTGAAAGTGGACTAGTGGATGTATTACCTTATGTCTGAACAATGGTACTAAACTGAACTCATATAGTCTACGAAGTGGTACTACTCCCAGAAGTGAGTCCAAAATTCTACGTGCTTGAGTTCTGTGCTGATGATGCGCCTAAAAAGGTACCTCCAAACAACAAAGAAGATGTTTTCCCTACCATATATGTACTCATTATCTAACTTATTCCTACTCTTCTACTCCCCGAACTAGCTTGTTGACTACTGGTTGTACTGGATACTAGAAATCCAAGCGCAAGGGCTAGGTTACTAGGTAGATTCAGATACACGCCCATGGCTCATGTCGTCTATGTTGGTGCTCTCCCATGTGAGGTTGAGGAGGGTTCCCTGTTATGCTTTCTCAAATGGGGGAGTTCTAGATGCTCTGTCTCCACGCCTCTTGTGTGAGCTTCAAATCCTTTATAATCCATCTCTCTCCTCAACGCCATCCGCTATGCAATATCACGTTGCTTCTCTATCTCCCTCTCACATGCCTCATTATACTTAAGCCACCTTTCTTCTCTCTGCCTCTCTGTCACTAGGTCCACCATCTTTCACCAAACCTGTTCCTACCCCCGCGCGTGGTGGGGTTTAGTTAGCCATTGGGTTTTCTTCCAAGTTTAGGGTTACCATCAAGATTTTAATCGCCAATGGAATGCATTGCAAATAAGTTCTCATTGGATAACGTAAAATCTATAACTCAACTACCTTTGGGTAAGAATAAGTGGAAATTGAGTACTCCAAAATATAACTATTCAAAACACCACAAAACCAAGTATTCACAACACGCATCCAAATCATATCAACATCATAAAGGGCCTGAAATTCTTCCTGCATCTAGACAAGTCTGTGATACCTCTAGTTCTTTTTAGACTCATAAGAAACTAGCCACTCATACAACTCTACCGGAAAAATAACAAAGAAGATATCATACAAACAGTCATACAAATTCTGCTCCACCCATGCATGTGCATCAAACTCATATCTAGTGCTGAACCTTCAAGCGTACTCTTCTTCTAGATCCTTTATCCACTCCTCAACACCTGCTAAGGTCCATCAGTACATCTTCATCACGTAACTCCTAAAAATAGCTAAAAAAATAGGTCCTAATAGCGAAACGAATGATGCACCCTAGAATCTACTATATAAAACCCAAAATAATCGAGGTGCACTGGCACATCACCCAACCTGAGCTGAGCACTCACTCGAAGTGTGCAAAGGTATCAGGTCCCTCTTTAAGATTGCTTATGCAGGATGTTAGTGTAATGAAGATACAACATATTTAGAACCATAAATAAGTGTAAACATTCCACAGAGCATATTTCAGACCTAAATCTTAGAGAATCATGAATTAAATGTAACTATAATAAGATTAACCATGCAAGAACTAGTTATAGTCATGTTCAAAACCATTATCCATCCAATATGCTCCATTATATTAAACATTGAATTACATAGAAGCTTCTTACATTACAAAGCATTACCATAAGTTATGCGCGTATCTAATCCAACAACATAACTCTACAATAATTCACTATTCAACCTCTCTCTAACTACATAGTTCACTACATGTTTATAGGGGTGGGGACTTACCCTTCATAACCCACACACTTACCAAAATAGGTCGCATGCTGATAATAGCCATGCACCTTTATAATAACATGCACACATGCAAGTGCGCTAGTAATAGACATCCTATAGTTAACTAGAAGATGTAATCCTATTATTATCTTAAACTTATGCATGACACTTATCAAATGCTCATTCCTAAAATAACATTTGTGTGTCGTACAAGTCTCCATCCCAATGTGTGCTCTGCATGTTATCTTCCAAAAATAGCCCGCATCCTTGAAAATGGCTAAGTTTCAAATCAACGTATCTTGGCACATGGCGTTTCCTTTCCTATCCTTCCGTACCTTAAAGTAAGCCTTGTTCCTACGCGTGAATCCTATGTGTGTCTTCTCCTTAGGACAATAGTGTTGGCTCAACACTATTAAAGGTACAAGAAACCCTATTATAGGAGTAGGCATCTTGCCTAACATATCAATATATGGAAGACCAAAATATGTGAGGAATATGGCGAGTCAAATGGATGAATCTCCGGACCTTCCCCATCTAGGTCAATCATTTAACTAGTAGTGGCACAAGATGCCACAGTGGTCCCATCCTATCCCCACATTCATGCCATATCATGGTAGGGAGTGGCAACCAAGTCATCTTTGGTCAATGAATCCACTAGCTGATATTGCCCTCTCATGATTCATATCCATGTCCATTGGGCAGCTCTAATGGCACCTGAGCAATGTACTATCACTCCCCTCTGATAGGGGTAATATGCTTGTAAACCCAACTTATCATGAGTGTGGGATGGATGAGAGACTAACCCTATAGATGAACCACTTGGTATAAATCATGGTAGGTGGTCCCAAGGATATTTCCTTCCCAAGCATAAGTATGGCCATATGACTCTATCTATGTGATAATAGGAGCCAAACAATACAGTAATGTATCACCCCCTTGTCCCCTATCAATTGTGAATCCATAATACACATGATGGCCTTGTGGATAGTGGGGATAGGAGTGGTAGTAATGGATCAGACCCTCATCCCCTGTTTAGAACCAACTAACACCACAAAATCCCCCATATAATTAGCCCACAAAGTCCTTTTGGCTCTAGATCTTGTTTTCTCAAGGGTTAGCCTCCTCCTAAGTATCAGAACTCAAAGTATCTTATAAACATCCTCTAATGTAATCATCCACTCACCCCTATAACCTGGCAACTAGAAGGTATTCAAGTTGGTGTCCCAATACAAAAAAAAGTCATAAAGAATATGATTGGTAGGAGTAACATAGGGCACCTGAGAAAACCTTTATATGACCTTCTCTCTGTAGTATCAAACTCAGCCTAAATCAGCTAATCAAGGATCTCAGGAATCCAGTCACACTCCCACTCATGATTCCATTGGATGTATTCCTCTTTCTTCTACATCCACCAAAAAAAGAAAAAAGAGAAATTTAGTGACATTTTAAATAGTCAAGCTCATTAAAAACATCATAAAAAATTGAAAATCCAAAAAATATAAATCTTAGCATACATTTTATGCATTCTGTTTAGAACCACCACCCTATATAGGGTGATGGTTTTGTGTCTGGCACCTTGCCAGGGTAGAAGTTTTGTAACCATCACCCTGATAGGGTGACAATCCTATAACCACTGCCCTGTCTAGGGTGGCGATCCTAAACAGATTCACTGTATGGCTACATGGCCCTAAAAAGATCACAAAAATGCAAAAAATGAACATTTTTCATGAAATAAAAGACTTCCCTATGGGTGTCCCCCCTACAGACTAGTCTAAAACAATAAATTTCAAAATTAAACCCTTGTAGGAAAATATTTTGACATAATTATGTTTTAGGATTCAAAATAAAATAGTGAGAAAAACCTACATTAAACCACACGGCTCGATCTCTTGATAGTGGAGGCATGATCACAATCTCACAACAGTTTTTTTAGTTGTACTTTTGTCAAAAACGGTCACCGTGGGTCTAGAGCTCCAAAATCACCAAATCGAATATGAATAAATGAATTAAAAAATGGGTTTATATATATATATATATATATATATATATATATATATATATATATGTTACTTTGACCTCCTTTTGAGTGTGTGTGTTTGTAAGGCTAGAGCATTCACACAGGTATACTTTTATATCCCCAAACAAATGGTAAGTCCTCTTCTTGTTTTAATTTAGTGTTTATTTTTTGATAATTTGTCTATTTGCACTTGAGTCTTATTTTCATTTTACATGTATCAAGAGCTTGGATGGAGACATTTTAACACACAGTCGTGTCAATTATAGCTTCTAACTCCCCATTTTGGGAACACCATACTCAAACTCTATGTTTTACGCCTTTTCATAGCTATGATGCTTCTCTGAGGGGGTAATATGTACGCACCAAAAAATTTACATGCAACATTGTCACTAAAATAGTTACAAAAAGTCCCTAATGATGACTCATATCCTTTCCTTGTTTGAGTTCCTAAACCCATTTGCAGTATATATTTATAGCCTAGACATCCCTACTTAGCCTCTGCATGCTTTATTCTAAGCTTCTCTCTCTTTTTTATACATGTTTTGACCTTAAGTGTCAAAACCTCCACCCTATTTTGGCGGTAGTTTTGTAATGTTGCCCTAGTCAGGGTAGAGGTTTTGTGTTTGTCACCCTGTATAGGGTGGCAGTTCAACACGTTTTTTTAGATACCTTCATGTGAAAATTAGACACGCCTTATTTTAGTTAACTTCACTTCCAAGGTGCAGTTGTGAACCAAATTAACTAAATTTAGGATTGATTACATGGACTTCTCTCCCTCTTCTATTTTTAAATAGATTTAATTAGTTTGAACTACCTCTTCACCTAATGATTTGGCACACCAAGGCTTCCTTATGTTTGATTTCACAACCCACCCAATTTCTTATATAACCATTGCTTGTTCTCAAGAAAAACCTAGAGAAAATTTGTATTCTTGTTATTGCCAAATCCAATATCAGTTCAATTGTGCTTACACTCTTCCACTTGCATTGCTTCTAAGTCTACCAATTCAAGCTATTGTTTCTCCCACATCCTTCTTTTTTTAATGTTGCAATCCCATCCATTGGACTCACATGGACACAAAGATTGAAATGATAAACTGAGGGGACAATATTCATACAACTAGATTTTCCATTGTTCTTGTAATATCCAGGTTGGAGGTGTTGTTTTCTTCATTCATGCAAGTTGTCAATTCTGAATTTATCATTTCAAATTTCATATCAAATACAGTAGATAAATCCTTTCATAGTTTCAATTATCAAGTCATCAGTAGATTAGATCAAATTAGAAAGTTTGTTCTTCAACATTATTAAGGAGGTTGCAGGGAATAATAGCTTCTTTGAAGATGTGATTTATTCTCTATTTTTGAGGTAAGATTGAGGATTTTATTTGAAAGATTTCAATTAGTTAATTGTTTGGGTTCAGATTAGCATGATCGCATAAGAATTTATCTACATCTAGTTAATTGTTTTTTTTAGATTCATTTATTAGATTAGAAGCTTTGTTTAAAATACAAAAAAATAATCAAAAATATTTTCTTTACTAGATTAGTTGTTTTATTGCTTTTGTTCATTCATATATGAGAAAATACAAAAAACATAACCTAGATTTACTTTACTTAAATTATTTTCTTTGTTAGATCAATTTAGTGGTTTCATGCATGATAATTATAGGACCTAGAGAACCTAAATATTTGTTATTTGAACTAATAGTTCCTGAACCAAATTTAGCAGTACCATTAGCATACATTGACCAAGATCTTAGGTTCAACATTTTCAAGACAAATAGAGACATACAAAGAATCAACTAACAACTAGATGCATTAAAAATTAAAAATGGTAAAGCATTTGAGTATTTGTCAAATCAACCCAATTATAGATTACCTTGAGCATCTATATGACCATTAAAGGCCCGCAACATGAGAAATATTTTTACTGTGATCCGCTAGTCCCACAATTAAAAAGATCACAATTACTTACCGACATAGATACAAGACTCCATCTTCTTTTCCTGAGAACACCAGCCTGATACACTGAGATAATTGAACATCTTGAAGTGTTAAACATTGCAGCCAATCAGGCTTACGATTATTGGGCTGCCCCTAAGTATAGATTTCCTAACCTCCCTTACACCTAGATCCTAGATCATATTACATAACTATACAAGGACCATAACTAGAGAGAGTTTATGGTTGTGACCCTAGGGTTCCCCAACCGAATGGAACCGAGAACCAATTACATGTAGACACTAGTTTGAAAGAGTTAGTCTTTCGAACATCTCTCTAGATACCAAATTCGGGTCACACTCCCCCTTTACCCCACATGTATATTAATTTAATTACCTACAATTAAATTAATGCCCATTCTCACGATATTCATTATTTAATTACCTTAATTGAACTAATTTCAACCTCACCTAGACACTTCACCCCACCACATCACCTAGACAATTCATCGTAAAACCTATTCATAGCATGTTTCCTTTTAACTAAGACTTAGTTCAACCCTAAAATCACATTCCTATTCTTCCTCTAACCACATGCAAACTTACTTACATGGAAAATTTCATTTTGGATCCGCAACAATGGACATAACTGGCCAAAAGATAGCCAAGATCTAATATTTTGGAAACCTAGGATATCCCACCTTAACCGATGCTGGTCAACCCAAAATTGACATCGGTCACCTATAACCATCATCAGCTACCTTATAGTCATTTTGGGTAGCCTTTTCTCGAGGTTGGAAGAATTATTCAATTTTGGAGAAGAGATATCTGCATACAAGCATGCACCAACGTACTCTTGCACATCTAGACATCTTGAACCAGCACCAAGCATTGATTTGAAGGTCAAGAATTCATGGTGACATTCTGAGAAGAACAGCCGTGGCACTAACGACCAGCACCATATATCAACCATCACCTCCATCCAACCACCAAGTCTGTAAGTACAAGTAAGTACATTCGGATCTACATCTTTCCATACTTATTTAGATCAATTTCTTTATTTCTATTTGGGAGTCCTAGTCACATTTACATCTCATCACCTCTCACCTTCCTGTTAATCCCTCCACCTAACCACCTACAACCTCCCAGCCATCCATACCTAACTCCAGACATCTCTGATTATTCCCAAAACTATCATCAACCTCGCCATTCCATGTCTATTCTTTGTGCAATCATAGAGAATCGTTAAAACCAAACTTTATTGAGTCTCTATTAGCCTGACCCTACTGATGTCGGTTAACCTAAACCATCGTTAGTCTCCTCTCAACCGGAATCGGTCATATCAAACTAACATCAATATCTATATCTGGTAAATCTTTCTATAAATAGCAACCTCATAACATTCACCCAAATAATCCAAACCACTTAAAACTTGACACTGGTCTATTCCAACTACCTTATTTACCTGTCTAACTTCCAAATCTGATCATAACCTAGCCTGTTAGATTATATTTTCTTATTGTACTTTAATGAGACACCTAAATCATATCAAATATAGTAGGATATTATTGGTTTACATTATTTCTTGATTAAATTATTTTAAATAGTGGATTGACAGTCATCTAGGAAGTATCACACTTCCTGGATTTAGCATGAGCTAGGCAGTCCACTAACATATATTGTTTAATATTCCTCTTATGGTATTTTTTTGTATTCACAAGTAGTTCCTCCTAGTAAAAAGAAAGTTCTCGCAATCAGCACTGGATCAGGAAATCAGAATGTGAGCACTCTACCTTCTACCTTCATTCACAGGTATTCATCCTCACCCTTACCCTATCTGTTTTTATCATACGTATGCAACTTATCGGTGAAACATTTTGGCATGCCTGGTGGGACCCTCTCTTGGGTTCATTGCATTTTATTAATATAGGGAAACTTTTTGTGTGTTTCTTTCCTTTTGAAAAATACACATTTAATCTTCTCCCTGGTAATATTCTTTTCTTCTAATTGTCTAAATGACATTTGTCATTTGGTGCTTAAAATGAACCAATTCTTTCTTCTCACATTTACATAGTAGTGAAAGAACACGTTCTTGACCTATTCATCATTTTCTTCATTGAATATAATTATCAATTTGGGTTATAAAATTTGTTGCATTTCATCTTTGTATGTTGCATTATTAGCTCATATTTAAAAATGAGGGTAACCTATATGTTGGAAGTCATGCCTAGTTAGTGGTTAACACAATTAAACCATAGAAAGCACTTTCTTCTATATTTCTTTTCCAAACTACATAAATATAAATTTGCACATCTTCTTAAACAACACCTTACCTTGAATAATTTGTCAATGATCACACAATCAAAGGATTGATAATGGGCACCCAGCTAGTTATCTCTGTCTAGTCATCACCTCAGAGAAAGGACTGCCCCCACCATAACATAGCCTTATACCACCCTTTTGGAATTTCCTTCTTCGTAGGATGCCTTCCCAACCAAAATATTTGTTCTAAACTCCTAAGTCAGTCTTAAATAGCATAAGCTAAAACAAACATAAATTCACTATTATGATTGCATTTTTTCTTAGCTTTTTTCTTGATTTGTGTTATGAGGTGTGAGGTTACGATTCTTCATTTTTCATCTTCCTTTCACACTCCACCATCATACTTGGAGTATTCTAATAGTTTTTGAGTGTGTCAAGACCTCGTCTTACAATTCTCATATTTTAGAGTTGATCCTTCATTTAGTTTAATTCACCTAAAATTCATTTTTATTCATTTCTTCTAATTTCACAATAACTGACGTCGGTCCAGTGACCGTATTTGGTTTACATATGACCGTCGCCAGTTTATCTAACCAGTGTCAACTTCTAGATCTTTTGGTTATTGTTATCCAAAATGTGCCCCTGCTCATTTTAGATGGCTAACTCCTTGTGTTCTTGCCTCTCTTGTGCCTCAGTCCCCATTTTTTGATTTTCAAGCACTCAAATCTTTCTGGAAATGGCACCATTGGATAGAGATCTCTCTCAGCTTTCCAGAAAGGTAAAGTTTTCCTCCTAACTCCTCATATTTTTCAAGTTATGGCTCGGCAGAGTTTTTGTGGGAAATTTTCCCCTTGAAAGCCCGCAGCCAATAGGAAGCTGACACATTTCCCAGGAGGTGGCGGAGAAAAGAAAAAAAAAACTTAGAATTTTTTTCAAGTTTTGGACAAAATTTAAAAAAGGAAATTTTTTACCCGCGGGCCCACCGAGCCAATCAGGACGTGACATTTGTCAGCAGGAGAGGCGAAGTAAAAAATTGAACTAAGTGTTTTGCGCAGGAAATTTTTTGAATTTCAGCCCGCACCCAATAGGAACTCGCCACATGTCCAGAGGAGGGTCGCAGACGTCGGAGGAAAGGTTAGAAAAATTTCCAATTTTTTGCCAAAAAAATCAAAATTAAATTTTTTGCCCGCATGGTCCGCGGTGAATTGGGTTGCGCCACGTGTCTTCATCAGTCAGAGCAGGCGGGGGGAGAAATGGAAAATTGGCTAAGTGTTTTGTAGAGTTTTTTAAAATGAAAATTTTTAATGAAGGGCCCGCGCCCAATGATAGTGAGCCACGTGTCAATGAGGGGCAGGGAGTTCGGAGCTCAGGAGAAATTTTTGCTTTTTAAAATTTTGAAAGTTAAGAGGGCCGCCAAATGAAAATCAAAAGGGAAAGATTCGGAGCCCGTGGCACCAAAAAATTCAAGGGAAAGGTTTTCCCCACAGATGCATCGATCACGTGTCCCGTGTCCCATAGTGGAGCGTGGGGGGAAAATGAAATTTTTTCCCAAAAGTTAAAAATGTCAAATTTTCAAAGGGAAATTGCGCCCCTCAGGCCCGAGCCAATCAAAGTAGTGCCACGTGTCCAAGTGGCAAAAAATTTCTAAGGAAGGGCCCGTAAGATAAAATTTCAAGGATGAGCCCATGGCCAATCACAGCATGCCACGTGGCATCTAAGTGGCGGAGTGCGGGGATTTTTGAAAAAAAATTCCAAATGCAAAAAAGAGGTAAAACTCAAAAAAATTTCCCGCCGATCCGTTTTGGCCCTGTTTTTGCCCTAAATCTTCAAACAGCCATAACTTTCGATCCAGAGCTCAGATTTTCATGTTCTTTATATCAATGGAAATCTGGTGAAATTATCTACAAGATTCCATGGTCAATTTTGAATTTTGGTTCAGTTTGGAGAGAGAAAATTAAAAAACACTTCTGGCACGTGGTAATGGCCAGAACTGACGTTTCAACAACCAATTTTAATGCAAAATGGGTCGCATTCTTCTCCAGCATGGTCAAAAATGTCAGGTCATGGGTTTTTAAGGATTTCCATGCTGTTTTTAATGCATTTTGGTTAATGGGGACTAGCTCCCATGTTTTTTCACATTTTCTCTCTCCTGGGCTCGACCCATGCACTGTAAAAGCCAGATTTGGCTCATTTTTCAAAGGTTGAACACTTTTTTACACAGCAAGCTTCTGTTTTCACTTTCAAAAAGTGATTTTGGCAAGTATCAGACCTTCCAGGGATTGTAACAGGTTTTTCTGCCTCTTTGGTGTTGGAATACAAGGATTTTGATGTTGAAAATCACAATGCAAGCTCTGTGAATGCTTTCAGTCCTTTGTATGTGTTGTTTGCTTCATTTCAAACCCTTGATTACAGCTTATCAACCTGTGCATGATGTTTTATGTTGCAATTTCTGAATTGTGTCAATTTGCATGAACAAGAAGTGCTCACCACTCCTTTGGTGTATCACCCTTATCAGTTTAGTTTTAATTTTTGCATTTCTTATCCCTGTCTCCTTGCAAATTAGGATAAAATTAGGATCTGAACCTCTACAGTTGTGCAAATAATAGATCTAATCAGAGGAGTTTGAGGAACCAGCCTCTAATCTGGAGATTCCTCTCTCATTTTACAAGTCCCACACTTGGAGAGAGGTTTCAATGTTGTGCAATCACACTAGATGCCTGAAACATCAACTTAGAAACCTGATTTGCATCCAGGGGTGCTGCTGATTTGCAACAACATGTTCATTCTCCAATATTGAAATCTTTCCCAAATACTTCCTATTTGGGTTCATTTTTGTATCTTGAGCTACTTTCCAAAATATCTCAGTATTTGGGTGCATTCTGACATCTTCAATCATTTTCAAATACTCAATTTATTTGGATCCACGTTTTCTCATTTTCACCTCTTTGTAAGTAATTCCATTAGTCTTGATTCATTGGATATCCATATCCACACTTAAGCATTCATTATCCTTTTCATCTAATTCTTGACATCATGATACTCACTTTATCACAATCAAACACCATTGTGATTTACCTTGATCCTACATTTCTTCTTTTAGTCTTGAGTTTAACTTTTACATTATTGAACTTCAAACATTCCATCATCTTACATCGTTATAATTTAACTTTCACTTTTTTTCAATTGTTGAAATATCCAACACGTTTTCACTCTTCTCTTTTAGAACATTCCACTCTTGCTTTATTTTGAGATCCTTAACTAATCATTTTCCGTTTTTCTGATCAGGATTTAAGACTCCTTGTTGATATTTGATTTTTTCATCATTATCTTTGCACCTATATATGTTGGCATTCACATTGTAACCATTTGAGTGTTATCCTTCCATTATTTAGTCTCCTCTCATAACAATCATCTTGTTACGAGTAAGAACCTTCAAACTTACTAAGTATCTTCTTTTAACACTACTCTTGTTAAGCTTTGAGCATCTTTCATCATGTCTCTAATTCTCCTCTTATAGCACCCATTTTGTCGCAAGTTGAGAAAGCCAACCTATTTCACCTCTTTCCTCCTTACATTTACTTTGTAAAGGATCATAAAATATTTCAACCCTTTTCATCTTTCTTAGCATTCTTTTTTAGTTAAGATCCCTCTAACTAACTGTTAGTGCAAATTCACGGCACCCCCAAATGAGTTATGGATCTGATTTTCTAAGGCAAAGTCATTTGGTGTGATTGCACAACATGGAGTTTTCCCTAAGTGTGGGACCTTGAAAATTAGGAAAAATCTCCAGATTGAGGTTGGTTCCTACTCCTTTGTTTAGGTGTATGCATGAAATTTTTGCAGAGGTTCTGATTCAAAATCCTACTCTAAAACTACCAAGGAGACAAAGTTGAGAAAATGTGTTGAAATGGGAAACAAAACTAAGCAAAAAATATAACGGTGGTACACCAAAGGAATGTTGGACCTCTTGCTTTGTAAATTTGACACAGATCATGGAGATCAAACACCAAAACATGAATAGATTACCAGAATGCAATGAAAGATCATAAGACAATAATAAATGCATGAGAGGATTGAAAATCGATCACAGAGCATACATTATCATTTCCAAGTTTGATACAATACATTCCATTGGCAAAGAGGTAAAAAAAGAGTTACAATCTCCATGGGGGGTCTAAAACCCCTTCAAATCTACCTGCTAAGGAGAAAATAAGAGCTTACAAAAGAAAGAATGTCCAACCATTACAAAATGAGCCAAAACTGGATTTTTCGATCAAACAAAACGAAGGAAGGTGAAAAACATAGGAAAATTGATTCCACATCTCCAACCACTGACAAGATTCATTAAAAAATAAAGGGCACCCTCACAAATCCATGTTTTGATGCATTCAACCACGCTGGAGAAAAATGGGTGCCATACTGCATTAATTTTTTGGTGGTTGGATGTTTGTTATGCATTTTTCCGTGCTTGAGACTTTTCTTCAATTTTCTCCCTCCAACTTTGCCAAAAACCTAAAAATTGAAGCTTTCATGGCATATAGGGCATTGATAGCTTTCCAATGGTACCAAATTTGATGAATTTTGGCCACTGGATTGAAAGATAAGACCTTTTGAAATTCTGCGGCCAAATTAGGGAAAAAATGGTGAAAAACAAGTCAAAATTAGGGTCGGCGGGGTCAAACTTTAAATTTTTCCCTTTTGGAAAAATTTCCTAAAAATCTTTGTGGATTCTTAGGTCCGCATAACACATGTACAATTCTGATTTCCTGAGGGGTCGAAGCTACAAATTTCGGGGCAAAAGTGCAAAATTTTAGGGAGTAATAGAAGGTCTTCCAGTTGTAGCCCATGTTAGGGCATAGTTCAACCTTATCTTCCCTAATTATGCAGTGGTCAATGTGCTAATGACGTGTCATAAAAATGACACATGTCAGCCTCTGATTGGTGCAAAGGTGTGCTCAAATTTTTCTCTTCTCCTTCACAGGCTCATGAGATTATCTTTGACTTTGAGTTTTTAGCCAAAAAAGGCTAAGTGTTACAATTTCCTCCCTAGTCCCGCAAGTCCGTTTCTTCCCTTTGTCGAGCCCGTGAGCCAAATATTTCCTTTGTGCCATTTTTCCGCAACAAGGGCTAAGTGCCCAAATTTTCTCCCTGTCTCTGCTGACCCACCAATTTCCTTGGAAAATTTTCCAACTCCACTCCACTAACTCAAGACTCCCTGGCAAATTTTCCTCCTTACCTCCATGGGCCCACCTAGGGAAAATTTCCCCTCCAAACTCAGCCTAGCCATAACTCAAAAAATACAAGGAATTAGGAGGACTTCTTTACCTTTCTAGAAAGGTGGAAAAATTCTCTAGCTCTAATGAAATCATACCTAGAAAATTTTTAATTCTTTAAACAATTGCATGCCAAAAACTGTTTCATTTAAGTACCAGTTTAAAGGAAAAGCATGAGTAGTTAGCCAAAAATAAGCATGGGCTTATTTTGGATAACAATTCTAGCATGACTTAAACATAACTCATATTATATGTTACTAATAGCTGCTTAAATCTTTTAGATGGATTCTTGAATTATATCAAGATAACTAAGAAGAAACAATATGAATCTTAAGTACCTAAGCCATCTTGGAAAACCAAGAACAGGTTGTGACCAAATCCTAAGACAATTACACTAATGCAAGAGCAATGAACCAGCATTTTTAAAACTATGTGCAACCATGAGATTCATACATACCCCAAGTGGGATATGTGAGTTTGAAAATGAGAGCGGGCTGCGTGAGGGTTTTGAAAGCATTGTTTCAGCGGCTCTGGCTGCTGAATGTCTTTTAAAGGACTGCGATGTAGCCACTAATGAACCGATAAAAGCTAAAAATGTGATCATTGATGGCAGTTTCGGGTCTAGAGCCTGGGTGGATGTGGTTAAGACTCCTCTTGACAAAAATGTGAGACCTCTGTCTACATGTGATTTTAAAAGTACAAAAGATGCTGAAGGGGTGACCCACTTACAGATACCTGACTAGGATGTCTGCAAAGAGCTCTGGAGAAAACCAATCCGGCCCTTGTCGGAAAATTTTTGGGATCAAGACCCAATGTGGACACTATTAGAAAATGGGCCATTCACAGATGGAAACCAAAAGGGGATTTAATAATCACCACCATGGTAAAGGGTTTTTTTCTGGCCCGATTTAATCTCCAATCGGATGTTGACTCCGTTTTGTTGGGTGGTCCTAGATGGTGTCTGGGTAATATGGGACTATTTTTTCCCCTTGGTATCCTAGATTCAATCCATTTGTTGAGAATATTCATGCCATACCCATATGGTGTAGGCTCCCAGGGATTCCTCTGCATCTATGGGATGATGAAATCCTCCTGCACATTTCCAAATTGATTGGTTCACCCATTGGCCTGGATGGGCCCACGAGAAATAGATCTAGGTTGGCATTTGCTAGGTTCTGTGTCTCCATTGAAATGGATCAGGAGCTTCCCGATCACATTGTTCTACAATCCAAATTTGGAATATGGAATCAACAAATAGAATATGAAGCTTTCCAACTAAGGTGTAGCAAATGCCACAGATTAGGGCATTTTTCCAGCAAATGTCCTGAACATTCAGTTCAAAAGCTGGAAGCTTTCTCAGATATTCCTGAAGATCAAAGACAGAATTAGGGAGATAAGGTGGTTAAAGAGAAGATATCTTTTGAACCAGCTATTGGAAATAGGCCTTTGGAGAAGCATTCCAAGTTAAAAGAAAGGAAAAAAGGATTTAAGGCGAAGAGACCACCGGTTTTCAAAAAACTTTGGAAACCTAAGAAAGTGATTGAGACTCAACAAGAAATAGATCTGGGTGCGAATGAGGAAGAAAACAAAAGGGAGATGTTAGTGGATTCAGTATTGAACATCTTGACACCAAATCCAGTTAAGTTGAACATGGAGGTTGATGAAGAAAATGAAAAAGTTAACATTTCTCTCTCATATATGGAAGAAGAGATAGACAAAATCAATGCTCATCAAGAGCTGCTAAGCAACAAGCTCTTTGGAGAAACTAAAAATGAGACAAGAAAAAGGCAAAGAGGATCTAGAATCCATTGCACGAGATCTAAACCAAGAGAAGGAGGACACAGATGTGGAGGAGCTAGCTCCTAAAATGGATAAGCAGACTGATATTGCCACAGGAAAAGAGGATGGGGAAATTACCCCCATTAGAAAGGAAAATGACTGTGATAATGATGGATTCATCTTAGTGAAAAGAAAGAAAAGAGGTTCAAAAAGCCTGGAAGAAAGTTTGGAATCACTCTGTAGTGGAAAAAAAATTAGCTTGGAAGCTGGGAAGCTTCCACCTCGAGAATCACAAGGGCCACTGCTAGAATAATTGTTAATTTTGGAGTAACCTTTAGAAAAGGCAGGCCATCTAAGAGAGAAGAAAGAGAAAAAGAAACTGAAAAAGAAATTGCAGATGGTACACAGAGAATTCTGAACCATCCAGAAAATGCATCTCCAAATTTTTTTTAATGAAGGTTATTTCTTGGAATGTCAGAGGCCTCAATGGGGGGCCTAAGCAAAGAATGCTTAAGGAAATTAAAATAGCAAACAAACCCAACATTCTTCTCATTCAGGAAACTAAAATGAAAAGTAAAGCAGTTGAAGACTTCAAAAGATATTTTTGGCAGAACGATGCCTTTGCTGCTGTTGACTCTCAAGGGGCTTCTGGAGGCTTAGCGACCTTTTGGGATACAAAGATGGTTGACGGTAAGGTACTCTCCTCCACCCAGAATCATTTAGCTATTATTTTTAAAAGCCTTGAAAATAATCATAGCTGGATTCTATCTAATATTTACGCGCCCAATACTGCTACTGGTAAAAGAAATCTATGGAAAGAGTTAACCTTGTTCCGAAGCAAGGTTGAAAGCATGAACTGGCTGGTTATGGGAGACTTCAATACTCCTCTGAATCTAGGAGAAAATTTTGGGGAAGTTCTGAATTCTCCCTTGGTATGGAAGAATTTGCAGGCTTCATCTCGACTCTTAATCTTATGGACATAGAGCTTCATGGCAATCAATTTACATGGTCCAACAGAAGGTTAGGAGAAAACTTAATTCAGGTTAAACTTGACAGAGCTCTTATTTCTGCAAATTAGATCCTGGACCAGAATTTCCATCTTTCTTCTCTCCCCAGAACGGGATCTGATCATAATCCAATTGTCCTCAACTTCTTCAATTGGACAAAACCTTTTCATGGCAATTTCAAATTTGAGAAAATGTGGTTCGAACATGAAGACATTATGGTCAGAATTAAAGAATGGTGGTTTTGGGAAGGCACAGGGACGGCCCAATTTAGGCTTCTTCAGAAGTTGAAGAATGTTAAACAGAAGATTAGAATTTGGAATAAAGAGGTATTTGGAAACATTTTTGAAAAGAAGAAAGAACTTAAGCAACAGCTGGAAGAGCTTGAGCTAAATGTTTCCATGAAAGGTATGACTCTAGAGGATAATCAGCGGGAAAAAAAACTCCTCTCAGATCTACATAATATAAATAGCCATGAAGAATCCTTTTGGAGAATGAAATCTAGAGCCCTTTGGCTTAAAGATGGAGACAGAAATACAATTTTTTTTCATTTGACAGCCATCAAACATAGAGCTTGTAACAGAATATCTGAGGTTGCTAAAGGAAATGGAAACATTACTAAGGATCCAGAGGATTTCAAAATAGAGGCACTTAATTTTTACAAGAACCTTCTCACTGAAGATAACTCCTATAATGAACAAGCGGCCTCTTTTCTCTTAGAATCCATTCCTAATAATCTCATACCTTCTGAGAGATTTAAAAGTCTTTCAAAAACTGTCACCATTGAGGAATTAAAAAAGGTTGTTTTTGCTTTAGAAGGGGATAAGGCTCCAGGTCCAGATGGCTTCTCGGCTAACTTTTTCCAAAGATGTTGGGAAATATGCTCTGAAGATCTCTTGAAAGCTGTTAATGAATTTTACAGAACGGGAAATCTCATTAAAGAACTAAATAATACACACATTGTGCTTGCCCCAAAAAAGTTGGATGCAAAAGACTTCAAAGATTTCAGGCCTATCAGTTTGGTTAATGTCATTTATAGAATTTTCACAAAGATCCTCACCACTAGATTGCAACCTATTCTCATGGAGATCATTTCACAACAGCAGAGCGGGTTCATCCAAGGAAGAATTATCCAAGATGGAATTATCATGGTTCATGAAACTATACATTCTATGGATAAAAGTAAAAAGGTGGGGATGGCCATCAAACTGGACATGCATAAAGCTTTCGACAGAGTCTCCTGGAGATTCATGGAAGAGGTCTTATCCAAGTTTGGGTTTCAAAGAAAATTCAGAAAAATCATTCACTCTTGTATCTCTACCTCTAGATTCTCTGTGGTTGTTAATGGAGAACCTGTGGGCTTTTTTGCCAGCAATAGAGGTATTCGGCAAGGCGACCCAATCTCCCCTCTTTTATTCATTATTATGGCTGACAGTTTAAGCAGATCTATCTCCAAAGCTATTGACATTGGCATGATAAAAGGCTTCCCTCCAACTACTGGTAATCAGATCTCCTCTCATCAGCAGTTTGCCGATGACACTTTGCTGCTCCTGATGGCTTCCATTATTGAGGCAAAGGCTATCAAAACTGTCCTCAGATTTTATGAGGAAGCCTCGGGACAAAAAGTTAATTTTGACAAAAGCTCTATTTATTTCTTCAATACTCCTAGGGAAAGGCAAAGAAAGATTGCTAATATTCTAGGATGCACTATTAATTCTCTACCAGCTACTTACTTAGGATTACCTTTAAGTACTGGCAAGATTTCTGTGGAGGTATGGAATGATCTTATTAAGAGATTTCAAAGAAAGTTGGCTGGCTGGAAAGGAGCAGTCCTTTCAAGTGCAGGTAAGTGCCTTTTGGTTAAAAGCACGCTTCAAAACTTGCCTATTTACATACTGTCAATGTTCAACATGCCTACTGCAGTGATGAACAGTATTGAGAAGATTCAAAAACACTTTCTATGGCACGGTACTGAGGACAGATTCAGATATCACCTTGTGGCTTGGGAACAGGTTTGTAAACCTAAGAGGCTAGGGGGGTTAGGCATAAAAGATATCAAACATATGAGTACTGCCCTTAGTGCAAAATTAGGATGGAGGCTTATAAAAGAGCACAGACCTTGGACAGAGCTGGTTAAGATTAAATATCTTTCAAACCAAAACAAGATTTCCTTCATATATGATCAGTCTCTTCCGAGTGGTTCTATTTTCTGGAACAACCTTCTACGCAGCAGACACATTCTCTCTCAGGGGTGTAGCTGGAAGCTTGGAGATGGAAAAAACATAAACTTCTGGACTGATAAGTGGACGGATTCTAACTAGATTTCTGCTTTTGATCATATTAAAGACAACTTAATTACAAAGTATGGGAACAAAATCCAGGGGTACATTGAGAGGGATGGAAACAAAAGAAAATGGAAACAGCTAAAAGTGGAGAATGATAGTATACAGGCTGAGATTGCATATCTCTAGAATCAACTTTCCCTAATCCATATAAGTAATCAAAACCTTAAGGATGAGCTCATCTGGAAAGATTCTTTCGATGGGGAATACACTGTTAAATCAGGATATAATTCTTTCTTTGTATCCATGGAAAGTGAAATTAAGTGGCACAAGCTGTGGATGCTGGAGTTAACCCCTAGAGTGAACTTCTTTTGGTGGCTAATTATTAATGGCAAGATCCTAACTAATGACAATCTCATCAAGAGGGGATTCATCATGCCAAATAGATGTTGCATGTGTCAGAAAGAGGCTGAAGATATAAAACATTTATTCCTCCATTGTGAGATTGCCTCCAAAATTTGGCAGCTTGTTTTTGATAAATTTAATCTGAGATGGACTTTTCCCCTTACCTGTCTTCAGGCTTGGGAGCAATGGGGCTCTCCGTTTAAACATTGCATGGTGAAAAGACTGTGGCAACTTGTTCTGCCCCACACTATGTGGAGAATCTGGAAGGCTCGTAATGATAGTATTTTCAGAAACAAAAGACAGGCTTGTAACAAAGTATATAAGGAAATTATCATTGTTGTGCAAGATAATATTGCTAGATTTAAACCCCCTAAAAATGGTCTTTACCCAGAGAATGAAGCAAGCATCCTGACTGAATGGAATATTGCCACTGTCAATAGAAATAACAATGGTACTGACAGAACCACAATCAGATGGATTAAACCTCCCACTGATTGGCACAAGTTAAATTTTGATGGGGCCTCAAAAGGCAATCCGGGTGACTCTGGAGGAGGGGGAATCATCAGGGATCAAAGAGGCTGTTTTGTTGCTACTTTTTCTGGGAGAATGGGCAGGCAGACTAATCATTATTCCGAAGCCATGGCGGCTCTTTGGGGTATAAAACTTGCCAGGGATTGCAATATTCCAAATATTATAATTGAAGGTGATTCTCTAAATATTATCAATCTTTTGAATAAAAAGCAACACCCCAGCTGGTCTATCAGGGATTATATTGAGGAAGCTATTGATATATGCAAAAGCTTTGAAAATGTCCAAATCACCCACACCTATCGGGAAGGTAATAGGGTAGCTGACAGCTTGGCTAACTTCGGTGTTAATAATTCCTTTCAAACTTGGTTTAGGGGGGATGTTCTGCCCGCTCATGTCAATAAAGCCATTATCATTGATCTACATGGCAGTGAAAATCATTACTAACGGCTGTAATTTGGATGCTAATGTGCAGATCCTCAAGTACATGATGATGACATCACAAAAGATATGGATGACTGATGCGATCTGTGCGGGATGGACTGTCATCATTTCTTGGCATAGGAGGAAAGCCGAGGAGCGGGGAAATAATAACAAGTGTAGCATAATCATTAAATCAGCTTTCATGGTAAGGAAAGATTCAAATATCAAAATCAAAGCTCGGCCTGTCCCGCACATTGGTAGCTTTTTTACCATTGAGAACAGAAAAAGAAGCAGAGGAAACATGGGGGGTCCGCCTTGCAAAACTGAACCGACCCACAATCCTGAGTGGAAAGAGAACACGGAGCTTTGGGATTACCTGCAAATCGGGGGCCTGTCTAATTTCATTGAAAGGATCCAAGGCTTCGACCAAGACATTTCTATCAAATTCACCCAGGGTTGGAAGAATAGGATTGTCAAGTATAGTAACATGGAGATGGAAATCACGGAAGAGCTCATCACTCAGATCACGGGCCTCAGCCTGGAAGGCACCAAATTCTTCAATAAGAAGGTGGACAGGGAGGTGGAGACCAAGAAATTTCTGGAAGAGGGGGAAAATCTTGAGTTCGTGGCTGCTGGCATCAAGGTGGCGTCGATTCCTGAACCTTTTGCTGAGCTGGCCAAAATGGTGGTTAGGTACGTTACCCTTGAAGGAAGATTTGTGACTATACCTCAAAAGCATCTGATTTTTCTGAATCACTTTCGTAGAAATAACATTATCAGCTTTCCTCACTATTTGATTAACTCTCTGGAGAAATCTATAAGGGAAGTTCAGAGCCACTCTAGGGTTGTCCCTTTGCACCAGGGACTTATCCTCTTGATCCACCGCCACTGCTCCAGCTGCCCTCCCGTGAATCCTACCCCACCTCCCTCCTCCATACCTCCACCTGCCTACACTGCTTCCACTCCCCCCTGCTTAAAAGAAAGAATGAAGATACTGTTTCCAGCAAGAAAAGCAAGAGCCTTAAAGCTAAAATCCCTACTTCCCAACGGGTCCTAAGGAGCCACAAAGACTTGGAACTTGCTGAAAACCTCCTGCATATTAGCAAGCCGGTGGAGGAGCCCAAGGAGGAGGAATTGCTGGACAGGGTGGAAAGATTAGAAAAGGAGATACAAGAGCTCAAAGGGGCTATAAAAAACATGGAAAGAGCTAAGGGTAAAAGAATCCTTCAAACTGAGGAGGAAGAGGGGGTTATTGCTGAAGTCTACAAGAAGCTACAGTCCTTAGATGGCAGATTGGGGAATGCTAAAAGCCGCAATGACTGCATATTGTCTGCCCTCAAAAGCATTTATAATTTCATTGAACAACATGTCCATAGTGTCTACAGTTTAAGTGGGGTTAATGAGGACATTTGGGGTCCTAAAGAGAAAAGGGATATTGCAATTGCCCAAGCAGATATGCAAGACTCCTCTCAGGCCACTGCCATTGCCTTCTTCATGTCGCTGCAGGCTATCAAGACCAAGATTGACAGAGCCATCAAGTAACGGGTTGTTGTGATGCTATTTTTTGGCTGCGATGTGGCTGTCATCTGGCAGTTCTGGAGCTGTTTTTTGGCGGAGCTCTATATGTTGTTTCTCTTTTGGTTTCTTTTTGATCTTTCCTTCTTTCTTTTGGATCTTTGTACGTTTAGATCCTTTTTTCACTTATATTGTAATATTTGGCTGTTGAGCCCTTCTTGGTTGACTGTTTTTCCCTTCTCTGGGTTGTTTCTCTCATCTTTACTATCTAGCTTTTGAGCCCTTTTGTATACAGGGTATAGTCCCTTCAAAACTATTTTCCCTTAATAAAAAAATTATCCTTCACAACATAGAGGAAGGAATAGAGAAAATCATAACTCCATCTTAAACAAGTTCAGGACTGTACCAACTTCCCAGGAGTATGTATTCTATATATACTAGAGTATATTCTTGTTCAATTAGGGAAAAAGAGAAGGCAAGTAAATCAACACCTAAGTTCACCAATAGCTTGATTAGATAGAACTACTTTAGAAGTTACCCATACGATCCTTAGGGTCTTGCGATTATACAATAAACAAAAACTCATGCATTGTTACAAAGGGATGAATAAATGTTCTACATATCAGACCACAACCCTAATCCATGTAAAGAAGTCTACACTTCACCCATGAATCGAATCATTGTTAACTAAGAGTTAGGGTAACTGTCCCATTATCAATACTAAAATACCAATAGATCAAACTAATTATTTAAAACCATTACACTTGATAGGTTGTTGTTTCATTCCAAGATACCAAATCAAATTTGCACTTCCAAAGTTAACAGATGGATTCTAATTATAGATTTCAAAGTCACCTCTGGTAACATCAAACATAGCCTACTCCTATCCAATTATTAAACCTAACTTCCATTCATGTAGATCTAAGATTAACCATGAATTTTTAGGGGACATAATTCATCCAAGTACGTTTTCTCTAGATCATAACTGTGTTCCAATTATCCAAGTAAAAATCATAAAAACAACAGCTACACCAAGTATTTCTATACTTACAGAACCTATATTCATAGAAACATTCAGACCCCTTTCAAATAAAGGTACAGGCTTATATTTCAACCATATTTCCAACTCATGCGACTAAACCAGTCAAGCTTTACAGAAGGATACTAACATTTTCACCACAAGTCCAACTATTTACTTTCAACAAGCTGTCTAGTAATAGTTAGAATTCATACAACTAAGAAACAATCATATAAACCAACCATATTTGAAACAACAGTGTATTCCGTGGTGTCTTCAAACACAGAAATCATCAAGCACGAAGTCTAACATGGTGCCAGTTAGTAAATTCAATACCTCAGCCAGACGAAGAAAACATAAAACACTTCCGACAGAAATCGGGCAACCCATATTGTATTCACAGCATGGAGAGAAGATAAAAGAAGCAGATTTCATCAGGATCAACATATAACCAAAAGAATTCCCAAATCAAAAAAAGAGAAAACCAATACATTGCTACCAGCCAAGCCGACTGTACAAAAAAAATCATCTGAACAGAGTTGTTCTAATGAAAGCATTTAAAGGAAAGCAAGATTTTTAAAAGTTAGGGCCTATCATGCCTAATAGTGTCGTTAAAAATTTGAATAAGACCTCTGAATGTTCTCACACCTTCTCTTCTTTTTCCAAAAAATATTAAACAACAAAATATTGTTACCTCCATGCCTTATATATTTCCCTCAACAGAGAAGTAAGCTAGAAACTCTCAAAGTTGCCATGCAACGAAGTGTAGACGGCTGGTTCGAAGAACTAGTGCTCATGCAGAGCAAAAAATGGAATGCATGGAAAACAAAACAACCAAAAAAAATTCCACTTGCATGCCTTCCTAAGCAATCCACGCTCGAGGACCAAGGCTCATTAATTGCATTTGCTTCCATTTTCCCACCTATTTTCCATTACCACCGACTGCCAAAGTTGGTGATTGCCACAACAAAATAAACAAACATTTCCATCCTTAGAGTTACTACTACGTAAGACTATATTAGCAGTTTTTATCCTCTGCTAAACTTGACAGTATTCCATGTCCTTCAACATTATCCCCTCTTAAATGCCATGGAAACCACCGCCCATGACTCGCGACCCTCCTTAGGTCCCCTTTCTTAGCATTAGTTAAGATAGGTTAGTGACTTAGGTTAGATCATAGGATATGACATTGGCCTCATTTCCATAGTGCTAGGTTTAGTTAACCCTTAGGTGTATTAAGCTCATAGTTTAGGACTAGGTTAGATTAACAAATCTAGTAACATTAGGTTATAGTTTTAGGTTAAAACTATTAACCTTACTGATTCTAGTTTAGGTCCCCTAAATAGGACTAATCAATGTTAAGAGTTCAAACAGGATAAAACATTCCTGTATTCGATTCTGTTTGGCATCACTAATTTAAGCTTTAGATATAAAACATATATATCTTACCTGGCTTATGGTCTAGGTCTTTCCTGATGTTGCGATATCTGGAACCAAATTCTATTTACCATGATCAGCTTGAGTTAACCTCCGGAATTGATCATTCAAAGCTCAGCCAGACTTTGTAACTATCAAAAAGTCAATTTAGAATTTGTTCATCCTGAATAAACTTAAAACATTCCTTGGATCAATGCAACTGATCCAAGGCTGTTAGTCATAAAGGTGGATAAATCCACAACTCATCCAGAAATCAGATTGAACTCAAGTGCAAGAATGAAAGAACAAAAGAGTCTTTCCAAGCACATTCTGGTTCAGTCAAGATCTTAAGAGCAGAAAGGATATAATCCATATCAAGCATGACTTCCCTAAACCAAAGGAACATGTCCTAATAATGGAGAAATCATATATCAACACTTGAATGCTCAGGAGAAAGTAACAACTGTTCAAGGTGTTACATGCTTCCCTCCTAAAAGATTCATTGTCCTGATGATTACATCTTTTGATCTATCTTCTGGCCAATCAATTCATTGGTTCTCTAAACAAATTACCATTTCCAACTTGAATAATTCCAGAATTCAATATCATGATATTATTCATTCAACCTGAAAAAATGTTTGCCTTTAAACTAGCTTACATAAAGACATGAAAAAGATAAATTCATAATAATTATTTTCTCCCTTTTTTTTCAGTCAACAGATCAATTCTGTTCAAAAAGAAAGGGAAAAGCAGTTTTCATCTCTTCCATATTTTCCCAAGTTGCACTTTCTTCGTTAAACTGGTCCCACTGGACCTTACATTGTTGTATTTCATGATTTCTCAAATGTAATTGGTGAGTTTCTAGCACTCGTGTGGGTCTAACCATGATTATTCCTGGGTCTTGGACCTGCAAGGAATTCCAATTTAAAACATGTGACAAATCTGAAACATATTTCTTAAGAAAATAAATATGGAAAACATCATGCATGTGAGACAAAGAAGGTGGTAATTCTAATCGGTAAGCTACGGGATTGATTACTTCAACAATTTCGAAAGGTCCCACATAACTAGGTGATAACTTGGTAGTCTTGCCAAAAGTTATTGAGCTCTTTCTTGGTTTAACATGAAGAAAAACATTTTCACCAAGTTCAAATTTTTGGTCAACCCGCTTTACGTCAACATAGCTCTTTTGCATATCTGTTGCTTCCTTCAATCATTCACGAATCATTTTAACTTGTTGTTCTATTTCAGTAAGGATTTTAGGTCCAATTACCACTCTATCCTCAATACTATCCCAACTAATAGGGGTTCTGCACTTTCTTCCATAAAGTGCCTCGAAAGGTGCCATTTTAAGAGAAGAGTGATATGTGTTGTTGTATGCAAATTCAACTAATGGGAGATACTCTTCCCATTTATACTGTTGATCCATGCAATACATTTGTAACATATCTTCCAACACCTGATTTACTCTCTCAGTTTGTCCATCCGTTTCTAGATGATATGTAGAACTGAAGTTTAGTTTAGTTCCAAGAGCTGTATTAAGCGTTTTCCAAAATCTTGATGTCATTCTAGGATCCCTGTCAGATATTATCAATTCTGGTACTCCATGTAACCTAAAAATTTTGTGCACAAATATTTTAGCTAACACAGGAGAATCATCCTTTAGATTTCTGGCGATGAAATGAGCTACCTTCATTAGTTTGTCCACAATGATCAAGATAACATCATGTTTATTTCTCGACATAGGCAACCCTTGCACAAAGTCCATGCTTATTACTTACCATTTATACTGCGGTATGCTATGGGGATATAATAAACCAGCATGGTGCATGTGTTCTGCCTTCACCCACTGACATTCCTGACAATGAGTCACATAATTAATAACATCATTTTTCATTCCCTTCTAGAAGTATTGATATCTTTGATCAGCAAGCATTTTAGTAATACCCGGATGTCCAGAAAAGGGTGAACTATGAAATTCAATTAACTATTTCTTTCTCAAATCATTTAGCAAAGGTACGTATACTCTGTTTTCATAACGTAAGATTCCTTCATTATCAAAATGAAAACCTTTATACCTTTCATCTTTTGGTTCTGCAGCAAGCACTGCTTTTACTTGCTGAAAGTATATATCAGATTCTAAGGCACTTTTCACCTCATCTTTAAACTGAGTTCTTAATGTTATAAGAGCATAAATGTGCTTCCTACGACTTAGAGCATCTGCTACTCTATTCTCTTTTCCTTTGATGTAACTAATATCAAAATCATATTGAGACAAAAACTCTAACCACCTTCGTTGTCTTGCATTTAGATTAGGCTGAGTGAAAATATATTTCAGCCCTAAATGATCAGTTTTCAACTCAAAAGGTTTCCCAAGTAAATAGTGTCTCCAAACCTGAAGTGCATATGAAAAATTACAGCAAGCTCTAAATCATGAGGGGCATAATTCAGCTCATGTATTTTAAGTTTTCTACTTTCATATGATATGACATGATCATTTTGCAACAAAACACCTCCAAGGCCTTCCCCAAAAGCATCCGTTACAACAATAAAGACTCCATTAGGGTCTGGTACAACTAAAATAGGTGCTGATGTCAATTAAATTTTCAAACTTTTAAAAGTAGATTCACACTTATCATCCCAATTAAATTTCTTATCCTTCTTCTGCAATGAAGTTATCGGTGCAGCCACTTTAGAAAAATCTTTAACAAATTTTCTATAATAACCAGCAAGGCCCATGAAGCTTCTCACTTCATGTACATTCTTTGGTGCAGGCCATTCAGTTATTGCCACTATTTTTGAAGGATCTACAACAATTCCTTCTTTACTAATGACATGACCCAAATAGTGAACTTTAGTATCAAAGAAAGAACATTTGGATAACTTACCGTATAACTTTCTTTTTCTCAAAATTTCCAAAACTACCTTCAAATGCTCATTATGTTCCTCAACACTTTTAGAATATATGAGAATATCATCTAAGAATACAAGCACAAACTTGTCCAAATATTCTTGAAAGATATTATTCATTAAGTTCATGAAAGTTGCGGGTGCATTAGTTAATCCAAAGGGTAAAACCATGAATTCATAATGTCCGTACCTTGTCCGGAAAGTTGTTTTATGAATATCTTCTTCTTTAATTCTTAATTGATGATACCCAGATCGAAGATCTATTTTGGAATAAACCGATGCTCCACACATTTGATCAAATAAATCATCAATTCTTGGAAGTGGGTATCTATTCTTGATTGTG
Organism: Taxus chinensis; assembly: GCA_019776745.2. Classification (NCBI taxonomy): domain Eukaryota; kingdom Viridiplantae; phylum Streptophyta; class Pinopsida; order Cupressales; family Taxaceae; genus Taxus; species Taxus chinensis. Next base: position 320,688,293 of record CM034157.1, on the reverse strand, counting down.
GCTTTGTTTAACATCCGATAATCAATACACAGTCTAAGTGTTCCATCTTTCTTTTTCACAAATATCACCGGCGCTCCCCAAGGTGAAACACTTGGTCTAATCAAACCTTTAGAAAAAAATTCTTGCAATTGAGCCTTAAGCTCGACTAACTCTGTAGCAGTCATTCGATAAGGTGCCTTAGAAATAGGCTTCGTCCCTGGTTTGATTTCAATGGTGAAGTCAAATTCCCTTTTGGGTGGTAAACCTGGTAATTCCTCTAGAAATACATCTTTGAAACTTTGTAACAGTGGGTATCATTACATGAAATCACCGTCTTCTTCTATAGTTTCAGATATCTTTACTGCATATAAGGTACATCCTTTGTTTTTAGCCTTTTTAAGTTGCATAGCTGACAGTTTCCTAACTGAAATTTCCCGTTTTACACCTTGAATCTCTGTTGTTTTCAGCCGATCATCTAAACATCTTATATATTTTTCAAAGCAGTCTACTTTTGCTTTATGGTCAGCTAACCAATTAACACCGATGACAACGTCATAGGATCCCAAAGGTGCAACATAGAGGTCAACTTCCGTGGAAAAGTTAGGTAAGTCAAGGACTGCTCCAAAAAGACACATACTAACTGTATGAACAGAGTTATTACCATACTGTACAGTCCAAGATTTATCCATTTTTCTAGCTTTTCTTTTAAGTTTAGAAGCGAGTTTACTAGAAATAAAACATTCAGTAGCTCCTGTATCAAAAAGAATAGTTACAGGTATGCCAAATAACTTACCAGGAACTTCTATAGGTGTCACTTGCCTTTCAGCTTGCTTGTCTGCTACTACAGCATGTATCTTATGCTACTGATTATGATCATCCTTCTTCAAAGGGCATTGATTTGTGTAGTGATCTTTGCCACAGTTATAGCTACCTCCTACAGGTCCCTTTTTAGACTCAAAATTACTTCTAGCCTTAAAATTATCACGTTGACCTCCATAGGACTTCTGCCCATTATTATAATTCTTGGCAAAACTATCCCTTACATTTCTAGCAAGTTTATTTGTTGTCATTTTCTTATTATTATCCACTGAAAAACTTATTTTTGTTGCCAAACTTTTTCCATGGCCCCTTCTTGGGTGCAAGAGAAGTTGAAGAAGGATTTGGAATCTTCTTCCGCACTTCCTCTTTATGAGCAGAAATAGCCTTTAATTTCTGTTCTTGCCTTATGGATTTTTCAACAACCCCTTCCATAGTGGTTGGGCTGTGAACATCAACCTCTCCTCCTATCACGGGATTTAGTCCCATGATGAATTTCCATATTCTAAACTTCTCGTCAGTTTGATACTATGGTACGTACTTGAGGAGTTTTGTAAACGGCTCCCAGTATTCAGTTACAGTTAGCTTTCCTTGAACTAAGTTCTAGAATTCTGTCATTTTCTGATCATAGAAAAGTTGTGGCAGCCAACGTTGCCTAAAATAGCCTTTAAATTGATCCCAAGTGATGTTGGTTTCATCAATATTTAGCTCAGCTTTACGGCTATCCCACCATGAAGATGCTTCATGAGAAAGCTGATAGGCTCCCCAAATAGCTTTGGTTTCCTCCGAGAAGTTTCTTATTGCAAAGTACTTCTCCATTTCACTGAGCCAGTTCTCAGCTCCATCTCCTAATGTGGTGCCATCAAATTTAGGTGGACTTATCCTTTTTATATCATTAGTGAGTTCCGCTACCAACCTGGCCTTTTTATTTTCTGGTTGGACAGGTACATTTCCATTGTTATTACCAACACCCATATCGGGGTTGTCCTCAGGAGGTGGCTGATTGTTGATACCAGCATCATCATCCTCCTCATTTCCCATCACTTGTTGTTCAAGTACAGCCAAACGATCTCTTGTGTCCAGTAGGGCAGCAAGGATCTCATCAAGTTTTTGGGTTGTTTCCACCCCTTCCTTAGGTGGAGCATTATTCGCAATGTTTCCCCTTGTTCTAACCATTTTCTGTTACAAGAAAATTCAGGTTTTTATCAGATTATGGACACAATAGGTCCAAGAGCTGCAACCTTCAGCTCTGATACCAAGATGTAACATCCTCATTTTAATACATTAGAACAAGAATTTTTTTTTATTAGTGTTTTCTAGTTCTAAATACATAATTTAGAACACACGGATCATAACATTCATTCTCATAACAGATAACCATATGCAGCTGTAATGACTCGGTGTACCACCGATCTATTCATTCCATGACTCGGTGAACTACCGATCTATTCATGTGTATCTTAGAGTTGGTGTTTTCATCAGAACACTTCACTCTTGTGGTTCTCCTCCCTAATCTGGGATTCTGAGTGCTCTGTCCAAGGAACCTATCTGAATAATTTGTTACCATTATTCATCGGCATCACGTCCCTGAGACTAGGTGATATAGGACAACGCAATCAGCAGCTTGCGATACTTTGGCCAAAGATTTGAAACATACTGTTCATGTCTCATATTCCTTGATGGCATACTCGTCAATCTGGAATATGTCCTTCACCCCACTCTGATGTTATATAGAACGTCTTATACTGACTTCTGTCAGTCCCCTTGACCCAAGTTTTCACTCTGGTACGGGTTAATATCATAACTCACGTTATAAGGATGCCCTTGAAGGCTAGGGGTAAGCTGACATACTGGATCAACCACTGTTAACCCCGTGTGTCAAGGTACCCTGAGTCTCAAAGGGCTACCTCATAACATGTCCATGGTCCTAACCAGTCCCGAAGGAAAATCTTGATCAAGTTTCGGGTGTAAATCTTAATGATCAATGCAAAAGGGTGTTGCCATATGTCACTTGCATTGTTGTATCCTCGAGAAGATCCTAACCTTCTCAAAGGTACAACCCTGCAGTTGACATGTGTCAACATCCTACAATACATCCTCGGAAAGATGTACATACCTCCAAGAAGTTACTTAAGTTGAGTTAAATTTGGATTACAGGCCCTCCTAACTGGGTAGCCTTCCCCCAACCCTGGGTCCCACACTTTTGAGTTACCTTACGTAATTAGGTTCAGTTTCACAGAGAAAAGATTTAATAAGATTTGAGATTGCATCAAGGTGCCAATCGGTTCCTAATAATCTTGTTTTCTTATAATAGGGAAACAGCCCTAAGTTCTCCCATAAGGAGATAACTAAACCCGTAAGGGATCGTATCAGCCCTGAAGACTGAAATTTAACAGACTTATGGCCATTAAGACTTGGTGATTTTAAGCCATCAATTACATTGCTTTGACTTAGAACATTATTAGGGAGTAATAGAATACTCTTCCAGTTATAGCTACATGTTAGGGCATAGTTCAACCTTATCTTCCCTAATTATGCAGTGGTCTAATTTCCAATTTAGCCATATTCATAATATATAAGAATTACTAATCAAACATGTAGTAACCAGTCACATAATTTTACAAGGCTTACTTAGGGAATCCATCTAGACCCCATTGCATATAATAATAAGAATGCACTCTCATTCATTCAGACAAGAGAAGATAAATTCAAAAAATAAGAACACAGCCATGTAGGTAATATGTTCCCATTTCATTTATTTCCAAGCCATACAATTACAACTTATGCACTTCAGCATATTTTAATACAATAATCACTAACAAAAGAGTAACTTTCTTCTTATAGTACAATTAGAGAAATCATGTCGGTATTCATCATAAAAACCAGATTAAGCAATCTGTGCATCAAATCAGATCTGCATGCCTTTACCACTTACGATGACCATCTGCAAAATTTGCTAGCACGGGTCAGTTCAGTGAACTGAGCATGATAAGCACTAATTCTTAAAACAATTGCATTCCACCAATTGTTTCCATTAAACAACCTGTTTAAATGAAATCAAATTCATCAAATCCATAATCATGAATCACGCTAATTTTCTTTCTACCATTCTAATATGACTTTATAACATAACTCATATTATAGTTACTATTTCAACTTAAATCTTTTCAGATGATTCATCTTATACAAGAAAATAAGAAGAAACAATATGAATCTTAAGTACCTAGCCATCCAAAAACCAAGAACAGTATCAATCCTAATATAATTACTCTAATCAAGGAATGAAATCTTTTCAAGGTATGCAACCAACAGATTTGCATATAAACAATTCAAGCAAGAATAGATTACTGCCTCAAGCAAGTTCAACTAATGGATTTCCTCTAAAAAAATTCGTCTCAATTCATAAACATTGATAAGTAAACAAAATTTTTACTACAATGCTACTTTTATACAAGTGGAAAATAACTGAATTTCTCTATCAGGGTAATAATACTGCTAAAGAGAAGGAAACGAGACTTCTAGCTAAGATTCAACACATACCACTCTTTCCACCTAAATTTTAACAGTCTATTCATCTCATACCCATACTGTAGAGTTCTTATAGAAATTCTAAAGAAGGGAACACTCATAATTTCAAGAAGAGAGGGAATATTTTCATATTCCGAAATCCTATAACAACTTATCCTTCACAACATAGAGGAAGGAACAGAGAAAATCAGAACTCCATTTTAAACAAGTTCAGGACTGTACCAACTTCCCAGGAGTATGTATATATATATATATATATATACTTAAATTCAATTAGGGAAAAAGAGAAGGCAAGTAAATCAACACCTAAGTTCACCAATAGCTCCAATCAGATAGAACTGCTTTAGAAGTTACCCATATATCCCTAGGGTCTTGTGATTGTACAATAAACAAAAACCAAAAATTGTTACAAAATGATATAAACGTTCTAATATCAGACCACAACCCTGATTCATGTAAAAAGTCTACACTTCACCCATGAATCGAATCATTTTTAACTAAGAGTTAGGGTAACTGTCCCATTATCAATACTTACCAATAGATTGAAACTAATTATTTCCAACCATTACACTTGATAGGTTGTTGTTTCGTTCCAAGATACCAAATCAAATTTGCACTTCCAGAGTTAACAGATGAATTCTAATTATAGATTTCAAAGTCACCTCTGGTAACATCAAACACAGCCTACTCCTATCCAATTATTAAACCTAACTTCCATTCATGCAGATCTAAGATTACCCACGAATTGTTAGGGGACAGAGTTCATCCAAGTATGTTTTCTCTTGATCATAACTGTGTTCCAATTATCCAAGTAAAAATCATAAAAACAACAGCTACACCAAGTATTTCTATACTTACAGAACCTATATTCATAGAAACATTCAGACCCCTTTCAAATAAAGGTACAGGCTTAGATTTCAACCATATTTCCAACTCATGCGACTAAACCAGTCGAGCTTTACAGAAGGAACTAACATTTTCACCACAAGTCCAACTATTTACTTTCCTGAAGCTGTCTAGTAATAGTTAGAATTCATACAACTAAGCAACAATCATATAAACCAACCATATTTGAAACAACAGTTTATTCCGTGGTGTCTTCAAACATGAAATCATCAAGCACGAAGTCTAACATGGTGCCAGTTAGTAAATTCAATACCTCAGCCAGACGAAGAAAACATAAAACACTTCCGACAGAAATCGCAACCCATATTGTATTCACAGCATGGAGAGAAGATAAAAGAAGAAGATTTCATCAGGATCAACATATAACCAAGAATTCCCAAATCAAAAAAAGAGAAAACCAATACATTGCTACCAGCCAAGCCGACTGTACAAAAAAAATCATCTGAACAGAGTTGTTCTAATGAAAGCATTTAAAGGAAAGCAAGATTTTTAAAAGTTAGGGCCTATCATGCCTGATAGTGTCACTAAAAATTCAAAGAAGACCTCTGAATGTGCTCGCACCTTCTCTTCTTCTTCCACGAAAGATTAAACAACAAAATATTGTTACCTCCATGCCTTATATATTTCCCCCGACAGAGAAGTAAGCTAGAAACTCTCAAAGTTGCCATGCAACGAAGAGTAGACGGCTGGTTCGAAGAACCAGTGCTCATGCAGAGTGAAAAATGGAATGCATGGAAAACAAAACAACCAAACAAAATTCCACTTGCATGCCTTCCCAAGCAATCCGCGCTCGAGGACCAAGGCTCATTAATTGCATTTACTTCCATTTTCCCGCCTATTTTCCATTGCCACCGACTGCCAAAGTTGGTGATTGCCACAACAAAATAAACAAACATTCCCATCCTTAGAGTTACTACCACGTAAGACTATATTAGCAGTTTTTATCCTCCGCTAAACCTGACAGCATTCCATGTCCTTCAACCTTATCCCCTCTTAAATGCCATGGAAACCACCGCCCATGACTCGCGACCCTCCTTAGGTCCCCTTTCTTAGCATTAGTTAAGATAGGTTAGTGACTTAGGTTAGATCATAGGATATGACATTGGCCTCATTTCCATAGTGCTAGGTTTAGTTAACCCTTAGGTGTATTAAGCTCATAGTTTAGGACTAGGTTAGATTAACAAATCTAGTAACATTAGGTTATAGTTTTAGGTTAAAACTATTAACCTTACTGATTCTAGTTTAGGTCCCCTAAATAGGACTAATCAGTGTTAGAGTTCAAACAGGATAAAACATTCCTGTATCCGATTCCATTTGGCATCAATAATTTAAGCTTTAGATATAAAACATATACATCTTACCTGGCTTATGGTCCAGGTCTTTCCTGATGTTACGATATCTGGAACCAAATTCTATTTACCATGATCAACTTGAGTTAACCTCCGGAATTGATCATTCAAAGCTCAGCCAGACTTTGTAACTATCAAAAAGTCAATAGAATTTGTTCATCCTGAATAAACTTAAAACATTCCTTGGATCAATGCAACTGATCCAAGGCTGAGTCATAAAGGTGGATAAATCCACAACTCATCCAGAAATCAGATTGAACTCAAGTGCAAGAATGAAAGAACAAAAGAGTCCAAGCACATTCTGGTTCAGTCAAGATCTTAAGAGCAGAAAGGATATAATCCATATCAAGCATGACTTCCCTAAACCAAAGGAACATGTCCTAATACTGGAGAAATCATATATCAACACTTGAATGCTCAGGAGAAAGTAACAATTGTTCAACATCACAGTCACCTCTAGTGTTGGTAACCCACACCCCATTCCAAAACTTAGTTCTTTCAATCCCTCTATCTCTACCACCCATTACTAGGAAAGTCATTGTGACTACCCCACCTATTTACATGCATCACCAGCAACTCCCAATCTTGTCTATTGCTTATTTGGGGTACATTTTGCTTGTATTTATCCCCCCTTCACAATTTTCATATTTGGCACCCCCATGTACTTGGATGTCATCCACATCATATACCCATCATCAACCTCCCTTTACTATAGGTGTTTCACCTGATTCTTAGAGCATTTCTTTGAATATTTACGAAACAGATAAGGGTAAATGGGCTAGGAGGAATACCTGTTAAATCTGGTTGAAGGTTGTTGCATGCATATGACTTCTTGATCCACAGCTGATCGTGAGAGCTTCCTTTTGGCTAGGAGGAACTACCTGAAATAGAAAACAAGACCACCAAATGGAATTTAAACAGTATATGTAGTGGACTGCCTAGCGTATGCTAGTTCTAGGAAGCGTGATACTCCCTTGAAGGTTATCAATCCACTATTTAAAACAATTCAGTATTAACAATAAATAAAATCCTACTATAGTTAAAAGTATTTAGGTATCTCATTCAACTACAATAAGCAAATTCGTTCACAACAGGCTAAGCTATGATTGAATCTGAAGGGCAAGGTCTCTGTCAGAGTACTGGTACTGGTCAGGGTCTGTTTTGGGTTGTTTTGGGTATTTGGTGGGGATTTTAGGCTCTGTTCTTGGTCTGAGGGTAAAACATAGAGACCAACGTCGGTCTGGTATGACTAATGTTAGTTCAAGTGAAACCGGCGATGGTTAAGGGTAACCGGTGTCGGTATGGTCAGGGTAGAGGAAACTTATTAAAATCTTGGTGTGAGGATAGATCTGAGGCTAAATGGAAATGGAGAGGGCAATGGAAAGGTCTATGGAGATCTTGGATGTACTCAGAGACCTTTAAAAGTTAGGTATGGGCAATTTAATGGTGTGGGTGAAGGAATGATCAAGTTTGCATGAAGGTGAATGATGGGAGAATGGGAATGCAAGTAGAAACTGATAACAGAGGTAACAGAGCCTACTAAAATGAAAGTAGATGAATGTTGGTTAACAAAATACTTACTGTTGTATGAGCTTGATGGCTGGATGGAAATGGCAGTTGATCAGATGGATGGAGTTTGGTGTGGTGATGGAACTTCCCAGGATGCTCCCGTGAATGTAAATGGCTCTGTGATCACTTCTGATGCTGGCTGTGGATGCTCTGATGCGTGTGTGAATACTGGTTCTGCTTGCATGCAGCTCTAGTTTCATCTCTTGCTCTCAGAAAATGTGTCAACCTCAAAATAAGGTTGTTTTTGGGAATAAATGGTAACCGATGATGGTTCTGGGCTGACCGGCGGTGGTTTAGGGTGACCGGCATTGGTTAGGGTGGGATTTCCTAGGTTTACTAAACTGGGTAGATCCACTTGATTTCTTGGATCTTGTTCATTTTTCTCCATGGATTAGAATGAAAGCTTCCTTTCTAATGGGTGGGAATGTGGTTAGAGGGAATGTAGGCTTTGATTTTTAGGGTTTAGGTAGGTCTTAGTTAGTTATGGAAACATACTAAGAATAGGTTTGGGGTGAGGTGGCTAGGTGAGGTGGGGGTGTGAGAATTATCTCAATTAGGATATTTAAATAATAAATATTATGAGATCATGAATTAATTTAATTAAATTAATATTAGAGTGGGGTGAAAGGGGCCATGGTTAGGTGAGTGTATTCAAGGTGATTATTTGACGTGGGACCAAGGGGAGTGTGACCCAATTTTGGTGTCTACATTTTGCCCCTTTTTTTGCGTAGCTTGTATTGGTAAGTGATGCTGAAAAAAATAAGGTGTGGTTGCCCCATGTGTGGGTGAAGGTGATCCCCCTCAAACTAGGAACTGATGAGGTAGAAGGTAGAATCAGTGAGTGGTTTGATAAAAGGTGGATGTGATGAAGAGGAAGGTGGACAACAGGGGTGAGGGGGGTAAAGGTCCAATCAGGTAATCCAGGTAATGGGTCAGGGTCAAAGGTAGTAACAGTCAAATGCACACACATGTATAAACTACAGCACAATACCTGGTTGAAGAGCATGCAAACTCTACATTGTCTAAGGTTGATAGGTTTATCCAAACAAGGTTGAGGTGATTCCAGTATCCAAGGTATAGGATATGGTCAGGAAACACATCGTAGGTCAGGTGCAGGAACGTTTAGGTATGTTCTGGTACACCAAAGGTTGGGTTAGGATAAATGGTCATGGAAAAAGGCAAGGTAAGGTCAGGAGATCAAACAACACGGGTAACAATGTCGCAAGGTATAACGAGCACATGAGGTCACAGGTCACTAGCAATGTTCCAGGTCCAAGTAGCTAGGTCACGACATGGGTAGGGCCGAGGTATGGGTAAAATAATGAGTCCCCAAATGAGGAAGAGGTTAGGTGGTAAATGATGAGGTCAGGAGGGTAAAGTGGAGTGTCCAAGTCAGGTGTGGGTGAGGGAAAAAAAATGATTCAGGTCAGCAAATTAGGGGTAGTGGGTAGGAAAAACACTAAGCAGGATAACCGACAATGGTTGTAATGAACTGATGTTAGTCACTATGGACCAACCACTGTAGGCTAGGGCATGGGACCGATGTCAGTCGAGGTCAAACCATCCATAGTAGGAGAGGGCACAAGACTGATGTCGTTCAAGGTAAAACCATCACCGGTCAAGTCGGGTAGGCTATAAAAAGAAAAAGTTCCACATTTTTAAAATCATTTGTCATTTACCGAATTGGAGAAAATGACAAGAGAGGAAGAAGGAGGTGGAAAGTGACCAAATAATATAGATAGCTGAGTTGGAAAGCCACAGAGTGAGGGATCCTTGGTTGACACATGGGGCTACGAGCGCAGTGATTGGATTAGGTGAGTGATTTGATTGGATTGATCCAGTGGGTGATTGGTGATGGCAGAGGTAGGAGAGGGATCAGGTGGACCTGCGCAGTGGCCCGAGGTGCCACCACATAGATGACAACGTGATGAGGTAAGAACCTATTTCGATTGTTTGATTTTTTGTGAGTAGGTGGAGGGTAGGAATCACGTAGGAGGGAAAATGGGGTTTGTTTTTTGGGGGGAAAATTTTAAAATTTAAATGTGGGGGATTAATGAGAAAAGGGGAACAAGGGAGGGTAGATTTAGGTAAATAAGGGGTGGGAATAGGTAATTGGGTAGGTATGGGTAGGGGAAATGGGTAGAAAGGAGGAATGTGGGAGAAAAATGGGACGGCGTCATGGGTTCGTCACCGTGACAGTGACCGACATCAGTTTTCTCTTAGCCGACATCGGTGGGTAAGGACCGGTATCGGTCACAGATGTAGTGACCGATGCCAGTTATTGTTGGACCATGGTTGGTCAATGTTGACAGATGCCGGTCAGTAGGCTAAAGAGGCAAGCCCTCAAAGAGTTAAAATGGATGGGTTACAGACAGATAGGTAGGGGTAGGGAGAGTTAGGTAGGGGGGGTGGAGTTATGGGTATGGGTAGGTGAGTAATAAGGAAGATTGGTGAGAGGGAAAAATGGCAATAGGGGAGGGTCTGAGGCATGGGTAGATAGGTAGATAGGTAGTGTTGATTTAGGGCATAGATATAGGTGAAAGGGTGATTTAGTTAGGGTAAGCGGTATAGTAGGGGGATAACAAGGTTGTATGCAGGTTTTGGTCAAGGTTTATTAATATGATTGGTTGTATGTAGGCCAGGGACCAGCTACGGATGAGGGATAGGGTACCTCCCTTTCTCATGGAGATACGGGGGAGACGACACATGAGGAGTGGATCCATGTTGTAGATGTGGGTCTGATTGGTGTCAGACGCTACCGGCACATAGTCTGGGAGGTGAGCTTGATGGTTTCCCTCATCGATAGATGGGACTCAAAAAACCAATACATTTCATTTGCCGATGGGTGAGATCATGATCACCCTAGAGGATGTTTATAGGATCCTACGACTACCTATAGTAGGTACACAGGTTTACTCAATCTCCTCAGAGGCATCCGAGGAGTTACTGTTACCAGTGTTTGGAGAGGGGAGCTGGCATTGTTAGGATTCCACAATGCCAATATGAGCTATGGGGTGATGTATTGAGCCTACCCCAAGGAGATGAGGTTGGTAGTACTTTTGATGGAGGTAGTCTGTTGTTTTGCACTGCCAGATGCAGAGGGTGGGAGATTCCCATGGTCACTGATGGGGGTCCTACATGACATGGTGGAGAGCAGGACTCAGTTTGCATGGGGGCCTGTGTTCTTAGTACAACTATATAGGGAGCTATGGGCATATGGGTGACTACGGTGGTTCAGCTTGTGCTGCACATTCTTGTTACATTGTTGGGCCTATGAGCACATTGTGTGTGTGCACCTAGTTGGTATGCCCCAGGCCAACACATTTGAGCCAGGTTTTGTTCGAGTGGGCTACAGGCGATGGGTGCCAGTTATGGGAGAGCGCCGAGTGGCTAGAGTGACACATGATGTAGCCTATTACAGTGATTACTGGAGGGGTTGTCCAGTGTGGACATTATTTGGAGGCCATATGTAGGCTATCCTTCATACAGGTAGATGGCAGCAGAGCTGGATGGGCTACAGATTTACTAGTGGATAGAGGGGTGGTGGGCTGGGGAGCATGAGATGATACCCATAGACCGGGTCAGATGACAGTTTGGGTTGCCACAGGATATACCCCCACCCTTCCCTCAGTACAGGAGAGATGATGTGGAGAGGCCTATGTCTCCACCATGACCTACAGTGCTGACCAGGCAGGAGGAGCAGCCGGTCGACCGACAGATAGATGATGTTGGGTGACAGATAGGTACAGGTAGTGGTGGGCTGCATAGCTACGAGTAGTACCACTAAGGCCGGGGTAGCAGGATTTGGCTACCATCACAGTGTAGAGAGATGCCCTACAGGGGTAGGTGGCTACCCTGGTGACCCAGTTGGGCATAGTACAGGGACATTTGACAGGGGCCGAGGCACAGGTTGCGACCCTATAGGCATAGGTGGCCACTTTTTAGGCCCAGGGAGTACAGGGACCAGCACCCACACCGAAGGGAGAGGGAGAGGGTGGAGATGGAGATGGGGTGTAGGTAGCTACCCTACAGGTGCAGGTGACAGGTTTACAGGGCTAGTTGGCCACTACGCAGGGACAAGTTACAGATTTGCAAGGTTAGTTGGCCACTGCATAGGCACAGATAGTGGCCCTTTAGGCCCAGTTATAGGTGCAGGCTCTAGGTCCGATGGAACCACCACAGGGGCAGGGATAGGGTCCCAGAGGCTAATGCCACCACCACAGATAGTACCCACTACTAGATTGAGAGATGCCATGGGTGAGGTGAGATACTACCAGGATCATTTGATGGTAGTAGGTATATATGTCTTATCATATGCCGAGTATAGAGCACAACAGGCCTCGACTAAGAGGATAAAATCCCACACACATAGTGTGGAGAGTGCAGTGGGCCAGCAAGCCTAGGGATCAATTCAGGGTGAGGAAACTAGTGCACGGAGGCCAGCTCCAGAGGCAGGACCATCAGGGGCCAGACCAGGGTGAGGCAGAGGGAGGTCATCCAGATGCCAGGCTAGAGGAGCAGGGGAGGAGACAGATGAGATTGGTTTGGACATCAGATGGGGAGATGATTGAGCTCCATGCATGATTATTTTATTGTTGATATCATATTTTTGACATATATACTGGCTTGCGTGCCGAAGATAGTGAGGATGTACATGAGAGTTTTTGAGATTTTGTTATATACACCGGCCTACATGCCGAAGATATTTGAGAGTCATGTATATGGATACACATGTTTAGATGATTGATTTATAGAGATGATGGTGATTATGGTCATTATGTGTATATGGTTGTGTTTAACTTGCTATTTTGATTTGTATATGTGATGGAAACTAAGTAGTGTAGGTATGATAGAGCCAGGTCATAGGCATGGATTGAGTCAGGTTGTTGGTTTAGGCATGGATGGATTCAGGCTAGGCATGGATTGAGTCAGGTTGTAGGCATGGGTTGAGTCAAGTTGTGGTTTAGGCATGGATGGAGTCTAGTCATAGGAATGGATTGAGTCAGGTTATGGTTTAGGCATGGTTGAGTTGGGATTGGTTGAGGCATTTTGAGTAACTCATTAATTTATGCAAGTTAATGGTGGTATGAGTTTACGGTTGAGTTTGTAACTGTTAATTTGTGTAATTAATGATGATATGATCAATTGGTAAAGAAATGTGTGATAATGGTAAATAAATGGTAGACATAATGGTAATGTATAAATGATGATGATAAAGATGTGAAGTGATTATTGTTTTGTTTGGTTTAATTTCCAATTATTGATATAAAAAAGGAAATTAACTAGGGTAGAATGTGATTAGGAAAGGGAAAAGGGGAATTGGTTAGGGTAGAGAGTGGCTGAGCTAACCTCCAAAGGCCCCATGCCCCCGGAGTGTTGCCTACATAGTCCCAGCGAAAAGGGACCTCAAGCCGATGTAGTTCTCCCATAAGCTAGGGAAAATGTAAGGAGGTATGAGAATGGGTTGGTAGGTTATAGGCATGGTTGAGTCAAGGGATTTTAGGTATGGTTGAACTATGGGCAAATAGGTATGGGTGATTTTAAGTTGATTGTGGTGAAAGAGGAAAATTTCCTAGAGATAAGCATCGAGGGTCTAGTCCTGTATAGGATAATCAATACGTAATGAAGAAGGTTAAAAGATAAGAGGAGGCAAGAAAGCCACCTGATTGGTAAGGATCAGAATGAGTGGGTCATACCTTAGATAGGCTGATGAACATAAGACCCTAAAGACATTGCATGATTGATCATTCTAAAGGTGAAGAGTAGTCACATGATCACCAAATGTCACAGTTCCAATAGGTCCCTTGAGGCGGTAGGAAATGAAAGTGCAAATGGTGAGAAGGTGAAAAGTGGTTAGTTTATATGGTGTGAGGGAGCATGCCTTATGGAAAGAGATCCAAGATCACAATAAACAAGTCCATGATGAAAAAGGTTTCTGTTTTGACTTATATTTGAGATAGACTGATCGATGTGGGAAGTCTATATGGGATGAGGAAATTAACTCCTTGAGGTCTTCGTGAAGCTGATCGATGCGGGAAGCTTCAGATTCTCTCTCTTTTTTTTTTTTTTTAAGAAGCAAGCTTTACATAGTTGTCCTTCGAGGGAGCAGTCTATTTATAGTAGCGATGTAGAGAGAAAGATGTCCTTTTTGAGGGAGTCATATTTTTATTGGAAGTTTGACTCAAGGAGTTGGATCCCATGTGAGGGATTTTAAGTCATGGACAAGACTAAGGTGAAGAATCAGATTCTTGTTCAAAAAGCAAGGTGAAATGACCATGGGATCTCATCTGAAAGCAGACAAAAAGTATCCATGAGAATCATGCCATGTGCAGAGCCATGGTACACATATTTAAGAGAGGGTAAAAGAGTGATGGGTATGCACATGATTCTTGTTTAATCATTGGGGATGGCATAGTGAAAGGAGGGAAGTGAAAAGTGCTCAAGGGATGAGCATGAAAAGAGGAAGAAGGTGAGGTAGGACTGAAAGTCAACAGTAGAATGGTCAAAGATGCAAGGAATTAAGGGGCTCAGGTTCAGGTTTACCATCTAGTGAAGATAAATGATAAGCACCTGATCCATAAGTATGAGTCACGATGTATGGTCCAAGCCAATTAGGAGAAAATTTTCCCCGTTTACTTTTTTCTACTTTGGTTACATGTTGATTTTCCCTCAGGACAAGGTCACCGACTTGGAAAGTTCATTCATGGACACGTTTGTCATAGGCACGTTTGATACGTTTTTGGTAAATTTGAAGATGATCAAGAGCATTAAGACAACGTTCATCTAATAACTCAAGTTGTGCTAAACGGTCCTGGCGAAAGTCATCATCATTGAGCATGTCATGGAGAGAAATACGAAGAGATGGAATCTAGACTTTGAGAGGTAGAACAACCTCTATACCGTAGACCAGAGAAAAAGGTGTGGCAGTAGTGGAAGTGTGAATACTAGTGTGGTACACCCACAGGGTGAAAGGAATGTGTGTATGCCAATCCTTCCCAGTATCGTTAACCACTTTCATGAGAATTTTGTTCAGGGTTTTATTAGTGGATTCAGCTTGGCCATTGGTTTGTGGGTAATATGGTGACGAGAAACTTAGTTGAATACCGAAGGTGTCACAAAGTTTCTGTAAGGTTTTATTTTTGAATTGTTTTCCATTATCAGTGATGAGGCAATGTGGGACACCAAAGCGACAAATAATGTGATGATTGATGAACTCACATATTTTCTCAGCTTTTGTGGAGATGAGAGGTATGGCTTCAACCCATTTGGTGTAATATTCGGTAGCGGTGATTATCCATTGATGTCGCTGGGAAGAATGGGGATTGATCTCTCCGACAAGATCCAAACCCCATTGAGAGAAGGGCCAAAGGTCACGGGAAACCTGTAAGGCATGACTGGGTGTATGATGAAGGTTGGCATGTTGTTGGAATTTTACACAATGCTTAACGTAATCACAACAATCATGGTTAAGGGTCGGCCAGTAATAGCCTAGGTGAAGAATACGCTTAGCAATAGCAAGGCCACTGAAGTGACCTCCACATATGCCATCATGAACTTCCTTAATGGTATAAGGAATTTCAGAACTCGTAAGGCACCGTAAGAGAATACCATCGAAGCCACGCTTATAGAGGAGACCACCCATGATGACGTAACGAGAGACCCTTTTAAGAAAGGTGCGTTGTCCATTACGAGTGAGGTTGGGAGGTAAGATGGAGAGGGAAAGATAGTCTGAGTATTGTTTATACCAAAGGTCACTCGGGTCGGGAGTGGTGGTTCTGATAGAGTAAACTTCACGAGGTAAATAAGAGGGTGATTGGAGTCTTTGTATGGTGACAAATATTTTAGAATCGGCGGGCGAAGCGGGTATCTGGGAAGCCAAGCAGGCCATGGTATCTGTAAATTTGTTGGTAGAACAGGGGACGGTTTGAAGGGCGTAACGGTCGAAGGTGGTCAAAAGTATGTCTACATGATGTTTATACTTTTGAAGTATCTCATTATGACACTGGTATATACCATTGACTTGGTTTATGACCAATTGAGAATCACCAAAGATGTTGATTGACTTAACATCTAAGGCATAGGCAGCCTGGAGACCCAATACGAGTGCTTCGTATTCAGCAATATTGTTTGTACAATAAAAATTGAGTTTGAAAGACAAAGGCATGGGTTCACCATCAAGAAGAATGAGGATAACACCAGCCCCACCCCCACGCTGACACTTGGAACCATCAAAGAAGAGTGTCATTTGGTAAGCAAGGTCATCCAAGGAAAGGGTAGCAATAGACTCATCTGGAAAGTCAAAATTAGAGGGTTGATCCCCAGAAATAGGTGCATCAGCCAATTGGTCAGTGATAGCTTGGCCCTTGATGGACTTTTGATGGATGAATTCGAGGTCGAGGTCAGCTAGAAGCATAAGCCAGCATGCAGCCCATTGATTTTGGTAAGGTTTGGCATACATGAAGTGTAAGGGGTCGGTGTTGGTCACAACATAGGTTTTGTGGTTAAGTAGGTAATGGCAGAGTTTGGTGGCAACAAAAACTAAGGCTAAGAAAAAAAATTGGCATGGGTGTATTGGGTCTCATAGTCCAGAAGAGTATGGATTATGTAATAAACCACCTGCTCCCTATGTTGTTCATCATGATGAGCAGAGCATGGCCCCTAAGGAGTGATCAGTAGCAGAAATGTATAGGTAGAAGGGTTGATCATCTTTAGGTGGAATGAGTATGGGTGGTTGGAGAAGGTATTGTTTTAAGGCCTCAAAATCTTTGTGGCAGTCATCATCCCATTTAAAGGAGACATCCTTTTTGAGAAGATGATGAAATGGCTGACATCGATCAGAAAGTTGTGAAATGAAATGATGAATAGACTGCAACTTACCTTGCAGGCTACGGAGCTGCCGCAGATTAGTGGGCGGAGGCATTTTGAGAATGGCCTTGACTTTAGCAGGGTCAACCTCTATACCACGTAAGGAGACAATAAATCCCAGGAGCTTGCCTGAGAGAACCACGAAGACACATTTCTTGGGCTGAAGGTGAACACAATACTTAATGAGGTGGTCAAAGATGGTTTTTAGGACGGTGAGGTGCTCGGAGTGGCATTTAGATTTGGCAAGGAGATCATCTACGTAATCTTCCAATATATGGTGCATGATGTCATGGAAGATGTAAGTCATAGCCCGTTGATATGTAGCACCAGCATTTTTAAGGCCAAAAGGCATGACTCGATAGCAGAAGGTCCCCCAAGGGGTGATGAATGTGGTTTTTGTGTTGATCTTCTATGGGGCAAGTAAGATTTGGTTATAACCTAAGAAACCATCCATGAGTGATAGCATCTCATGACCAGTGGTAAGGTCAACCAGTTGATCAATACCTGGTAGGGGAAATTCATCTTTTAGGCAAGCTAGGTTTAGGTCATAGAAATATGTGTAAATGAGGAGTCCACTGTCACCTTAGTGACAAGGAAAATGTTAGAAATTCATCGAGGATAATCAATGGGTAAGATGAAGGAAATGGAAAGAAGGCACTGAAGTTCTTCTTTGACCAGAAGAGCAATGCGAGGGTACATTTTCCTCAGCTTTTGTTTTACGGGTTTGGCATCAGGAATGGTTATGATATTGTGGACCACTATGGTGGGGTCAATACCAGGCATGTCTACGTAAGACCAAGAAAAATCATGGTTATGATTTTTGAGAAAAGAAGTGATGGCTTCTTGTTCAGCAGTATCTAAAGATTGGCCAATCTTTAGAATGTGCAGATCGTCCTAAGTGTGGATGTTGATTTCGATAGTCAATTCATTCAACATGGTTTGTGTCTCAGATGGTAACGACCGATGAATATATGAGTCTTCTACACCAAGGTAGGTGAGTATAGATTCATCATCCTAACATTGAATGACATTAATAGAAGGTGTATTGTCATCGATCATTTCAGGATACAGGAAGGGAAGAGAAGAGGGAGCCTCGCCCTCACGTTGATAAGTCAGAGGCCCCAAGGAAATGGTGTTTATGAAAAAAAAATTTATGAGGGATCGATTTGGATCCATCGACTTCATATCAGGTGAAGGTGGTGAAGAAGGTAGAGTAGGTGAAGAAGGTGGAGAAGGTTCGATATCCTCAATGAATTCAATGTGAGCCTTCTTGGTAGGTATTTGAGAAAAGTCGATACTACTACGATCGTTATGTTTGTGTGTAGTACATGGAATAATAGTATGATGACCTTGCTTGTAAAAGCCAAAACCAAAACCATTACATGCACATTGATGCAGAAGGGTGTGGGTGAAACGGTGATTGGTGAGTGACTGGAGGTCGGCAGAAAATGGGTGGGTTTGTGATGGTGGTTCAGGTGTATAAGTGGTAGTATCAAGTCCCCCATAGGTGAGATTGGTGCAAAGGTGGGGAGGACCATAAAGGAGACACTCTCCTATGCGGTGATCATAGTGAGGGTGTTGGTGAAGGCTTCCATACTCTTGTGGAGTAAGGAATGTGTTGACATTATATAGGTGATACCCCCCCAGAGTGAGGCATTCAAAAGTTCCTTCTTAGGGATCGGTGGTCAATAGGTGGGTAGTTATGATAGGTGATGTGTTAGAGATTGTATCAGAGGTGGAGCCAGCTGATTGGGAGGTTGATGGGTTGGCTGTGGAGGTCATGGCAGCGGTAGGGATGAAGGAGTTAGGTGCAGTTGATGTTGTGGCAGAACTGGTAAGTGGGGGTGTAGGTGAAGAGGAAGTGGTCATGGAGGTAGACACCTTAATGGGTATAAGCACGTCATTGGGTCGGTAAAGCATGTTACAGGTTTTGAAAGGTGATGGGTCAGCCGGAATGGTATAGGTGTGTCCTTCATGCTCAAACTTTACACAACGATGTAAAGTGGAAGGAACACAACCCATGACACAAATACAGGGTCTACCAAGCAATAGGTTATATTGAAATTCCCCCTCCAAGATGTAAAATAACTCTAGAACAGTGTAGGGGCCCACGTGAACATGGAGGATGATGGTGCCAAGTGTAGAGGTGATAGCATCATTAAATGAACACAACATGACAGGATCTTTATGCATGTAATTGTAGGGTATGCGCATTTGTTCGAACGCATGGGAGGAGATGATGTTAATGCTAGCACCCCCATTGATTATAACACATCGTACACGAATATTATCTATATGGACGAAGATGAAAAGGGTTGTATCTGGGTCATCGGTTTGGTGCGGTGAGATCTCTTCATCTGAGAAGCTTAGGGTGGCTACTTTGTGAGTAGGTGGAGGTGTAGAAGAAGATGATAAATTGGTAAGAGAGGCTACATGATGAGGTGTAATAATGGAAGCTATAGGCATGTAGGGTCATTGGGTAAGACTTCAATATACTGAAGAACCTCCATGAGATCTTGGTGATGGGATTCTGAGGTTTGGATTAGGTCATATAGGGAAATTTTGAGGGAGGATTGGTGTAGTTGTTTGAGCATCGTGCAATGTGTAACCCCATTGGAAATAGGATATGTGGGGACAAGGATAGTGACTTTAGGTGGGAGTGTAGATGGTATGTTGGGTATAGGGTTGGTCGGTGGGTCGGTTGCCTTTTATTTGCCTTTGGCTTTCTATGCGCGGGTGGAAACATGGATCATGTTGATTTGGGGTGGGGAGGTAGGTGAAGTAGGTGAGCCATGAAAGGTATAATGACAAGAAGGGTAAAAGCCAAGGGGGTGGGAAGGAACCTTGTGAAATAATTTGGGCACACCGACATTTGGGTGGAGGTTTGGCGAGTTCTCTGATATGGATGATGTTAATTTCAAATCTTGGGGGTGGCTCTAAGAATTATGGAGGTGGAGGTCTTGGTCGTTGAGTAGAAAATGAGGGAAGAACTATGGAAACTAGTGTTGGTGAAAGGGGGTCCTCATCGTCAAATTTTTCTTCAAGAGGACACAACTGGATAAGAATAGTTTTCAAAGCCTTATAGTTCTCTACATCATGTCCTGGACACATGATGATAGGCACAAATTTTGGTGTCGTCAAACCCTTTTGGTTTCGGTTTGAGTGGGTATAAGGTCTAAGAGGCTGGTAATGTGATGACAAAAGTTTCAAGGAGGTTGGTTAGGATTTTGGCATAGGATCCCACTAGTGGATTGTAATGGGAGTTAAATGTGGGTTTGGGTGCAGGTGCAGCTGATTGTACAAGAAGGGTCTTTGTAAGAGGGGGAGTGGGTCGAGCTATGGTTTTAGGTGTTGGTGTGGTCTTAGGTGTTAGGTCGTGTCTTGCTTGGGTAGGGGCATAGTAGATGAATTGACAATAGAGTGTGTGGTTGGTTTGACTACCTTATTGAGGGTAGCGGATTTTTGACTTTAGTTGCACCTTCTTGGGTAAGCAGGTGATATGGGTGCACAAGATTTAGAGGGAAAAGTAGATGGTGGAAGAGGGAAGCTTACCCATGAGGATAACAGGGGTGTTGTGGAGGTAGGTGACACAGGTTGTGTAGGAGGTGTAAGGGAAAGGGAATGAAGTGTCGTGAGTAGTGAAGAAGTTATCGATGGTATTGAAGGTATGGGTGGTAAAAATATTGCAAGCGTAGGTGGAAGTTGTGTTGGGCGCTTGGGTATATTAAAGGTCTACAAGGGAGGAATGGGCTGTTGCATTATTACTTTACCAGTAGGTGGAGGTTTCTTAGCTAGGGTTAATAGGTAAGGTCCTAAGATGGACAGAAGGGGTGAAGGTGATGAGGGTGTGATTGGAAAGGTTTGGGGGCCGGATGAGGTTTAGGTTAGATTTGGAGGATGTCTTCTATTTGGGGGAAAGATTAATGTTTGGTGTAATAGTTTTAGAGGATGAAGGTTAAATCTTGGGAAGAATATGGGTGGATGAGTAAGGCTATCCATTGGGATGACCCCTAAAGTAGTAATAGGTTTGGGCAAGGAAGTTTAGGTGTAGGTTTGGATGTAGAAGCATGGTATCGTGGGAAAATTGTGATGATAGTTGGCGGAGAGGTGGAGTTACAACGAGTGACATGCATTTATGGGTTATTAGAGAAGGTGTAAAGATTGAGCCATGAAGTAGGCTCTATCATGGGATAATTTAGTGATATTGTGGTTTTGAGAATTGGTTGTGTTGCACTACTAGTCCCACCGGTCGGTGCGTTCAAAATGTTTCACCTGATTCTTAGAGCATTTCTTTGAATATTGATGAAACAGATAAGGGTAAATGGGCTACGAGGAATACCTGTTAAAGCTGGTTAAAGGTTGTTATGTGCATATGACTTCTTGATTCATAGCGGATCGTGAGATCTTCCTTTTGGCTAGGAGGAACTTCTTGAAATACAAAACAAGACCACCAAATAGAAGTTAAATAGTATATGCAGTGGACTACCTAGTGTATGCTAGTTCTAGGAAGTGTGATACTCTCTAGAATTGTCAATCCACTATTTAAAACAATTCAGTATTAACAATAAATAAAATCCTACTGTAGTTAAAATGATTTAGGTATCTCATTCGACTACAATAAGCAAATTTTTTCACAACAGGCTAAGCTATGATTGAATCTAAGGAGAAAGGTCTCTGTCAGAGTACTGGTATTAGTGAAGGTCTGGTTTTGGGCTGTTTTGGGTATTTAGTGGGGATTTTAGGCTCTGTTCTTGGTCTGAGGGTAAAACACAGAGACCGATGTCGATCTGGTATGACTAATGTCAGTTCAAGTGAAACGGATGATGGTTAAGGGTAACCGGCATCGGTATGGTTGGGGTAGAGGAAACTTATTAACAAAATTGGTGTGAGGGTAGATTTAAGGCTAAATGGAAATGGTGAGGGAAATGGCAAGGTCTATGGAAATATTGGATACACTCAGGGATCTTTAAAAATAGGTATGGGTAGTTTAATAGTGTGGGTTGAAGGAATGATTAAGTTTGCATGAAGGTGAATGATGAGAGAGGGGGAATGCAAGTAGAAACTGATATCAGAGGTAACAAAGCCTACCAAATGAAAGTAGATGAATTTTGGTTAACAAAATACTTACTATTGTATGATCTTGATGGCTATATGGTAATGGTAGTTGATCAGATTGATGGAGTTTGGTATAGTGATGGTGCTTTCCAAGATGCTCTTGGGAATGTAAATGGCTTTGTGATCGCTTCTGATGCTGGATGTGGATGCTCTAATGCATGTGTGAATACTGGTTCTACTTACATGTAACTCTGGTTTCATCTCTTTCTATCAGAAACTGTTTCAAAGTTGAAATAAGGTTGTTTTGGGGAATAAAAGGTAACCGACGATGGTTCCAGGTTGACCGGCGGTGGTTTAGGGTAACCGGCGTCGGTTAGGGCGGGATTTCCTAGGTTTACTAAACTGGGCAGATCCCCTTGATTTTCTTGGATCTCGTTCATTTTATTTCGTGGATTAGAATGGAAGCTTCCTTTCTAACAGGTGGGAATGTGGTTAGAGGGAATGTAGGATTTGATTTTTAGGGTTTAGGTAGGTCTTAGTTAGTTATGGCAACATACTAAGAATAGGTCTTAGGGTGAGGTGGCTAGATGAGGTGTATAGGTGAGATGGTGGTGTGAGAATTATCTCAATTAGGATATTTAAATAATAAATATTATGAGATCATGAATTAATTCAATTAAATTAATTAAATTAATATTAGAGTGGGGTGTAAGGGGCCATGGTTAGGTGAGTGTATTCAAGGTGATTTTTTGACGTGGCACTAAGGAAGTGTGACCCAATTTTGGTGTCTACAGTAAGAGGCACCCATTCCTCACAACCCACCAATGACCTCATTAGGATAATGATGGGAAAGATGTAGACATTACAAGAATCAGTTTCCAGCTCTCGTAACTCCTTGACCTATGACAAAATCTGTAATGATCCTATTCATCCATTCATTCCTATTCACCCATACCCTGTGCATTGGGAAATGCCCAAGTTCAATCATTTCAATAGTAAATAAGACCCACAACAACACTTACGGTAATTAAGACCTAGGTTTTACCTAATTTCCCATGACGATGCTTTGCTCTTATGATTATTTCCCATGTCCCTAATAGGACCCACCTTAGAATTGTATACCAATTTACCTAGACATTCCATCTACTTCTTCAACCAAGTAGCTCAAGCATTCCTAGACCACTTCTCGATCAATGTATTCAAAAAAGTCACCATGATTGACCTATATTTGACACGACAATATGACAATAAATCTATCGTAGATTTCATTTCTCGTTGGCAAAGTCTTATCAACTAATTAACATTCCAGTTCACTAGAGATTTTACTAAACACATCTCACCAACTTTGTAGGTACAAACCTTCTGAACCTTTCACGAAGCATTCACCATGGCACGAAAGATAGAAATTTGTGCCATTGAAGAAAATAAAATCCAATTTGAAAAAAAGAACACCCCGTTCAAACCAAATGATTCTTCTTCATCGTCAAAATCCCAAAATAAATATTCAAAATCCAAAGGAACTGCCAACGCGGTAGTTCTCAAAGTGGGTCCATCTCATCCCTCTAATTAAATAAAACCTTTTTCCACTATTTCCCTTATCCAAACCTTTCAGTTCTAGTGGGAGTAGTGGAATTACACTTCAATTGGAGAGCCCTAATCTTTAGTCTTGGAAAATCTTCTTAAAACTAGAGCCATTACACTTCCTCCCATAAAACCTCATACTAGTTTTGACCCCGCTCGTCCTATTCATACATGGTATAAGGAACATGACTACTATAATTATCATCATGTCAAAGGACATAGTGACAATAACTACATAAATTTTAAGATTATTTTCCAGGAGATGGTAGATAATGGAGACCTCATCATGGACAACCCGAACGCGCTAGCAAATCAAAATTTGCACATCTTGAAGAAGTCGTTCCCCAACCATAAACCATCTTCTAATCAAAATAGTGAACCTTTATCCAGTGAAAAAAATGTCTATGAAGTCCACATGGTTTTTGATATCTTACCATCTGATCCTCAAATTCTACCTATTTCATCTATTAAGGAAATACTTGCATGATATCCTCTACCCACAGAGGAGAATACCTCTTCTACTCCTTCACCCACAGAGGAGTCCTCTTCATCTCCCCCTACTCTCACGGAGAATCCCATGTTTTCTATTGATTCCATTCCACCATCTACCTCGTAACCTACTGAATAGTCAATATTATTAACTCTCTCATCCACAGGAAAATCATCATCACCTTCTCCTCCACCAAGGGAGAAGTCTACCTCACCCCACCTACCATCTCTCCTACCCATGAGAGATTCTTGAAACATGCCACTACCTATTGGTGGAAATTCTCTGTCAGCATCCCAGGACCCCATTGACATGATCTCATCTCTTTTTTCCCACAGAGTTTGAGGCTAGCCAATTCCCTGTCTCAAAAACATATTTTATAGGGATTTCCACCAAACCAACTACATCTCCTCTTACAGAAATCCCATTTTCATGACTAGACAATTGCTTAGACTATGTTGATAATTCCATGTTTTGGGGACATCTTTGGCTCCCCTTTTCGAATCAAATGCAAATTTTTCCTGAAGATACTTCCATGAACTACCCAAAGGTATTTCCAACAATCAAATGGACCCTAACCATTCCTATCGAAATGGATTCTTGCACATCCCATCTACTTACATCTAAACCTTTACCCACAACTAAAACCATTCCAATACCTAAGAACCTACCCACACCTATATCTTTGTCTCTATCTAGACCCATAACTACCCTGGGTGTTATACCGATGTCAAGCCTTACTCATCCACCTATCAAAATGGACTTAACCACGTCTTCCCAAACCCACACAAAAGTTATTCCATCACCTAAAAAGGAATACCCAACCTTAAAGGACACATACACCAGTCTCACCTACCACACCTTTTTCACCTTTTCCCCTTGCATCCATCATAGGACCTCACCCATCAACCCTAGCCAAACAGTCTCCTACCTAAGACCAGTCAAAAGCTAGGAAACCTACTGCTTCATCAAGATCCTTCATTACACCTCATTTATCTACATGAAAAACACCCTCACCCTCACCCGTGCATTTCCTACCACTTATACCTCCACCAGTTACTATAACTCCAACTTTTCCTATACAAATTCAACCCATACCATCCACCCAGCCTTTACCCATGATTTCCACTGCAACTCTATTGCCCCCATGGGTAACTTTTCCTCTTCCATGATCTTTTTTCCCTTCTGCATCATATACTCCCATGTCACCTTTACTCAAGAAGGTGTAACCCAAATATAAGAACCCACTACCCTACAATAACGTAGTTAAACCAAAAAAAAACTTCCATTACTAGCTCTTCTACCACACCTTTACCCAAGCAGATGCCATCAAAACCTAAGATATTATTGTTAGGAATAAAACTTAGCTTAATTCATCATTAGTTGATATTTGAATAAATGTAATAACTTAAAGTATTTAATTTAAATACTTTAAACTTATGTCAATATGTCTTAGTTATCCTTAGTTGTTAGATAACTAAGTGATATTGTTCTCATCCCAATGTTTGTGGGATCATATTCTATCTTGTATATTTTTTTCCCAGATGATTTCCATGAGGGGCAATAGGGGAAGTTAGGGGAAATATGTTATTTCTACATATTTTCTTAGATTAGATGATTTTTTTCCATATATTGTGGATGAGATAGAAGTTGTCCAATATCTATAAATATTGCAGCTCTCTCATTTGTCTTGTAATGCTAGATTTTTATATTAATATAATACACAAGCACCATCTTGTTTATGTGTAAAGATTCTATTTTAAATATTTTTTTCAAGTATTCATTGTCAAGATTTGGCATCATAGCAGTATTCTGATCTAGAGAGGAGTGTAGGAAGTTTTAGGGAAGTTTAGGGAGATCTGGATAAATTACAGAGCTAGGAGGAGCCATAGTTTCCCCCATCCATTTCATAGCCCCTACCCGGCTCCACACCCTGTATCATAGTTGATTTGTAGTTGAATAACACCTGGAGTGCAATCACAGGCCCTTGCAGACCTGGATGTAACTCTCTTGTAAAAGGTGACATTGTTTCATTCTCTGGTTTTTTTTTAAATTACTTGTACCTGTAATTTTTTTTAAATTGGAAGCATTTTAATATATATATATATACAATATTTTTGATCTGTGGGGACCTAATATTTTCAAGCTTCTCACATTACTTATTCTTCCTCTTCTCTGTATGTTTTAGTCTTCTTCATATATCTAGGAAGAGAGTTGTATTTGAAGCATTTAAAAAAAGAGATCCAATCAAATGTGGAAGTTTTTCTGTGAACCTACACCTGTCAGAGGAGGAGAAGAAAGGATATTTCAAAAGTAGAAACTCCAACATGTCTACATCTGAAATGAAGACTACAAATTGCAACGTGGAGAATATTTTTAACCTGCAAAAAAAAATCTGCATTGGAAGAAAGAAAAACAAGCTTCCTCCAAGGAAAAAAATACCTGTATACAAAGAGAAAAAATAAAAGAAAAGTGCACCAAAGGGTTATTATAACACATATGCAAAGAAGATGAAGGATGCAGTTGCACGTCATAAAAGGGTTACTACGCATGCACATGTAATTCATTAAACTATGTTTGTTTTTTAAAAAAATACGCTTTTAAAAAAAAATTTCCATTTTTGGATGTTGTGGAAAAAATTAGAAGTACAAAAAAAATTCCCATTTTTGGAAAGGGGCCCGAAAGATATTGAAATTCAATACTTAAAAAAGTCATAACTTTCAACTGGTACCTTGGATTGAGGTGTCATTTTTTTTAAAGTGTGGCTTTTTTACGTCTTAATCTATAGTTTTGGTAATCAAATTTTTAATAAGATTTGTTTTGTAAAAATTGAAGAAATTAGATATATTTTTGTTATTTGAAAAGAGGCCAAAGATTCCAAAAATTTATTTTTTTTTTCAAATCGGCCAAGACAGCCATTTTTTTTTTTGCAAATCAGGTCACAGAGCCAAATTTGTAACAGGGCCAATAGTGCCAAAAAAATTCATTGTACACGGCTGAAAAGGAGCCCAAATATAAATAAAATAATATTTTTTTGGGGGGGGGGTGTGCATGTTTTAAGGGGGAAAAGTGTTCAATTTTTTCTTCTATTGTTTATCACTTTTCACAATGGCTGCAATTACGGCACCAAAATTATTTGTTCCAGATTCTCAACTTTTACATTCTGATAATTATCCAACATGGAAAAAAATTCACGCACAACTTGATTTTGAAAATCTATGGTACATTGTTTCTTGTACATTAACAAGATCTGCAATAGATGTTACACAACAAGATACATTTGATTGTGCAAATCAAAAAGCAAAGTTAATAATCTTGTTTATTATTTCAAATGAGGTATAACATTATATTCGTATCCACAACAACAAAAAGAATCTTGGGACAAGTTGAAAATAATATATGAGTCCAAAAATAAGATTCAATTTTTACTTAATCGTCCAGAGTCAACTATTTAAATTGAAAAACCCAACCAACTCTTAAAGTTGAAATGTTTTTTATGTCAAGAGTAGTCATTTTACATTCATCACTTCAAGCTTTTGAAGAAGAAGTAACTGACACATAATTCCTCTACAATCAATGGTTGAATGATGATAATCCTTTGCTTAACTCCACTAATGTTCCTCTTGTGACCATATTGAAACTTCTTACAGGTGAAACCAATCATACTGATGAGGACACTAATGTATGACTAAGACATAGTTAGACAAGCTATTCACTCAATTTTTGAAATTGAAGAGCACACTTGATCTAATCCTAAAGCATATTCTAACATGTCCTAAATGCTTTAAACTTGCTACAAAGTAATAATACTCGATATGTTTCCTCTCACCCTCTCAAATGGGTTCCTCTTGCGGTCACCATGGTCTCCACACCACTTACCCACTATTCCTATTTCACATAGCTACAACTACCGCTCCTCCACCTCCTCCTAATACTATTTACCAATAAACAACCCAATTTAGCTCTTCAACAGAACTCAACAGGGACCTAATTATTTAGTATCATGATCTACAAATCCAAATCAACAAGTAAATGTAGCAAAAAGCTACCTCACATTTGCTGATCCATGACTTCCTAGATTCCTACATTGCTCAAATCAAAGTAGCCATTTACGTACCCAAAATTTCCTCTCATCCAATCCTGTCCCAAATCGGACATTATACATAAAAGAAATCATTGGTTCTTCATAATGACCATGGCAATGCTCAAGATCATATTCGATCTTTCCATGTGGCATGTTACATCATGACTAGTGTGGATGACATTGGTTCCATTGTTAGCTACCACTTGTTTCCTATAATTGTAAAATTACAAGATGTACGTTATGTGTTGGTTTTATGATCTACATATTGTTATCTTGAGTCAACCTCTTTTACATCACTTATCTGAAAATGTCTTCCATTGCACATTTTTTATCAATATCGTGCACCAAGATATCTTATGCACAACTTGCTCAACTTAAACAAGGATCTAATGAACATCTAGCTGACTATGTTTTATGTTACAAGAACAACCTTGCTAAGATGACTAATGTATAGTTGATTCTGTATTGAAATATATTTTTGTTCAAAGTATCTTACCTCCACTTCAAGAGAGTTTCATCTTTGATACATCTCCCTCATTTGATCAACTATTCCATACACTAAATTTACGCAAAGGTAAACTTTTATCTATGGGAAAACTCAAATATCATGATACTCCATCTTCTTCAAATAGGTTTCGAGCTAAATCTTCATTCAAGTAATCTGCTAAGCCTACTAAAGATAAGGCCACTATCAATGTTGTTTCTCCATCTACCACACTTCAAGTGCAATCTCTGTGGCATACATTTACTAAGATACCTTATGCTCATCGGTTCCTACTACCACAACTTATCGAAATAAATCTTATTACTCTTCTGCTCAATCTAGATCCTTCACACCTATGTGGCTACAACTACGATGAAAATACATGTTGTGATTATCATCAATGTATTGGGCACCCTACCAATCGTAGCTTTAAACCTATACATATTATTCAAGATTTTATTGATAACAACTCCATTGAGCTTTCTACACCATCTACTTTCAAACTAGTCAATGATAATAAAAATCTAAAAATCTTCGAGGAACCTTTTCCAAACCATGACAAACAAACTACATATTCTTCTGCAAATCATAATTATTATGTTGTGCCTCCTCCTTCATTGAGGCCTCTCTATTTTCTTGTTTCTTCTACCGATGTGCCATCGTTTTTTTTTACATTCTCTGATCATGATTATCACACTACATTTTCTTCTTATTCATTTCATATCAATGCTTCTATTGGAAATTATGTTATCAATAATACTTTGTTTTATCCATCAGCTCTTACTAATGCATGCTCCATTTCACTTCTTATATCTATTAAATGCCCAACATCATTAATTTTTTAGGAAATCATTGTTAGTGTTCACATATTGTTAGTTTTTTTACCATGTGGTAAAATAGTATTTACTAATTAGTAATTAGTAGTTTGTTAGTAAGTTATTTTTTAGTAGAATATATTTTTATAATAACAATTATATTTTGTGGTTATTTGGTTATACCCGTATCACTATTACCACGGTTCATTTGTTTGTACTTCCTATTAATCAAGAAGTTGGTTTGTGTTATCAATGGCTATATAATAACCCTCCTCTTATTGTAAAATTGCAGCAGTGAATTAATAAAAGACTATCATTTTGTTGTGTTAATTCAACTCTGACCAAATTTAATATTTGGTATCGGAGCGACATACTAGTCCATGTGATGGAAGCATGAGCATCTATGAAAGATTCGTTTAATAATTATGTTGCCGATTTGTTGAAGAATTTTTTCACTAGTTATATTATTTATTGTGCTCTTCATCTTCATCTACGTATTGCATTTAGAGAAGTCTCAAGACCATTCATTTATAACCCACATCATATATGCAGTGTATAAATTGGCTCAGATTTCTGTCAGATATGTCTTACTCTGGAGTCTACATATCTTGAAGACTTGATTAGATTTTGTATCACTTCGCGACACATATCTCAATCTAGTGCATTTATCTAGGAAGTTTTTGTAGTCTTCAAGCCTTCAAATATCCTTTTACTTGCACACAGTTTTCAATCACTATGTGTTTGTTTATTGGAGACTTGAGTAAACTGAAAAACCTCAAATACATCACTAACGGAAATCTAGATCATTGACATCACCATTTTGGATGTATTTTACAAGCCTGTGAAATTTTCCATTTCCAAGACATGCAAATCATTGTTCATTCAATTCCACCAATCCTACGATATCGGTCTATTGTCCACATCTTGTAAGAGTCCAAGTCATAGGTTCACATTTGGAGGTATGTTTTTTCTTTCATTCCAAACTCGTTACCAGCAGTTCATTCTTTATTTTTTATACGTTTATCTCCTAAGGTCCATGATTTCATTTAATATTCTCCATAAACGTTTGGTTGTTTTATGTCCAAATCAATATATGTTATCTTATCAAAAGTCTTGTTGTATTCTTATTTGTATTAAGAAGTCGAGTAATATTTTTGAGTCATTAGTTTTCATGATAAGGAAATTTAAGAGTCGTATGAGTTAAATTTTAGTTATAGTTAAATGCATAGATAGTCCAATTTGTGTCATTTCATAATTTTTTGTTCTTATTGAGTCGTAGTCCATCAAAAAATGTCATTCTAAAAAATTGTAAAAAAAAAATTGCCTTACTTTTCGTCGGACACATTTTCTTTGTAACTTGGCGCCTGGATTGAGGGGGAGAACTATATGATGAGTAAAAAAATCATATTCAGTTGAGTTAGAAGCTTCACACTAGAGGTCAGAGGCAACAGAGGATGAAGGGCGATCAACGCCTCTCGTTAGTCACCCATGACGGGTCCGCATTTTGGTATGGTGGCATCTCTTTTTTAGTTGTGTGGTGTGTGCAAAATAAGCTAGTGTGTGGTTTCAGTCCTCTGCTATGATTGAAACGGGGAGAATGTGAATTGTGGATGTTGAGAATATTTTTATAGGAGGGAAGCTGAACTGGAGTGATCTTGTGACTACTAATATTCTTCGACTATCATACTTCTAACATCGATCAGCCTGTTAAAGAGAATTCACTAGAAGTGAAAGTGGGAATTGTTGAGTTCACATATGTATGTGAATTGATGGAAGTGTGATCGTCTAGTATGGGATTCATTGTGGTGAATTGGATTGGTCATGTGCAGCAAGATCCAGATAGCAATATCTTGTTAGAAATAAACTAACACTTAACTCATCATATGAGTTAATGTGATATTGTAATAAAGTAATTTTTTATTCACTTAAGCTAGCTTAGATAAAGTCAATTATTAGTGAGTTATATTTTAGTTGTCTTATCCCTTGGTTTTTGGGATCATGTTCTATCTTGCATATTTTTTTCCTGGATGATTTCCATGAGGGGCAACAGGGGCACTTAGGGGAAATATGTTATTCCTGCATATTTTCTCAGATTAGGTGATATGTTTCCATATATTGTGGATGAGATAGAAGTTTTCCAATATCTATAAATATTACAGCTCTCTCATTTGTCTGTAATTATTGATTTTGATATTAGTAAAATACACAAGCACCTTCTTATTTTTGTGTAAAGCTTCTATGTCAAATATTATTTTTAAGTATTCATTGTCAAGATTTGGTGTCAAAGTGAAAATTGTAACAGGGCCAATAGTGCAAAAAATTCATTATACATGGATGAAAAGGAGCCCAAAAATAAATAAATAAATTTTTTTTGGGGGGGGGGGGGCATGTGCATGATTTAAGGGGGAAAAAGTATTCAACCCCTCTGTAGACACCTAAATTTGGTTACATTCCCCTTAGCCTCTGATCAGATAACCAACTTAAACATGGGCACCTAACCATGGCCCCCTTTCACCCCATATTAATAATTAATTTAATTATTTTAATTAAATTAAATACCCATACTCACAATATCCATTATTTTATTACCTTAATTGACCTAATTTTCACCTCACCTAGACACCTCATCCAGCCACCCCACCCTAGACCTATTCTTGGCATGTTTCCATAATTCACAATAACTAAGTCTTACTTTCCTTAATGAGATAAGATTTGGTCTAAACCTAAAATCAATGCCTAAGATTTCTCTAACCACATTCCCGCTCATTATAAGGGAAGCTTCCATTCTGATCCGTGAGAACAAACCAACTTGGCCCAATAAATTAGAAAGATCTTCCCATTTTAGTAAAACATAGGGAATCCCACCTTAACCGACGCCAGTCACAACCAAACCGATGCTGATCAAGACAAAACCATCGTCGGTTACCATTTATTGACCTTATCAGCCTTGTTTGAGGGGTTGGAACATTTTGAGATCAAGGAAGAGAAATAGGATCTACATGCAAGTGGAACCAAGGTCTTTTCATGCATCTAAGCATCCAGAACCATCATCTAGACAGATCTAGAAGCATTGCACCCATGGTAGCATTTCAAGAAGCACTGCCAGGGTGCCAAACACCATTCCTCCGATCAATTGTCACCTCCATCCAGCCATCGAACCTACATCATAGTAAGTATCTTATTAACCAATATTCTTCTATTTATGTTCTAGTAGGTCCTGTTACCTCTATTATTAGTTTCTACTTGAACTTTCACTTCCCCACCATTTATCTCCATGAAATTTTTATCATTCCTTCACCCACACCATAAAATTACCCATACCTAACTTTTAGACATCTCTGAGTATGTCCAACACCTCTCCATACCTACACCCACCCCTCACTATCTCTGGGTCAGTCTCAGAAAAATCCCTAAATCATGAACTATTGAGTTATTTAAAACCCGCAGTAACCATCGTCAGTCATACAAGACCAACACTGGTCTTTGTGTTTCATACCCTGCCCAAGAATAGAGAAAAATAAACTCCTACCAATTGACCTAAAACAACCTAGAATCTGACCCTAACTAGTCCCAGTACCTTGACAGTCACTTCATCCTTTAGATCCAACTATAGCCTAGCCTGTTGTGATTGGATTCACTTATTGTACTTAGATGAGATACCTAAATCACATCAACTATAGTAGGACTTTACTTATTTCTCACATTAATTTGTTTTAAACAATGGATTGATAGCCATCTAGGAAGTATCACACTTCCCGAAACTATCATACGCTAGGCATTCCACTCTCATATATCATTTAACTTTGCTTTTGTGGTCTTGTTTTCCATTACAGGTAGTTCCTCCTAGCCAAAAGGAAGCTCTCACAATCGGTATTGGTTTAAGAAGTCAGAACGTGCACATCAACCTCCAACCAACCCCTTTAACAGGTATTCCTCCTAACCCATAACCCTATCTATTCTATCATTCAAAAACGTAAAGAAAATGGAGAAACATTTTGGCATGCCCGGTGGGACCCATCAAGGGTTCTATTGCATTTTCTTCATCTCTATGCGAAATTTGTGTGTTTGTTTCCCTTTAAAAGGCTTACATAGTAATTTTCTGCCCTAGTAATCCTCTCTTGTTTCTAATTACTCTAAAAAGAAATACTTATCTTGGTGCATTTTAAAAGGAATCATTCTTCTTTCTTACTTTCTACATTTAGTGAAAGAGCATACCATCTCCTATTCATGCTTTGCTTCATCGAATGTAATCTTTTCGATTTGGGCTTAAAATTGGTTGTATTACATTCTGATTGGCTTCATTTATCTCACATTAAGATGAGAGCAATGTATATGCTAAAAGTCATGCCCAGCTAATGTTTGACACAAAGAATCATAGAAATCACATTCTCTCTCTTTTTGTGTCTTACCAAACTGCACAAAATTGGAATATACACATCTTTATTAAACAACATCTTACCTGGGAACACCTGTCTATGATCACATGATCAAAATTGGCAGGTACTCCCCAATTTGTTACCTCTATCAGGTCATTATCTTAGAGGACGGCCCGCCCCCGTCATAACATACCTGAAACCTCTCCTTTTAGATATCATTCTTTATAGGAAGCTTTTCTCACCAAAACTATATTCTAAATTCATGAGTCGGTCTTCTAAATAGCATAATCTCAATACATTAAAAATCACTTATTATGTATATGTTTTTAGTGTTTGATTCACGTTTATTTTGAGGTCTGAGAATATGCTTCTCCATTTTTCCATATTGTTGCCTTGCACACTCCACAATTACAGTTGGAGTATTTTGACTTCTTTTGAGTGCGTCAGGACTTCATTGAATCATCTCCAAACTTCTGGGTTGATTATTTATCTCACTAAAATTCAAAACAATTCATTTTCTACATATTTTCAGCTTTCACATTAACTGGCATCAGTTACCCCTAACTGACATTGGTTTTTCTTAAATGGCATTAATTTTTTGTTCTTTTGGGTTAAATTACCTAAAGAACCATTATTTAATTTTCTTTTCCATCAGAATTCCTATGAGTATCTGTAATTTCTCTACTTTGATAAATAGTCATCATACAACTTGTTCATCTGACTATCACCAGTCTTTTCCTCATTTGATAAAATTGTTCCTATCTCACAGTAACCGACCTTGGTTACCCTTGAACCGGCATCGGTCATCCTTAATCGATGTCAGTTACCTTGTATTGAACATCAACTAATATATTACCCAAATCTACCTATAGACGCCTGTTTTCTTCATTATCACTGCTCCATATGTCATCTGCAGGATACAACATCACCTGATATGCATTCATTCACATGGTGTTGACTCGCAATCAAGCTAACACTCTTACATTTCATGTAATTCATCAACCACTCCCACCTATTCCTCGACCACCCTTTATCCTATCACCCATGGATCCAACCCTACCTACCACCATTGACACAAGTGAAGAAGAATTTTCACGAATCCTTGATTAGAATCTCATAGCCTTACAATTCTACCTTTCCCACTCTTCCACCCGGGACTCCTCTAGGAATTTTATATATGGCATGCTTGTATCCATCTCTCATGCCCTTATTCCTGCTTCTGCACTAGCCCCTAATAATGTAACATTACCTTCACTTGTTTCATCCCCAGTAGTTTCATAGCTAGGACCCATACCCGCCATGACCGTTGCGTCTGCAATATCTATTTTCCCCTCATCAACCACCCAAATCATAACCTCATATGCGCCCATTGTCTCACAAATACCAATTGTAACACAATCACCCATGGTGTTGGTGACCCCTAGTCCTTTCCAGAATCTCATCCTCTCCATCCCAAAAACATTTCCCCCAATTTATACTAGAGTCACTATGATCATCCCACCTACATACACATACTATCAACAACCCCCTATCTCGTCTGTCACCCATTCTAGATATATGCCCTCTATGTCGGTCCCCTATTCTCAACCTCCCTATTTGGCATCACCATACACTAGAATGCCACCCACATCATAGGTTTAATACCATCCCCCTAATACCACAGGAGGAGCCCTTCCACCACAACCTACCAATGACCTCATCAAATTAATGATGGAAAGGATTTAGACACTAGAAGCATCAATTTTTGGGTTGCATAATTCTCTCACCTATGATGAAATATGTAATGAGCCCATCCATCCATCCATCCCTATTCGCCTATACCCTATACATTAGGGAATGCCAAAATTTAACCATTTCAATAGTAAAGAAGACCCGCAGTAGCATTTGTGGTCTTTCAAACATGGGTGTTACCTAATCACCCATGATGATGCTTTACTCCTATTCCCGATGTCCCTTATAGGATCTGCATTATATTGGTATAGTGGGCTACCAAGACACTCCATCTACTCATTTAATCAAGTAGCCCAAGCCTTCTTAGATCACTTCTCCATCAACATTGTTAAGAAAGTTACCATGACTGATCTTCATTCCACACGACAGTAAAATAATGAGTCTATCGCTAACTTTGTTAGCCGCTAGCGCAACCTAATTAACTAGCTCACATTTCAATTACCTCAAACTAAACTCATATATTTGTTTACTCAGGCTTGTAAAAGACACATCTCACTAACCCTGTAGGTGCATACCTTTCACACTTTTGACAAGGCATTCACCATGGCATGGAAATTGGAAATTTGTGCTATCGAAGAGAATAAAAATTAACTTCATAACAAGAACATCACGTTCAAATAAAATGATGCTTCTTCATCTTAAAAAATTCTTCCATAAGGTTTTTGGGGTTATCAATATAATTTCAAGATTTGAAAGTCTTGTATGTCATCCTGGAAGGTTTCAGATCTTCCTGGATTGCTCTTTCTTTTCCATGTCTTGGAGGTTTGAATTGATCTCTGTACGGAAAATCAACTCTGGTGGGCCCACATGCTAAAATGATCAGAATTAATACATCATGTTTATTATGTCTTTTTGTATCTCTTCTACCCTCTAGTTCGAGGAGAAGCCCCAGACTATTAAAATCAGGGTTTAAAAATAAGTAGAATAAAGGAAAATTAACACTATGTAAAAATAGCTCGCCGAGTTGAGTATTTAGAGGAGCTCGCTTGGGTCTGACTCAGTTGTATTTGGGCTCGGGAAAAGGCCCCAAGTTTAGTCAACAGCTAGTTTGAATATCAGTGGAAAGATCACTCTAGAGGTTGAATCAATTCCAGTTCAGAGGATCAAGCTCGGTTGATTGATGGGACACAACTCACTATGGTGGAATTTTTTGGAAGAACTTGTTTTAAAGTTTTCAAAAGTGAGCTCAAGTTTCTTGGCTCAAAAACATAGATTTGAGATTATGGTCATAGTGACTCCATGCGAGGTATTCATCGTTGATCACTGTATGGGACGAGTATATAGCTTAACATTGACTCATGAAGGTCTGGTTAGGAGCTCACTAGTGTTTAAAGCAATCCCATGGAACAAGTCATGAAGCTCAATCATGGATGATTGAGAGGAGATGAAAGGAGCTCAACTCAGGGATAAAGCAGTGAAGAGCTCAGCAACGAAACTAGAAAGAGACTGAGGGTATTGAGGCTCGAACATAAACTCCTTGAGATGTTCATTAGTAGATGCTCGGGCCATGTAGGATTAGAAATATTTGGCTAAGAAGCTCATGGTTAAAAACATATGAAGGAAGCTCTCAAGCTCGTCAAGGTTATTGAATACGACAAGCCAACTGAGTTGAATGGGATGGATTCTTTAGTCATTGAGCTGTTGCTTTGAGGAATAAGTTGATCGATGGGAGCTCGCATTTAAATACTTATAAGATGGTACAGTTGGTCGATGCATGCAAAAAATTGAGGGTTCGTTGAGGCTTAGATTCATAGAGATGAAGAATATCATTGGGAGCTCGGCCATAGCCAATAGATTTCGATACAGGCTAGATAACAGGAGCATTTTGGAGAGCTATTTTGGAAATCCTTCTTCAGAATTCGTCGAGTTTTTGGTTGGCTTGCCAATGTTGAGGGAGCCTCAATTTCTTAAAGTGCTGAAAATCCAAAACTCTGAAATTAGAGTTTCAGGTTTTTGGAAGAGCTCGAAAATCACCAAGATTATGTAGTTCAAGAGGTGATCAGGTGAAGTGGCAGAGTTTGGCATGGAGGAGATTAGAGCTTGGGAAGAAACCAAGAATGAGCATGCAGGGGCTGGAAGAATAGAGCTTGAAATGAGCAATGAAAGTTATTTGAAGCAAAATGAGAGGTCATTTTGGGTGTGAAGTCAGTAGAAAATTAGGGTTCGATCGATCAGAAAGGTGACTCAGAGCCACAAGTACATGAGCTGAATGTGACATCATCAAAATGGGTATCATAGTTAAATTATGAAGGGAAAGGCTCAACAGGTGTTGTGATCAGTTGGAGGAATCATGAACTAATGCACATGGCAGACTTTCAGTCAATGGAACTTGTAGAATCAAGGCAAAGGAAGTATGCATGAACATCAAATTGTGAACCCAAGTGAAATTCCATTGGTAAATGAAGGTGGCTCGAAAAAATGTTGGCAATGTTTAGGGACAGCTTATTGCGAAAGATGGAAATGATGGGTCAATGGATAAGATGATCAAAGGAGTTGAGATATTAGGTTCAACTCAGCATGAAGGCATGAGCTGGTTGTGTTGCAATGTGAGTTCAATCAGATGGGAGATGACATCATGACCTCAAGAAGAATTTGTTGGGTAGATGGCTCAGTGTTTATTTAGTGAAGAAATCTTAATGGAGAATGGGAATGAGGATTTCAAGGAGCCATTTTGTGAGATAAGCTCTTCATAGTTTCAGAAGGAAATTTTGGAACTTAGCAAGGAAAATTCCCTGAATCCACATGATGTCACAAATGTCCTAGAAAATTGAATTGTTCAAAGTCTTGAAATTGGAAATGAGTCATTCATTTTGGAGTTTTCACTTTCAGAGATTATTCATTTCAGAAATTTCAGAGTTTTTGGGCTCAGTAATGTTAAGAGTTGGAAATCTCCGTAGCCCAAAATTTTGAAAATCCAAATTTCAGAGTTTCATGATTGAGAATTCAAAAATGTAAAGATGAGATAGATTTCAAGGGATCTAAAGCTCTGCACTGAGAGTTGTGGTGAGGGGATCGTTTGAGTCATCACAAAGCTCAATGAGGAGGTTCGGGAGTTAGAGAGTGGCTAATGTTGAGTTAGGACAGGAATGCTCAAAGGTTGAAAAGGCAGAATAGTGGAAATCACTAGGAGAATTTTGGAGTCATGACATGAGGAATGTATGGAGCTCAGAATGATTGTGATCAAATTGAGATCATAGAATGAAGTGAGCCAATGATAAGAATGACGGTCAAGTTTGAGCTCAGGAAGTGGAGTTTGGAAGAGGGATCAAGTTTTTTATAGAAAACAGAGGAAAATTGACTCAAGAGTTGGGAGGTTGTGTAGATTGAGGTGATTAGCAAAAAAAATGAAACTCACAAAGTTTGAAATGAATTTGATGGAGACAGTTAGGAAAATGAGATTACATGAGTGAGTAGGAGCTCGGTGCATCGTATCCAAGAGTGCTGAAGACTAGTTGATCACTCAGTACGTAAGCTCATTTTTTGAGGTTTCTAAGGAAAAATGAGGAAGTGGCAGATGAAGAGCAGGTGAAGTAAGCTCATTTGTAGGAAAGTGCCAGAGAAAGCTCAAGCAATTTAAGGAGCTTGTTTGAAAGAGAACTCATCAAAATCTGAGCTCAGTTTAGGAGTTCGGTCAAATATTTTTACATGTTATACAAGGAAATCTACAATCAGGAAGATCAGTGATCATGAAAGGAGCTAAATGAAGTCCTGGAAGTCATTTGAAATGGTTACTTGGTCAAGTGAGAATGAGTCCATGTGCTAAATGATTGGATTGAGTCTTTAGATAGCCATGAAGTTGATGGCTCACAAGGCCTGACATGGTTCAATTGGAGCCCGTAGAAAAGTGAGGAGGAGGTTCATTTGGAGATCATCTGAGGTGAACAGATACAGTTGAGTGAGGTAATGAAGTTTGAGGAACTCACACATTGAAGCGAGCTCAAGACAAAGCATCTGATCATCGGCGAGTGAGTTAGGTTCGGGTGCTTAGATGATTGCTGTCCCTAAAGCTGGAGTCAGGGCTCGGTCACCATCATGAAGTGAGTGGGTTGGTGAATTCAGAGCGAGCTCAGTGAAGGTAAGGAGTCGGCTCACCAGATGGTGGATGAAGTCGCTCAGTCAAGTTGGATAACTAAGGGAAGCGGGTTGTAAGGTAGAATCTCAATTGTGGATGGCAAGGGAGCAAGTTGGAGATCTCGAAGCCCACAGGTGCTGGCGAGGAAATTTGAAAGATTCAGGGAGCTCAATGATCTAGCACATGGAAGCCAGTTGAGTGGGAGCTGATCGGAAATGAAACCATAGAAAACTCAGCTAAATGTTGAATAGTGGTAAGTTCAAAATTGAGTTGGATGAATGAAAGAGGGGAAAATTCAACATTTGACTTTGATGGCTTGGTGAGCCAACCACCGAGTTGGGACCATTTTTTGGTTTTCTCATCATCACAAACCAGTCAACTTTCTCCCTGATTGTCCATTTTTTAAAAATTAATATTTTTATTTAAATATTTTAAATAATAATATTTATTATTATTATTGGAGGTTTTATTTAAATATTATTTTAATTAATTATGAAGACTATGTCAACAAGCATTAATTGGACATGATGGAGCCTTTTCAGGAGGTTCAACCAAATGTAATAAATGATACATCATGTGCCTTCCATTTAGGAAGATTTATGACTCCTTTTCTCCTCTCTCTCATTTTTCTTCTATAAATGTAAATTGGAAGTTCATTCCAAAGGGTTCCAACAAGTGGATTCCAATAGGTCCCACAAGTTGGAGGATTAGACACTTTCCAAGCTTCCCCTTCTCTTCACAATTTGTGAATCTGTAGGCTCTCAAGCCTTTCTCCTCGAATTGTAATGGAAACTTATGCCCTTTTCACCTGATGTAATGTTGCACTGTGCAAGTTCTTGAAGTAATGAGAATTATGTTTTGTGATCAAATATATGTCCTTTCATGATTTTGTTGCTTCTATTTGCCTCTCTCATGTTTTCAGGTGCATAGTGCAAGTTCTGGTTTCCATTACAGGTTCATGGAGTTTTGTGCTTATCAAGTGGTGAAATATTACATGCAGTTGAGTTGTGGTGCTTGTTCACCCTTCTCAAGTTCATCCTTTTTTCACTGAGAGACTGGTAGTTTTTTGTCTGATCAAGTTTAACAGAGGAACATCCGCCCCTGGTTTGTGGTATTTTGTACCCTTTCTAGTTGCAATAGGTGAAGGTGATCAGTGATGCAAGCATCCCTACCACATTAGCCATTATAGATGTTAAACATCCCTTGATTTGGTGCATCACCACTTCTAGTTTAGGTTTCATTTCCTTGTAAATCTCTTTCCCTAATCCCATGAAATGTTAGCATAGGACTAGTTAGCCATTTTTCTTGCATTAGAAGTAGTGTTGTGTTTAGTTTAGGAAGAGGAATCCAGCCTTCTCCAGAGGTTCACCTTGAGCCCAAGTCCCACAACTTGAGAGGTGATCCCATGTGTCCTAATCACACTGAATGTCGTGATTAATTTCTAGGCCATTC
This sequence comes from Taxus chinensis, assembly GCA_019776745.2. Lineage (NCBI taxonomy): Eukaryota > Viridiplantae > Streptophyta > Pinopsida > Cupressales > Taxaceae > Taxus > Taxus chinensis. The sequence continues at coordinate 320,647,144 of CM034157.1, read as the reverse complement.
GGGGGGTGCAGTGATTCCCTGAGTGACCCATTCCCACATGGTATAAGGAACATGAATTTTTTAACTATCATCATGTCAAAGGTCATGGTGACAATAACTACATCACCTTCAAAAATATTATCCAGAAATGTTAGACAATGGAGACATAGTCTTGGATAGTTTGAATGTACCCACTAACCAAAACCTACATATCTTCAAGAAGACATTTCCTAATCATGCCCCTTATTCCAACCAAGTTGGTGATACTTCAAACAATGATAGCAATGTCTGCAAGGTCCATGCTATTTTTGATGACAAACCAGTTTCTTCCCAATTGCCTCATGTTCCTTCCATAGATGGAATCTTAGCCCGAGCTCCCCTACCTATACAAGAACTTATTTCATCTACTCCACCAATAGAGGGGACCCCTTCATTTTCTTCTTCACCTGGGGAAGAGCCTATAATTATCACGTCATCTTTGACCCCTCAAAATTCTAAGAAATTGTCAATGGTACCTCTCCTACTCATAGGAGATGCATGTCCACTACCTACACCATCATAAGGAGAGTCCATCTCGTCTCCCCCATCCTCTCCTCTACCCATGGATAATCCTATAGAATACCAGTGTCTTTTGATGACCATTCACCATCAAACCTTCAAGATCTCGTTGATATGCTTTCAGCTCTCTTACCCACTAATTCCAAGGCTAGCCATTTCCCTATATCTCGAACACATTTTACTAGGATCGCCACTCGATCCACATCGACTCCACTTACGAAAGTACCATTTTCATGCTTGGCTGATCACCTGGATTATGTTAATATAGTCTTACATTAGGGACGCCTTATACTTCTTGTATCAACAAAAATGTATTTGTCACTCACTGATACCTCCACTATCTATCCAGAAGTGTTTTGAGCGACCAAACTAAACACAACCACGACTATTATAACACCCACCATGTAACTACCCATGGCCCAAATCACACCTCTGCCCATAAACCAACATACATCTACACCCAAACACCTACCCATGCCTATATCATCTCCCTTACCTAAACCTATCACTACCTTAGTGGTCATACCAACAGCTATTGTTACTCACCCACCCATCAAATTAGATTTAGCCACATCTTCCAAAACTGACACTAAAATTTCCCTAGCCCCTAAAAAGATGACCCAACCTCCTCAGCCTCACACACCAACCTCACCTACCATGCCATTATCTCCTTCACCCCTTCCGTCCATTCTAGGACCTCACCCATCAACCTAGCCAAGCAACCCCCATCCATCGATAAACCAAGAACACAGAAACCCATTTCCTCATCATAGATCTCTAATATACCCAAGAAACCCATACAACTTCTACCCTCACCTATAGCCTTCTTTCCACCCATACCTCCACTACCATCCATAACTTATTCACTACTCATGACACTTCCTTCTCTTTCACTCACACCTTCTACCCAGCCTACGCCACACACCTCCATAGCACCTCAGTTACCCCCGTGGGTAACCCGTAATCTTCCACCATCTTCTTTTCCCTCCACATCTTGTACACCCATGTCACTGTTGCCAAAAAAAGGTGCAACCTAAAGCTAAAAATCTTCTACCCTCCAATAAGGTAGTTAAACCAACCAAACTTTTCACCGCTAGCTCTTCTAACATGCCCATGCCCAAGCAGATGCAACCAATACCTAAGACCACTCCACACCCCAACTAGTAAACCAAACCATTCCCCCTCTAGTAAATCATCTTCCTCCACAATCGGCCACACCTATACCCAAACCCACATTCACCTCCCATTGTGATCCACTAGTAGGGTCCTATGCCAAAATCTTAACCAACCTCCTCAAAAATTTTGTCATCACAATACCACCTCTTCGACCTTATGACCCACTCAAACCCAAACCAATAGGGGTTGATGAAACAAAAAAAAATTCCTACCATCATGTGCTAAGACACGATGTAGAGAACTATAAGGCTTTAAAGAATTCCCTTGTCTAATTATGTCCTCCTAAAGAAAATTTTGACAACGACGATCTTCTTGACAAGGACCCAATTTCACCTTCACCAATTTCCACATATCTTCTCCCATTACCTACTCAGTGAAAAAAATCTCCACCCCCACAACTCTTTGATCCACCCCCGAGATTCAAAATTAACATGGTCCATATAAGAGAGTTGGCCAAATCACCACCCAAATGCCAATGTGCCTTTCTCATTTCACAAGGGTCATATCTACCACTAGGGTTTTGTCCCTCATGTCATTATACCTTCCATGACACACCTTATTCATCCACCTCCCCTCAAATTAACATGTTTCACATTACCACCCGTGCCCAGAAAGAAAAAGGTAAGGAAAAAGAAAATGGCCCATCAACCAACCTTGTACCTAACATACCATCCGCACCCATACCCAAAGTCACCATTCGAGATCCTGTATATCCTATTTCTAATGGGGTCACACATCACACAATGCTAAAACAACTACACTAATCCCCCCTCAAAATTTCTTTATATACCCTCGTCCAATTCTCAGAGTCACATCCTCAAGCCCTCGTGGAGGTTCTTCAATCTATTGAAGTCTTACTTAATGAACCCACACCCATAGCCTCCATCATTACCCCTCACCACGTAGCCTCTCTCACTAGATCATCACCTTCCTCTACACCTCCACCTACTTACCAAGTGGGCACCCTCAACTTTTCAGTTGAAGAGATCAATCCCTTCCAGTCTAATGACCCTAACCCCGCTCTTTTCATCTCCATATTTATCAATAATATACACATACAACATGTTATGATCGATGGTGGTGCTAGCATTAACAACATATCCTTCCATGCATATGATCAAATGTGACTACATGCCAATTACATGTATGGTAACCCAGTTATGATGTGCTCCTTCAATGATGTCATGACCTCTACCCTAGTACTGTTGTTCTCCATGTTCGCATGGGTCTCCGCATTGTCCTGGAAATTTTCTATGTCCTAGAAGGGGAGTTCCATTATAACTTGCTACTCATCTGACCTTGGATCCATGTCATGGGTTGTGTCCCTTCGAATTTACATCGCTGCCTCAAATTTGAACATGAGGGACATAGTTACACCATCCTTTCTGACCCATCACCTTTCAAGACCTGTAACATGCTATATCGGCCATATGAGGTACTTGTACCAATAAATGAATTTTCCACTATCACTACTTCACCTTCACCTATAACCCCATCCACCAAAACTGCCACTACCTCTGTTGCATCTAACCTTGATATCCCCAATGTTGATGTAGAATCTACTACTAACCTACCTATTTCCCCATCATCTAGCAATCCATCCATCCCCACTACCCACATATAAACTACTAATCCCTTAGAGGGTTTTTTTCACCACCTAACTTTGGGGGAATACCACTTATACAATATTGACACCTTCCTCACCCCGTAAGAGTATGGGAACCTGTGCCAACACCTCAGTTATGACATTCGCATCGGAAAAGTTTTCCTTATGGCCCTCCCTAACTTTGCACTAATCTAATGTATGGAAGACTCAATATGGCCACCTATAAAACTGAACCTCTATCCCAAACCCAACCATTTTCATCTGACCTACACTCCCTCACTAACCATCACTTTGCTCACACTTTCCTCCACCGGTGCACGTGGAAAGGATTTGGCTTTGACTTTTATGAACAGGGCCACCATACTATCATTTCTTGTACCTCTTGTAAAAAAGTGACCATAGTGGCATTGGTTTTTATGCTCCACATTCCAAGAAGGTTCGCATCGACCTCATCCCAGATGGGAAATCTTCCCCATCTCATTCACCCACATTACCATCTTCACCCACGGATTTCATAGATCATGAATCTATTCCTCCTAACTTTTTTTTCATAAAGACCATTTCCCTAGGACCGCAAACCCATCAACATGATGGTGAAGCTCCCTCTTCTCTCTCATTCCTGTATCCTAACATGATTGATGACGATACACCTTCTATTAACGTCGTTCAATTTTAGGATGATGATTCCATCCTCACCTACCTTGGTGCGGAAGACTCTTATATTCATCGGTCGCTACCCTTTGAGATGTAAACCATGTTAAACAAATCGACCATTGAAATCAAAATTAACACTCAGGACTACCCACACATTTTAAATATTAGCCAATCCTTAGATGCTACTAAGCAAGAATCCTTTACCTCTTTCCTTCGGGACCATAAAAACACCTTTTCTTGGTCCTGTCCCGATATGCCCAGTATTAACCCAAATATTGTGGTCCACAATATCATAACTATTCCTAATGCTAAACCCATCAAGTAAAAGTTACGAAAAATGCATCCTTGCATTACACTTTTGGTTAAAGAAGAGCTTCAACACCTTCTCTTAGTTTCCTTCATTCTACCCATTGACTATGCCCAATGGATTTCTAACATCGTTCCTATCACAAAGGTGACAGGGGGACTCTACATTTGCACAAACTTCCATGACCTCAACATCACTTGTCCTAAAGATGATTTCCCCCTACCCGACATCGACCAATTGGTTGATCTCACCATTGGCCATGAAATGCTATCACTGATGGATGGTTTCTCAAGCTACAATAAAATATTACTAGCTCCAGAAGATCAACACAAGACTGATTTCATCACCCCTTGGGGGACATTTTGCTATCGATTCATGCCTTTTGGCCTCAAAAACTATGGCTATGACTTGCATCTTCCATGACATCATGCATCACATACTAGAAGATTACGTAGATGATCTTCTAGCCATATCTAAACATCGAACTGAACACTTTTTTATCCTTAAAATCATCTTTGATCATCTCATCAAGTATTGTGTGCGTCTTTAACCAAAGAAGTGTGTCTTTATGGTGCTTTCTGAAAAACTCCTAAGTTTCATCGTTTCTTTGTGTGGCATAGAATTTGATCCTGTTAAATTCAAGGCTATTATGGAAATTCCTCCACCCATTAATCTCTGTCAACTTAAAATAGTAGAAGGAAATTTATAATCTATTTGTCTTTTTATCTCACAGCTTTTCGACTGTTGTCAGCCATTTCATCATCTTCTCAAGAAATACATTTCATTCAAATGAGATGATGAATGCCATAAGCCTTTGAGGCATTAAAAAAATACCTTCTTCAACCACCAGTACTCATTCCTCCTAAGGATGACCAAACATTTTACCTATATATTTCTGTCACTGACCATTTATTAGGTGTCATGCTCGCTCATTGCGATGAGCAGCACAAAGAGCAAGTGTTTTATTACATAAGTCGTACCCTTCTTGACTATAAAACTAGATATACCCTCATCGAAAAAATGTTCTTGGCCTTATTTTTTTTCACCACCAAACTCCACCATTACCTACTCAATCACAAAACCTTTGTCATCACTAATACTAACCCATTACACTATATGTATGCCCAACTATCAACATCAATGTGCCACACATTGGCTTATGCTTCTTGCCGACCTTGATCTCGAATTCATTCATAAAAATTCCATTAAGGGCTAGGCTATCACCAACCAACTGGCTAACGCACCTATTTTTGGGGATCAACCATCTAACTTTGACTTCCCAGATGATTCTATAGCTACCCTTTCCCTAGATGAACTTGCTTACCAAATGACACTCTTCTTCGATGGCTCTAAGTGTCAGCATGGGGGTGGGGCTAGTGTTATCCTCATTCCTCTTGACAGTGAACCTATGACTTTGTCTTTCAAACTTGATTTTGATTGTACAAACAATATTTCTAAACATGAAGTGCTCGTATTGGGTCTCTATGTTGTTTATGCCTTAGATTTTAAGTCAATCAATATCTTTGGTGATTCTCAGTTCGTCATAAATCAAGTAAATAGTATATACCAGTGTCATAATGAAATACTTCAATAGTATAAGCATCATGTAGACATAATTTTTACCACCTTTGACCATTACACACTTCAAACCACCCCACATTGTACCAATAAATTTACGGATACCATGGCATTCTTAGCCTCTCAGATGCCTGATTCACCTGCTGACTCTAAAATATTTGCCACAGTATAAAGGCTACATCATCCTCTTATTTACCACGTGAGGTATACTCCATTAGAGTCATTCCCCCTGACACACATGACCTTTGGTATAAGAAATATGTAGACTATCTTTCCCTTTCCATTCTACCCATTGATCTCACTCGTAATGGACAACATGTCTTTATTAGAAGTGTTTCTCGTTATGTCATCATGGGCGGTATTCTTTACAAGCGAGGATTGGATGACATTCTCTTACGATGCCTTACAAGTTCTAAAATTCCCGACACCATAAAGGAAGTCCACGATGGAATTTTTGGAGGTCACTTTAGTGGCTTAGTTGTCGCAAAATGCATTCTTCACCTAGGGTATTATTGGTCAACCCTAAACCGTGACTATTGTGATTATGTCAAATGTTGTGTGAAATGTTAGCAACATGCTAATCTCAGTCACACACCTATTCATGCCTTACAAGTCACACAAGAACTTTGACCTCTCTCTCAATGGGGTTTGGATCTTGTCGATGATATCAACCCCCATTCTTCACAATGCCACTAATGGATCATAACCGCTACCGAATAATACACTAAATGTGTAGAGGGCATTCCTCTCATTTCTACAAAATATGGGAAAATATGTGAATTCATCAACCATCACATCATTTGGTGTTTTTGTGTTTCTCACCGCCTCATCAATGTTAACAAAAACAATTCAAAAATAAAACCTTACGCAAACTATGTGATGTTTTTGGCATCTAACTCAGGTTTTTATCACCTTATTACCTGCAAACTAATGGTCAATCTGAATTAACCAATAAAAACTTGAACAAACTTCTTATGAAAGTATTCTATGATACTGTAAAAGATTGGCATACACACATTCCTTTCACCTTATGGGCTTATCACACTAGTATTCACACTTTGACTCCTGCCACCCCCTTCTCTCTGGTCTATGGTATTGAAGCTATCTTACCCCTTGAATTCTAGATTCCATCTCTTTGCATCTCACTACAAGACATGTTTAACGATGATGACTTTCACCAAGATCATTTGGAGTAACTTGAGTTATTAGATGAACGTTGTCTCATCACTCTTGACCATCTCTAAATATACCAAAAAAAATATCAAACACACCTATGAAAAATGTGTTCACGAATGAAATTTTTAGGTCAGTGACCTCATCCTGAAGGAAAATCAACATGTAACCAAAGAAGAGAAAAGTAAACAAGGAAAAATTTCTCCTAATTGGCTTGGACCCTATATCTTTACTCATACCTATGGATCAAGCACTTATGATTTGTCTTCACTCAAAGATAAACCTAAACCTGAGCCCCTCAATGCCTTTCATCTTCGACCATTCTATTATTGAATCAAGTCCTATATCACCTTCTTTCTATTAAAAATTCTTGTCCCTTGAGCACCAGTCACCTTTCATTAACCTATTTTAAAGAGCAGTAACCAAACAATAATCATCTGATTATCCATCACCTTTTCAACCATATCTTTAATATGAGTACCACGGCTCTACTCATGGAATGATTCTCATGGATATTTTTCATCCTTTTCAGGATGGAATCCCATGGTCATTCACCACTTAAAAACTTTCTTTAATAGCTAACCCCTGTGTGTTATGGTTTTGTCTTCATAAAAGAAGCCTATACTTCTCTATAGTCTTGTCCATGACCTAAAAGTCCAAAAACAATTCAAAAGTAATATACAAGATTTTCAATTTCAAACTCTTTGAGTCAAGATTCTAGCAAAAAGATGACTCACTCAAAAAAGGACATCTAATCTTTCTATCTTGCTGCTATAAATAGACTTATCCCTCGAAATAAAACTATACAAAGCTAGCCATATTGTACATAGTCTATCACAAAAGATGAATATTCCTACAAAAATAAAATAAAAATATTCTAAAGCTTCCTCCATCGATTAGCTTCATGAAGACCTCAAGGAGATATTCTATTTATCCCACATAGACTTCCCGCATTGATCAGTCTATAAAAATAAAGAGCACAAAGAAAAGATAACTTTTTTTTTCATGGACTTGCCTATTTTGATCTTGGGTCTCTTGCCAAAAATGCATGTTGTCTCACACTAGGTTAGGCTAAGCCAACCTCTTTCACCTCATCACCTTTTTCTCTCTAAATTCACTACCTTCTCAAGGGACTTGACACAAATGCGACATTTCATGATCATGTGAATTTCTTCACCCTTAGAACCATCAAGTATGCAACACCTTTAGGGTCTTACATTTCATAAGCCAATCTCTTGGTATGCTAGACTCATATTGATCCTTATCAATTAGGTGGCACTTTTACCTCATCTTATCATTCACCTGTTTTCTTACAAATTTTATTCTTCTATACAAGACCATACCATCGACACCTACATTCTAGTAATTCCTTGCTTTTAATCACCTAAACTCACTCAACCATGCCTAAAATGACCTAAACTCAACCATGCCTAATGACCTACATTCAACATCATGCCTAAACCTACCCACCCATTCATCTACTTCATCATATTCTTCCCTAGCTTATGAGAGAACTATATCGGCCTGAGGTCCCTTTTCGCCGAGACTATGTAGGTAGCACTTCAAGGGCATGAGGCCCTTTAAGGTTAGCTCAGCCACTCTTTACGCTAAACAATTTCCCCCTCACTTTACTATTCACATTCTACCTTGGTTTCCATTTTTATACAACAAAAAATTAAACCCACATCCATTAACATTCAAAAACTACTCAACGTTTTTCCACACATCATCATCACATTCACCACTTCCTTATTTCACATTTCTATAACTAACAAATATTTGGAAATTTCCACAATCACATACATTTACATCACCATTTATTTCCTTTGTTATCAATGACTTGGAGCTTACCTCATAACCCTAAACATTGACTCAATCCATGCCTATAACTTGACTCGATCGGATAACTTGACTCAATCCATGCCTATAACCTGACTCAATCCATGCCTAAACTGACCTAACTCCACCATGCTTAAATCAACTTAACTCAACCATGCCTAAATCAACCTGAATCCATCATGCCTAACTTGACCTAACTCAACCATGCCTACATCAACCTGACTCAACCATGCCTACTTGACCTCAACTCAACCATCCCTACATCAGCCTAACTCCACCATGCCTAAACAGACCTAACTCCACCATGCCCACATCATCCTGACTCTGTCATGCCTACATGACCTTAACTCTATCATGCCTAATCCAATTGATCTCCACCTATATATATATATAGCAATGAAAACTAAAACAAGTACACCATCCATACTATAAATGTCATCATCTATAAATCGGAAAGTTTGTGTAAACATACATGTGAACATGGATACAAAAAATAATCAAAATATCTCATATATATATCCTCACCATCCTTGGCATGCAGGCCGGTATATGATCAAAAATAAGAAAAACTCTCATATGCAACAAAATCATATTCAGCACACATGCTAGTATACATGTCAAAAACATGGATATAATAATCATAAATGATGACTAATATCAAACCACCTGATATCCATCCATGTCTCATCAGTCTCCTCCATCTCCCCTCTAGTGGGGTGTCACTTCGATCTTTCCTCTTATGGTCCCTCACCTAGATATGGTCTCTGTACACTGGTAGCCTCACCCTACTCCTATCTAAGGGCTCATTAACCCCCTATCCTCCCCACACTGTTTCAGTGCGACCAAAGGAACAATGATTCCTCGTCACTCAGAGTTTTTGCCTGCTATGCTCGGTACTCTACATATGAAGGGACATCTATCCATGTTGCTACCAAATGATCTTGATAATACCTCGCCTCCTTTTAGTATATTTTGCCCATTTTGACCCAAATTTACCCTTCTCATCCCCTTGTTGACCTTACCCATCCTTATAGCCACATACCTACCAGCCCACATTACCTAACCTGTCCTTACTTATGTTTAGGGACCTGTTATCTCAACCATACCTCGGCCTTCCCTATGTTGTGACTTATTTTCCTAGACCTAGAACATTATTCGTGACCTTTGAACCCCTACACTCACTATACCTTGTGATGTTGTTCCATGTTTTTTTTCCTAATGACCTTACTTTTCCTATTATCGTGATGTTTATCCCAACCCTTCCTTTGTTGTACCGAAACATACCTAAACATTCCTGCACTTGACCTATGTCATATTTTTGCACCATATCCTATGCTTTAGATACCGGAATCACTTCAACCTTGTTTGGATAAACCTATCGACCTTGGACGATGTAGAGTTTGCAATCTCTTCAACCTGGAACTGTGTCATAATTTATAACATGTGTGTGTGTTTGACTACCACTACCTTTGACCCTAGCCCATTTACTTGTTTGACTATTTTTTACCTCTACCTTTTCCCACATATGCCCACATCTACACTCCTTTTCACCACATCCACCTTTTATCAAAATACTCACCACTTTTGTCTTCCACCTCACTCGTTCCTAGTTTGAGGGGGATCACCTTCACCCACACATAGGGTACCCACTTCTTTTTTTTTTTAGCATCTCTTATCAATACAAGCTACGTGACAAAAAGGGGAAAATGTAGACACCTAAATTTGGTTACATTCCCCTTAGCCTATGATCAGATAACCAACTTAAACATGGGCACCTAACCATGGCCCCCCTTCACCCCACATTAATAATTAATTTAATTATTTTAATTAAATTAAATACCCATCCTCACAATATTTCTTATTTTATTACCTTAATTGACCTAATTTCCACCTCACCTAGACACCTCATCCAGCCACCTCATCCTAGACCTATTCTTAGCATGTTTCCATAAGTAACAATAACTAAGTCTTACTTGCCTTAATGAGCTAATATTTGGTCTAACCCTAAAATCAGTGCCTAAGATTTATCTAACCACATTCCCACTCATTAGAAGGGAAGCTTCCATTCTTATCCATGAAAAACAAACCAACTTGGCCCAAGAAATTAGAAAGATCTTCCCATTTTAGTAAAACCTAGGGAATCCCGCCTTAATCAACACCGGTCAAAACTAAACTGACGTTGTTCAAGATGGAACCATCGTCGATTACCATTTATTCACCTTACCATCCTTGTTTGAGGGGTTGACACATTTTGAGATCAAGGAATAGAAAGAGGAGATGCATGCAGGTGGAACCAAGGTCTTTTCATGCATCCAAGCATCTAGAACCATCATCTAGATAGATCTAGAAGCATTGCACCCATGGTAGCATTTCGGGAAGCACTACCATGGCACCAAACACCATTCCTCTTATCAACCATCACCTCCATCCAGCCATCAAACCTACATCATAGTAAGTATCTTGTTAGCTAGTATTCTTCTTTTTTCATCCTAGTAGGCCATGTTACCTCTGTTATTAGTTTCTACTTGAACTATCACTTCCCCACCATTTATCTCCATAAAAATTTTATCATTCCTTCACCCACACCATAAAATATCCCATACCTGACTGTTAGACATCTTTGAGTATTTCCAACACCTCTCCAGACATACACCCACCCCTCACTATCTTCGGGTCAGTCTCAGACAAATCCCTAAATCATGAACTATTGAGTTATTTAAAACCCATAGTACCCATCATCGGTTATCACTAAACTATCCTTGATCATACAAGACCGACACTGGTCTTTGTGTTTCATACCCCGCCCAAGAACAGAAAAAAATACCCTTCTACCAATTGACCTAAAATAACCCAGAATCTGACCCTAACCAATCCTAGTGCCTTGATAGTCACTACATCCTTTAGATCCAACTATATCCTAGCCTATTGTGATTGGATTTTCTTATTATAGTTGGATGAGATACCTAAATCACATCAACTATAGTAGGAATTTACTTATTTTTCACATTAATTTTTTTTAAACATTGGATTGATAGCCATCTAGGAAGTATCACACTTCCTGAAACTAGCATACGTTAGGTAGTCCAATGTCATATATGATTTAACTTCTCTTTTTTGGTCTTATTTTCTATTACACGTAGTTCCTCCTAGCCAAAAGGAAGCTCTCACAATCAGTATTGGGTCAATAAGTCAAAATGCATGCATCAACCTCCAGCCAACCCATTTAATAGATATTCCTCCTAACCCATAACCCTATCTATTTCATCATTCAAGAACGTAAATAAAATGGTGAAACACCATCCTCTTCCACCATCTTCTTTCCCTTCTACATCACGTACTCCCATGTCACCTTTACTCAAGAAGGTGCAACCCAAAGATAAGAACCCACTACCCTCCAATAAGGTAGTTAAACCAAAAAAACCTTCCATTACTAGCTCTTCTACCACACCTTTACCCAAGAATATACCATCAAAACCTAAAATAGTACCACTTACCAAATAATTGGTCTAATCCATTCCTCCTCCTATAATGCCTCTTCCCTCACGATCATCCACACCTTTACCCAAACTCACACTCACTTCTCATTGTGATTTGTTGGCAGGGTCCTACACCAAAATTCTAACCAACCTCTTAGATAATTTTGTCATCACCTTACTATTGCTTTGACCTTACGACCCTCTCAAACCCAAGCCAAAAGGGTTTGATGAAACCAATATTTGTGCCTATCATCATGTGCCAGGACATGATGTATAAAATTGTAAGGCTCTAAAAATTATTCTTCTCCAACTTTTTCCTCCTAAACAAAATTTTGATGATGATGACCTTCTTTATGAGGACCATGTTCCACCTTCACCTATAGTCACACATCATCATACCTTTCTTCTTTAACAACCTACATCTCCAACCCCACAACCCTTTTTTCCACTTCTAAAATTTGAGATCAACATGGTTTGTATCAGAGCGTTGGCCAAACCACCACCCAAATGCTAGTGTGCCCTGCTCCTTTTTCAAGGCTCTTCCTCCCCATTAGGTTATTGGCCATCATGTCATTATAATACTCACCCCGCACCTTCTCCATATACCACCTCCCCTTAAATTAACATGGTCCAAGTTACCACCCGCACCCAGAAGGACAAAGGGAAATAAAAAGCAACTAGCCCATCAAACAACCTCATGCCTAATATACCATCTACACCCACTCCCAAAATAACTATTCAAGGACCCACGTACCCTATCTTTGATGGGGTCACCCATCGTATAATGATAAAACAATTATACCAATCCCCTTTAAAGATGTCTTTATATGATCTCATCCAAACTTTTGAATCTTATAGACAAGCCCTTATGGAGGCTTTGCAATCTATCAAAGTTTTACCCAATGACCCCACACCAATGGCCTCCATTATCATCCCTCACCACATAGCATATCTTACCAAATCATCTCCTTCTTCTACCCCCATGCCCACTCACCAAGTCACCACCCTTAATTTCTCTTATGAGGAGATTATACCTCTCCAGTAAGATGACCCTTATCCCACCCTTTTCATTTCTATCTATATCAATAACATACAAATACGATGCATCATGATCGATGGTGGTGCTAGCATTAACATCATATCCTTCCCACACATACAATAAATTGTGCATCCCTTACAGTTGTATGCATAATAACCCAGTTATGTTGCACTCCTTCAACGACACCATCACCTCTACCCTTGGCACCATTATTCTCCATGTTCATGTGGGCCCTCGCATTGTCTTAAAATTATTCTATGTCTTAGAGAGAGAGTTCTAGTATAACCTATTTCTCAGAAGACCTTGGATTTGCATCATGGGTTGTGTCCCTTCAACTTTACACCATTGTGTAAAATTCAAATATGAAGGGCATAACTATATCATCTCAACCGACCCATCACAATTTAAAACTTGTAACATGTTATACCAATCTAACGATGTCCTTATACTAGTCAAGGCATCTGCAACTACCCCCACTTCTCCTTCACTCATAGCCCCATCAACCAATGTTGCCACCACCTCTTCCATGCCTAACTCTTCTATTCCTACTACTCCCGCAGCCTCTGCAGCTCACCCATATACTTCCCAACCAACTAATGCCCCTCTTTCCCAATTTTCTAGTGATCCATTTATCCCCATTACCCTCATATCAACTATTGATCCCTTAGAAGGTGTTTTTCAATGCCTCACTCTAGGGGATTACTACCTCTATAATATTACCACATTCCTCACTCTGCAGGAGTAT